>NW_021011500.1:3164110-3268770 GCF_003987935.1 Bombyx mandarina
TAGAAGTGAAACCTTCCAAAATTAAAATACAATTATCCTAAACGTCTTAAGTATATGTAAAATTTTGTCATTAGTAAATAATTGTAAGGTAGCGCCCTCTGTGAATTGATATTTTAATTTCACGTATAATCCTAAATTAAAATTCACTACAAGAGCTTTCATACACACGTTAGTATTAAAAAATCTCACAGATGGCGCTGTATTAAATAGTATGTATATTTCTGTCTCATTCTTTGCTGGCTTCATCCTACACATTTTTGTATTTGTGTCTCTTACCTGTCGTTTTATCCGTTGCATCCGGTTTGAAATCACAACGATTCTAAAGAAGTTTTCACTTCAAAAGGCTAGTGTTAGCAACGTCCTCAGGTTAGAGCCCCGTGAGTTCACCACGCTTGGTTAGGCTGGCGTAGCCCTGTAAGGCTAGGATAGGTAGGATGAAAAAAAAACAATATCTGAAATTTAAAATATTTAGTTAAAGTCGTTTTTGACGTGACGACGTCTTAAAAATCGATAAACACCGGCTGCCCGCACGAAAAAGTGTCACGTTCTGCCTGAGCGTGCAAGCGAGAGCCCGGAACAAGCGATAGAGAGGCTCGACCGGTCCAAGCGTTGGCTTGTGACACATTTATCTCTCTTCTCGCGTGACGTCAGAGCTAGCCCTTCGAATAGTTCTGCTACTGACGTTATCACCTAAAAATATCGTCCGTAAAATTAATCACTCAATTTTTGTTAGACTCGATCAATATTATTTTCTATTGTTTCAACTGAGCTAGGTACAATATGGTGTGTTTTTCTTCCTCTAAACTGTCACATAATTTTGTTTTCACTTCAAATACTGAACCCTGCTTCGCCAGCGGTTCGCACTTGCCCGATTTTTTTTACATAGAACACTCTAGATTACGTCATTAATAAAACAATTGAAGCTATCAACTGTGATTTAATTTTTTTTTTGAATCGAAGGCCATTTTGATAATGTTAATAGTTTTGTAATGAACTTCAATGGAAGCGATTTAGGACTGTCTCCAATCTTGTAGATGACAAAGTGGCGGATTTTTTTTGTTCAGACCTATTCGCTGGTAGCCTTTTTTGTATGATTGAATGATTACTGGTGGCCCGGAGGCCTTTCCAGTTTCACCAGGACAGGTGGGCGAGCAAAGGCTCAGCCAGGAGGGGTGGGATTTGCTAACAGCTACCCGAGCGCCTCCGAAGGAGACCTAACAGCTCAAGAGTAGCTGCTTTGCGAATGAATCTACTACCGGATCGGAATCGCGACCCGCTGAGAAGATCCGGCGAGAAACTCAGCGAGCTGATTCATGGGTTAGGTATACTGGTAGCCTAAGAGGCTATTTCAACTACGCCCGTGAGAGAATTTGGTAACACTAGTCCTAGCAAGAGCAGTGCTTTGCTGAATCTACTACCGGATCGGAAACGCGACCCACTGAGAAGATTTGGCGAGGAATTCAGTGGGCTGTGTCTGTGGGCTAAGTTTCACGTCGAATTCACGAGAACAATGATTATCATCGTCATAATTATAGTCGGTTTCTCTTGGCAGAGCAGTCGTGGTCATGTGGAAACATACGCCACCCACCTTGAGATACAAGTTCGAAGGTCTCAAGTATAGTTACAACGGCTGCCCCACCCTTCAAACCGAAACGCATTACTGCTTCACGGCAGAAATAGGCAGGGTGATGGTACCTACCCGCGCGGACTCACAAGAGGTCCTACCACCAGTAATTACGCAAACTAAAATTTGCGGGTTAGACTTTAATTAAACGATGTTATTCCTTCACCGTGGAAATCAATCGTGAACATTTGTTAAGTACGTATTTCGTTAGAAAAATTGGTACCCGCCTGCGGGATTCGAACACCGGTGCATCGTTCAACACGAATGCACCGGACGTCTTATCCTTTAGGACACGACGACTTCAAAAGCCTTGACAGCTGTTCTTCACACTTCGCAAACTAAGGTTATAACGGTGGGCAGCAGCTTGGCTCTGCCCCTGGCATTGCTGGCGTTCATGAGCTACGGTAACCACTCACCATCAGGTGGGCCGTATGCTTGTCTGCCTATACGGCAATAAAAAAAAGACGCACGCACTCGTTATGTGAGCTTTTGATAAGGATTTTCACTTGATCAGTCCAACGGATGGGACCTCAACCACGAGATCTTGTACCATTGACCTTACCCTGAACAACAAGTTTCTCGATAGATACCTAATAATATGTAATAAACATTTACTGTCGCTTCATAAAAACTAGCAAAAATCCACGTCAAGTTAAAGAAACAAACACAGCGCATGATGTCTTATTTGAGTATTAAAATATGATTCATTGTTAGCTTATGCTTTCTTTTGGCCACAAATGACGTCACACACAATGAAACACCAATCATTTGATATATGCATATCAATCGCGTTCTCATATTAGTCATTCTTCGAACATTAATTCGTTCATAAACTTTTGTATAATAAACTTTAACTAAAGGAAAACATAATTAGTGCTTTAAAAAATCCGCTCTATTACCCTGCGGCCCAGATCTGACATTAACTGCAATAAATCAAGATGGAGGCCTTAAAAAAAAGCGCCAAAAAAAATTCCCGCCATCGGAGAGGTGTCAATGAAATAATTCGCATTCTCGTTTTTAATACAACAATAACAGAAAAAAACAACAAAGCTGACAATTATTGTTCGTCCGTTGAAAGATGTTCATCTCCCCTCGAGGTATCAATGGTGTTCCACTTGACTGCGCGCGCCATTTTGTTGTCGTGACGTGTTTTTTTTCTCTTCTTTTTTCTTGTGACGACGGCTGCCCTCTTTTAACTGGCCGCGGCTTTAGGATTCGTTTTACGAATTTCGTATTCTTTTAAGTTGAAATAAATTTCATACTTATACGTGAATGGTATTTCGAGTCCTTAAATTGCCACAATGCCATTGCCGTGACGATAACGTCGGCGGTACACGTCAAGATGTCATCTAAAGTGAAAATTAACTTAACGGAATATAAATACCGCTTAAACACAAATTGCAGTGAATTAAAATGCTTGAGTAGGTATTTAACCTCGGAATTGAAATAATATTTTCTCTGACGCTAAAAGACTTTTTAGCGGGAACGCATTAGTCCGTGAATTTCACAAGTTTGTTAATTCAGTGTTTCTTTAGGTTCAAACGCGTGATAATGATTGCTTATTTATGCATTTAACGTCTGCGAAAGGACCCGAAACAGATTCGCCGGACATGGCTCTTGGATACCGCCATAATTCCCTTTTTTCCCTACCTATGCTGATAGCCTTAAGAGGCTATTTTAGCTTCTCCTTGACGTGTAGGTGAGCTCACGGGGCTCAAGCCGGGAGTGTTACGAACACTGGCCCTGAAGAGTCACGTCGATTATCTAACTTACACCGCCATCTGTTGGAAATTCACAGAACTAACAGATAATAACCCTTTGTCATTGTATTAAACAAATAATTAGCAATAAATAAAAATGAATTGCTGTTCGTTAGTCTCGCTAAAACTCGAGAACGGCTGGACCGATTTGGCTAATTTTTGTCTTGGATTATTTGTGGAAGTCCAGAGAAGGTTTAAAAGGTAGATAAATATGAAAATGCTCGGAATTAAATAAAAATTACAATTTTGTTTTTCCTTTGATGTGTCCCTCGTCGGGCGGATTCCTTTTGTCTGTTCCAAGTTTATTTTATACAAAAGCTTAGGTCTTTTAATTATCGATTGAGGCACTACGAAGTCTGCCGGTTCAGCTAGTTAGCAGTAAAAAAATGTCGTAAATTGAGACAAAAACTCAATCCTGTCTCTCGAGTTGGATCGAAATGTCTGGAGTGTGCGAAATTTCATTACAATAATAAGTTAATTAGTTCAGAAAGTCATCGCGAACAAAAACAAAACACAAAATTTATATTATTACTAGCTTTTGCCCGCGACTTCGTCCGCGTGGAATAGTTACTTTGGCATAACGCTAAATTTTACCCCCCACTTCATTACATACAGTACTCAGGATTGGAACTTCATTACTGAACCGGTAGATGGCGTTGAAGAAGCTAGATTTTGAGATTTTTTAATTTTTCGTAAAAAAATTTTTTTTTCTCAGTAAAAAGTATCCTATGTTACTTCTAATACCTCCAAGAGTATGTGTACAAAGTTTCAAGATGATCGGTTGAGCAGTTTTCGCGTGAAAGCGTAACAAACAAACTTACATTCACATTTATATATTACTAGGGATGTACATATAAACATTTGTTTTTGACGTGAAATATGTATAGGCATAACCGAGACAATTAAAACGGATTGCTGGAGTGGTAACGTATGCCGTGGCGACACGTCGCCATGCGCAAGTGACTATTTCTTAATATATATTTTTTTAATTATGCTGCATGCATGAATTTCCTGTCGTAAACTATCCTTTTATGTATTTCTAATTGCACAAAATAGTATCAATGTTTAACTTCTGCCAGCCTTCCCGCGATGGCTCATTTTTTTTTTAAATGTACAGAACCCTCCAAATATTTCCATTACTTAAGTATTTAAAGGGCACACATAGCAGACACCTTCGCACCTGGACGAGTTTGTGCGGCGAAATGACAAGCAGGAATCATTAGGGCGGTGAACAGGCTGATTAAAAAAAAATACGTTTTGTTATATGGCAATATTGTTGATTTATGAGCGCAGCACTAGTGTATCTGGAGCCCGCCCGGGTGGTAACTTGAAAAAGGCAGTGGCTTCCGGCTTCGAGGTTAGACGAGCTCATATATGCAGAGTACTTTTTTTTATTTATTGCTTAGGTGGGTGGACGAGCTCACAGCCCACCTGGTGCTAAGCCATCATACAACGCAAGGTAATTGACAGGCTCGCATATATACAAGCTCCAAACAAGAACATTCGGACCGTCGGTCTACCGAGCAAATATCACCCGCTCAGTGGAAGATCTTCCCTTGGTCTTATACCCTCCACATCCACCTCCATCTGATATACAGTGTGGTCCATACAGTTTGCCTAAAAAATGAGACATCCGGTGCATTCATGTTGAAGCGGCATCACCGGTGTTCGAATCCCGCAGGCGGGTACCAATTTTTCTAATGAAATACGTACTCTGTAAATGTTCACGATTGACTTCCACGGTGAAGGAATAACATCGTGTAATAAAAATCAAGCCCGCAAAATTATAATTAGCGTAATTACTTTTGTTAGGTGAATCCGCGCGGGTAGGTACCACCGCCCGGCCTATTTCTGCCGTGAAGCAGTAATGCGTTTCGGTTTGAAGGGCGGGGCAGCCGTTGCAACTATACTTGAGATCTTAGAACTTATATCTCAAGGTGGGTGGCGGCATTTACGTTGTAGATGTCTATGGGCTCTAGTAACCACTTGAAATCAGGTGGGCCGTGAGCTAGTCCAGCCATAAAGACATATCGACTGTCCCTACGTATAATATCGAAATTGAAAAACGGTACTTTACAGGAGAGCACTTTGAAGTTAATTTTGTGTACCAAATTGTCATTTATTGGCCTATCTGCAAATAATTTCAGATATATGGGAAACTTTTACTGGCAATTAAATGTATATGTCATTTTATCCCAAATTCTTCATAGTTTTTGAGAAATGTTANTCGTGCTTCTCTATCGCTTGTTCAGCGCTCTCGCTTGCACGCTCAGACGGAACGTGACACTTTTTCGTGCGTGCAGACGGTATGTTCGTGCGAAAACGCAAAAAATAAAGGTAACTTATTTAAATACAAAATTAAGAGAAACATCACGCTGTATCTCCGAGAAGCCGTATGTATTTACCTATACTCTCAAGTTAATAATGAGCCGAAAAATAGTTTGCTCAACCATTGAAACCCTCTTCTGTTTTAAGAATAATTTCAAGTTGACATTTTTACTTGTCAGTACTAATTCGAGGCCTGGCACTTCTGGAAACTAACCTTTGCTTTGGAGGTGACCCTCGTATAGAATGATATTTTACAAGACGGTTCAATTCTAACACGAAAACAATAAAAATCTCTAGAGCCATCTTATAACACGGTACTGCTACACCACGGTAGCTAGATTTTTGTTTAAAATTGTTTAGAAAATAAAAATAAGCTAGTGGCCCCGCAGTAGTCGAAATCAATTGAAATTATAATTTCATATACAATAAACTTATAAGTTTAAACATTTTTATGGTTCTATTGTCAAACACTATTATAATTCGATAATATAACCACAATGTTCGCCAAAACTGCACTATAGATCAATAATATTAAAGACAAACAATTTATTCTATTTTCAATTCGACCACAGACTTAAACAATAACAAAAGTTTCCCAATTGACAGTAAGCAAAGAGTACATTTTTATGTATGTATTGTGTCAAATACATGGTAATGTGTGTAATGTGTTTCCTTTATTGATTTAAAGTATCTTTTATGCATTATTTAAAAAATATTAGCATTGTGCACTCCTTCTTTTTTTTTTTTTTTAATGATTGAGAGATTACTGTTGGCCCGGAGGCCTTTCCAGCTTCACCAGGACAGGTGGGCGAGCAAAGGCTCAGCCAGGAGGGGTGGGATTTGCTAACAACTGCCCGAGCGCCTCCGAAGGAGACCTAACAACTCAAGAGCAGTTGCTTCGCGAATGAATCTACTACCGGATCGGAATCGCGACCCACTGAGAAGATCCGGCGAGAAACTCAACGGGCTGATGCATGGGTTAGGCTGCACGTCGACCTCTTTGTCGAGTTCGATGAGTACGGTTACCGGGGTTCCTCAACCTGCTCCTAGTGTTAGAGCTGAAGGTATCTAATGCAAGAGTTATTGGATCTGATGGATCCGTAAGGACGTGTCTAGGGCGTCGACGGTGACTGGCTCCTGCGTGATCAGGATTCGGGGAGTAGTCAGCTTCGGCAACGATAAGGCGATTATCATGACGCATAGCCTTATCGAAGTAACTCCTTCTCTATATTCTCTATAAGTGTGAGAAATTTCATACTCCTCCGTCCGCGCAATTTTCGTAAAAAGGTGTACAAAGTTTTTGCTTCACGTATTAATATATAGATAGTTGAGATGTTTCATTCAGAAGAAATACTCGTCCTTTTTATACTGGCTTCTAGTCTCATATTATGAATTAATAAGCTAATCTGAAATAAATAAATTTAAGAACATGGTATCACGGTGTAGGAGCGTATCTAGGCGTTTTTTTTCTTCATTTTTTTTCTACCTAAGGCCATTTCAGCGTAACTCTAACAAGTAGGTGAGCTCACCGGGCTCAAACCGGAGTGTTGCCAACACTGACCCTAGCAAGAGCAGTGCTTCGCAGAATCTACCACCGGATCGGAAACGCGACCCACTGAGAAGATCCGGCGAGAAACTCAATGGGCTGTGTCTGTGGGTTAATTCACTCGTCGAGCCCTTCGTCGCAAGCGACTTGTTCGACGAGGACGGTGACCGATTAATTACTTCAGAGCGCCGCATAGAGCACCGGTGATCTACACGACAATGTCAGTCAATGTGTTAAATTATATTATTGTCTTTCTTAAATGTTTGTTACATTTTAACATTTATTTGTTTCACCCACAACATTCATTTCTTATTTCGTTGATTTTTTCCTGTCATGATCTCATCGCGCTGTGTGTTTTCCTTAAGTTAATTGTAAATGCACACTTATTTATATTTAAATTTCGTAGAACATAATTAGTTCATATTTATATTCGTTTGTTTGATCGACTTAACCTTTTCTTGTATAAAAGTGTTTCTCAGAGATAGCTGATCAGAGATTTAAATTTTTGTTTATATTTTAATAAAGTTTTTTATTGCTTAGATTTGTGTATGAGCTCACAGCCCACCTGGTGTTAAGTGAGCCCATAGACATCTGTCACGTAAATGCCGCCACCCACCTTGAGATATAAGTTCTAAGGTCTCAGTATAGTTACAACGGCTGCCGCACCCTTCAGACCGAAACGCATTACTGCTTCACGGCAGAAATAGGCAGGGTGGTGGTACCTACCCGCGCGGACTCACAAGAGGTCCTACCACCATTCCTATTTATATTCTGAGGTCCTACCATTATTCCTATTGACATATTGCGATTCTTTTTTAGAATATAATAATCAATGATGTGTTAACTTTTTTTTAAATATTACAATCGCTCATCGCATTATACTAAGCTTTTTGTGCTTTTAAACTCACAAGAGCTTAGGTCTCGCTTTGTTGGCATATGCAGCCAGACACATAGCTATAAAAAAATCAATTTAACTGTTTAAAAAATGTATATTTGTTTTCTTATCTACCTAATCATTGGTAGCCTAAGGGGCTATTCCAACTGTAAGATTTGCTGTGTTTTCTTCAAGATATTTATATTTTTTTGGATTACAATAAGTACTAGATAATGTAATTGAAAACTGTACATTTTGTAATCACTCATTAAATTATCCAACACTCAAATCTATACTTCTATACTATATTATGAAGAGAAAATATCTGTTTGTTTGTTTGTTAATATTGAATAGGCTCCGAAACTACTGAACCGATTGGAAAGTTCTTTCACTGTTTGAAAGCTATACTATTTCTGAGTGACATAGGCTATAATCATTTTTGAAAAAAATTAGGGATCCTTACTAAACCCCAATAATGTAACCCAAGGTGTAAAAAAAGACCTAAAATATTCTTTACATCGCGCGCCCCGCGATAACTATTGAAGGTAGAATAAAATAATGTACTACGGCTTTGTAGAACACATTATTATTTACAAAATGTGTAGTGACAGCATATGTCTAACTATTTTAATTATGTCGCTATAAGTGTTCTTTTATTAATAAAAAAACAAAAAAAAAACGTCAAATATCGTTGAAATTTTTGTTAAAGATCCGAGCGGAGCCGGAGCGGGCCTCATGAGGTATGTTAGGGCAAGCGGGGAAATACCTGTCGCTGTAATGGTCGAACATTCTGTGAAAGAGCAACCTGGTCGGCGGTATCGCGTCGCACTCCGACCCGGCAGGCTGGTTCTGACCTTGGGCGGATGTCGAGTAAGAGAGTGCCAACAAAGTCGTTTGGTGTGGTAAGGCCCTAAACACATCCTTGGACCCGCAGTCTACTCCCAACATCTACAGACCGTAATTAAAGTAAGGTCCTACAAAGTCCTCCTAGGCGCGGATACCTCGTGGGAGGTTCGGACACTTTCCAAAAAAAAAAAATTGAGAGTGGTACCTAACTGTAAAAGTATATTAGCTGTAAAAGTGGAATTATCAATAATAGAGTATGGAATTAAGGAAATTACTGCAGTCCGTGTTTTATTTCCTGTCGGTACTAGCGTAGTTTCTACAACTAAGCATGGGCTGGTAGGTGAAATTCACGGGACTCAAATTGAGAGAGCTTGCTGACACTAGCCTTAGCAAGAGCAGTGCCTCGCTGAATCTTTGGAGGTATACGACAAAGAGAAGTTCTTCCACCGAGCGAATGACATTGTTCGGTAGACCAATAGTCCAAACGTTGTTTTTTTTTTGCTCCTACCTAATCTGATGGTCTAGAGTCTAGAGTGACTATGTCAGCGTCGCCGGGCTAGTAGGTGAGCTCACGGGGCTCAAACCTGACGATGTTGCTAACACGAACCCTAGCAAGAGCCGTGCTTCGCAGAATCTACTACTGAATCGGAAATGCGACCCACTGAGAAGATCCGGCGAGAAACTCAGTGGGCAAAAATGTTGTTGTTCGGAACTTGTATATATGCAACGAAATGCCGCAAGTGAGATTCAGGCATTTGTCAAATATTTTGTGTTCTATGATGTTTATCTGCCACAGAATCTACCATTGGATTGAAATCGCGACCGAGATGAAACAGTTTGAAAACACGATAATGTCTAGGGACTAATTCGCACGTGGGACTGTTGTCTTGCCGAATTGACTACTGAACCTCTTGTCAGACTATAATAAGCATTTTAAGCAATCGCATACTTTCGGCAAAACCGAACCGGTTGACAAAGGTCAGACTGCAGTAATTACCCTGCCGAGAATCGATCACTGCAAATCTAGGTTAGTTAAAGGGGTCATTTTGACATGACTTCAAGGAATTTTCTGAAATTCGGACGTTAAGTCATAATAGTACCTAATAATTGGATTACCTGTAATGGAATGTACTATACCACGCAGCTGTTATTATGCACTGGGGCTTGGGATAAATAAAACTTCCATTGAAGTATAAATTAAAACTCTATTTAACACTGTAACTATACTGAGACCTTAGAACTTATCTCAAGGTGGGTGGCGCATTTACGTTGTAGATGTCTATGGGCTCCAGTAACCACTTAACATCAGGTGGGCTGTGAACTCGTCCATCCACCAAGCCTCAAAATATAAAAAAAAACCTTAGAGCACTTACAGAGCACTTAACAATTCATAATTCGCTTCGCTTCAGGTGATCCCTTCGCTGTTTCGCTTCGACTAGTTCCGATTACTGACTGCCTCCGTGTCATCTCTGCAACGCTTTTTTAGTCCATACGACATCCCTAGAATAATCGAGAACATTCTTGACAAGTACAGTAATTTCGATATGTGTTTCCGCCAGTTGACAATAGATGGCGTTGTACTTCTCGAGCGTTCGTAAGTATTTTAATAGAAAAATTGGTACCCGCCTGCGGAATTCGAACATCGTTGCATCTCTAGATACGAATGCATTGGATGTCTTATCCTTGAGGCCACGACAACTTCGCTACTCTTTATCCCGGGAAAATGTAATGCGTTTTCTCTTTCCGACAACTTTATGGAGAAAGTTTTTTTCCTTACGACGCAGATGAAGCAAAAGGCCGCGTCTAGATAGTATATTAAACGAAAGTATTATTATTGTTTGTACGGTTTTCAAGGAAAAACTTTGGGAAAGAATTTAGGGTACCTATACTATTCAAAACGAAAACCAACCAAGTACGGATTCTAGTCTTCTCGATTTTTTCATATGGCGCAGAGGCTTGGTCACTGAAAGGTTTTTTTTTATTTGATATATAAGTTCTAAGATCTCAGTATAGTTACAACGGCTGCCCCACCCTTCAAACCGAAACGCATTATTGCTTCACGGCAGAAATAGGCAGGGTGATGGTACCTACCCGCGCGGACTCACAAGAGGTCTTACCACCAGTATAGTATAAGTACTTCCGCAGGCCGTACTTTGCCCATCACTGGTCTACACAATAAATAAAATACCACACCGAATCGCCTGCCGCAATTGACATTTGCCATTCGACGCTAATTCATTCGTCAATCGAGATAACATTACAAAGATACATTATTTTAATTTAACATTGAGTTAATATAGAACAGAGAGATCATTAAGTTACGTTTTTCCGAACAGTGAATTCTTTTTAGCAGAACCGCCGGAGGAATTTGTCTGGTGAGAACGCGTTGAGAAACTGCTGAATTTTGTACTTGATCTAATGTTCCTAAACTATAACTAGTCCCTTTTTTTCTTCCCCTACCTTTACTTTGATAACCTAAGGGGCTATTTGCAGCTACTTTTTTGTTATTTTTCTTTCTACCTAAGCTGAAGGTTTTGAGAGACAATTTTAGCGTAGCCGTAACAAATAGGTGAGCTTACGGGGCTCAAACCTGACGACTTACCTAACCCTAGCAAGAGCAGTGCTTCGCAGAATCTACCACCGGATCGGAAACGCGACCCACTGAGAAGATCCGGCGAGAAACTCAATGGGCTGTGTCTGTGGGTTAATTTACTCGCCGAGCCCTTTGTCGCAAGCGACGGATTCGACGAGAACGATGACCTGTACTTGGGGTACCTAAAAGCACTGTTAGTGGATCAGGAGGACCAGATATGAGGTGTTTGGGGCGACGTCAACGGTTTACCATTCGGTCCGCAGGATCGGGAATGTAGTTACCGGCGGCCACGATGTGAGGGTTCGCGTGACGTTCCAGCTAAGCTTTGGTTGATAGGTCAGTTCACGAGAGAATTAGCGTTTCAACCCGCGATAGTATATGTCGGCGTTACGCCAGGGTTTTCACACATAAAATCTTTTACAATGAAAATACAATACAAATACATAAAACAATATAACGTTACTTGTTTATTACAAAAAGCTACGTCTTAGTTTTTACACAATTGGTCATTTTGTGATGGTTATAGCAACTACAACTTCTTTTATACATACAAATGTAATTATTGCGAAACAATTCACAAAATATAGCTTAATATCACAATACATATTTTAGTGATTTTTACATGACTCTGAGATTAATTTATTTTACATGAACTACTTTTAACTTATATAAACTAATATTGTTATTATCCAGCATAAAAATAGTTAGCGCCAACAACATCATTGCATAACAATTACAATACTTAATTAAATTATTACCGTTAATTATAATATAAATTATTATTAATATTTAATTTTATGCTTTATTCATATTTAATTATTTATAGTCATTTGTGTTTTTAAACAATAATATAAACATTAAACATATTCTGAACATTTTCACATCAAAACAGTATCTGCTAAATATTAAATATGGTAGAATAACAGTTTCATCTTGCAATAATAAATAAACAATAACATAGAATAAGCTAAACTATATATTATTATGTTAATTACTGCCAATAGTGACGTTTGCGCCCACCTATACACTGTAAATGATTGATTAATTACTAGCGACCCGCCCTCGCTTCGCTTCGGAAACTGTAATTTATTATTGACTTCTCCACAATTTAATGGATGTTATTATACATATAAACCTTCCTATTCAATCACTCTATCTATTAAAAAAAAACCGCATCAAAATCCGTTGCGTAGTTTTAAAGATTTAAGCATACATAGGGACAGACAGATATAGGGACAGAGAAAGCGACTTTGTTTTATACTATGTAGTGATAATCTTCTTCGGTTCTAGCCAATCGCAGACAATGAATTATAGTTTTACGGTTTGATATAAACGCCATTAACTGTTACTTATTAGATTAAGTTTTCGAATTAATATCGGAAATATTCAAAATTTAAGTTATTAACGCGATATTAAACAGTTTTTTTATTGTTTTGATGACTTAGCAATTATTATTGTTTAAAAAATATTTGTTGTTTATTTGTGTCATGTACATTTTCAATTACGTCACACGCAACGTTTTTTTTTTTCTTAGATTATTGGACGTGATCACAGCCCACCTGGTGTGAAGTGGTTACTGGAGCCCATAGACATCTATGACGTAAATACGCCACCCACCTTGAGATATAAGTTCTAACGTCTCAAGTATAGTTACAACGGCTGCCCCATCCTTCAAACCGAAACGCATTACTACTTCACGGCAGAAATAGGCAGGGTGGTGGTACCTACCCGCGTGGACTCACAATAGGTCCTACCACCATTAAAAAGAGGTTATATTTCAAGCGAATATTGTCAAATTTGCGCGCCAATTTTGAACAGTTAGCGCGGTCGTTTCCTTCAATGGACGAGCGAAAGTCGAACGGTAGTGTGGCGAATAGCGGCACATACGTCGCGTCGGTCTCACGCGATCATCTGTCAATGTGACGTCATGAGCCTAGTGATGCGACTAGTGACAGACTTAACAACGCATCGACTATCGATTTTCGAAAACGAACCTTCGCTACTCAAAATCGACTTTTTTAAGAATCGATTAAAACGTTAACTGATAAGAATTGTTGATTAATGATGTGAAACATTTATCGCCGCACGTAAATCCGATTTTTTCAGACCGGTTAGGTCGAAGGCACGCTAGCAAGTGGTGTGATTTTAGAGATGATGCCAAAATTCATCATATTAAAATTTCCAACTCGCAATACTGCACTGCTCTAGTAACAGCGACTATATTCATGTAACACAATAGAGATGACGCTGTTTTGAGACGCAATTAGCTGCTCGCAACCGGACAATTTTAAACTTGTCCCTCGAAAATAATGAAATAGTTAACGTTACCCGTACCCTGTAACAAAAACAACAACAAAAAACTTCCTAAAACTTCTTAAGCACTCAAATAAGGTTTGTTACGGTTAAATACGATTTGTTTCGCTCTCGCATAAAACCAAGGCTCTTATGACAATTAGCAATTAAATCAGATCTAAAAATAAATTGCATTAGAACGCAAACTTTTTGTTTAAATTATTTATTTATAAGTGACGGGTTCGTTCGCGGAAACAGTAGTAAGTACGCAAACAAATCAATAGTAATACAAGAGTCCGTATTCACGTAGACAATGCTTTGCTCAGTGTGCCTAGTGAGAGTTTTTTAACTTTCTCGATAGTGTAAAAGTTAACTGTTTGTATGCAGTTAGAACAGCGCCCCTAGCGACAAACGTAGACAAACGTTTCAACTCTATACAAATTAGAGTTAGCTTTTACGCTATCGAGAACGTTAAAAAACTCGCACTAAGCGCACTGATTCAAAGCTATACATTTCAAAGCACGATCGTCTTTTGCTCAGAATTGGTGCATCAGTTCAGCCACTGGTCACCGTTCTCATCGGGCTTGACGAAAGGATCTGGGAGCAGTCTAACTTCGAGCGAAAAACGGAAGTTACGTGAATGTTTGCAAGGGAAGTCGTTTGGTGGATAGGGCTCTAAAACATTGGGCTCGCGGTCTTTTTTTTTATGCCCTTGTAGGCAGACGAGCACACGGCTCACCTGATGGTGAGTGGTTACCAGGGGCAGAGCCAAGCCACTGCCTACCGCTTAATACTCTCCATAAGCCTCGTTTGAAGAAGGACATGTCATAGCGCTCGAGAAACACCGTGGAGGGGAAGCTCATTCTATAGCCGGATTGTACGTGGCAAAATAGACCTCTGGAAACGAACTGTGGATGACCGCAGTGGCAAAGCTCCTAATATCTGCTAATCGTTAACGGAAAATAGGAAAATAAAGACATGGCTTTGCGAGAAAACTGTAAGAATATTGTAATGTTGTTATTTCAAAATACTGATTGATTCTTATTTGATTAAAAAAATATCGTTTTTTATTATTATTTATAGCTGCTATTTATATTTACTTTACCATCGGTATGCCTATTATGATAACTTAGTTTTTTTTAACTATTATTCCCTAAATCGAATAGAGCTAAACTGTTTTTTAGCTAATATTTATAATATCGATACGCTTCGAGCACTTCACTAGTGGCTCGAGGCGATGGGATCCAGTTCTTGTCGCGCCAAAACTAATGTATTATATTATCTGTGTTGTGCTTTATCGTTCAAGATGTAAGAAATGTCTTTAAATGTTGGCAAAGGAATTTTTGGCGGGAAAGCGAGGAGCGGAGTTGTTTGAATCTCTTTTATTTTTTATTTAGGTTTTCTTCAGGTTCAAACGGATGATAACGATGATTTGTTAATTGCTTGGAATCTGTACACAACTGAAAGTGTACAAATGTGTAAAAATGAAAGGAAACCGTGTCTTAAAAAAATCAATGTCTCAGCAAATAACCACCATTTTACTGAGGCTTTATTTCATCATATCTCATATCGTTACATTTTATTGTAGTCTCAAATAAGCCAAATATCTTTTAACGTTACATTTTTACGTTACAACTTTATCTCATTTCGCTCCATAATTTTTTTCATTTAACAGTATACATTATGTATTTCATGATTGATCATATTTATTAACCCGCAATTGATAACAATGGCGTCTCAAGAAGCGATTAAAAACATTATGTGGACTTATTTTCCATTTAATCTAGAGGATTTGACATTATCATCTTGTCTGGCGATGAACACTCGGCTTGAAGAATTCGAAGCATTTAAAAAAATGTAAAATGGCGTCAAGTGGGCGGGGCTTGATGACGTCATATCACGTAACTCTTCCCGACCGTATCGGTGGTAGCTTTTTTTTCTTCCTACCTATGCTGATAGCCTTCGAGGCTATTTCAGCTTCACCTTAACGTGTAGGTGAACTCACGGGGCTCAAACCGGGAGTGCTACTAACACTGACCCTAGCAAGAGCAGTGCTTCGCAGAATCTACCACCGGATCGGAAACGCGACCCATTGAGAAGATCCGGCGAGAAACTCAGTGGGCTGTGTCTATGGGTTCATTTACTCGTCGAGCCCTTCATCGCAAGCGAAGGGCTTGGCGAGGACGGTGGTAGCTTAGAGCCTGATCAAACTACGCACGGACGGGTACGTGAGCTCACTTTTTTATTGCTTAGATGGGTGGACGAGCTCACAGCGCACCTGGTGTTAAGTGGTTACTGGAGCCCATAGACATCTACGACGTAAATGCGCCACCCACCTTGAGATATAAGTTCTAACGTCTCAAGTGTAGTTACTAGCATAGTTAGGTCTCAAGTATAATCCTAGTAGGCAGACAAGCGTATGACCTAATGATGGTAAGTAGTTACTGTCGCTAATGGACGTCAACAGTCCCAGGGCGCAGCCGGGTCGCTGTCTAAGTGCTCTGCGCAAATATCGTTTGAATATGGACACGTCGTAGCGCTCGGGAGACATAGCGGAAGGGAGCTCATTCCAGAGGTGGGGAGGCCAATTTCATAGATTCACTTATATTACTTATATTAGGTACTAGCGACCCGCCCTCGCTTCGCTTCGGAAACATTAAATTTTATTATTAATGGCGGAGTCCCGCGATGATACCCGCGGTTGATGCCGCGGGGCGAAGTTAGTCTTAACTTCCTTATATCATCAGCTACCTGTCAGTAAAAATCCCGTCAAAATCGGTCGAGCCGTTCCAGAGATTAGCCGGAATTTTTTTTACATTTATATTATATAATATATAATAATTAGTTTACAGGCTATCGTTGGTAACCAATTTAAATCAAAATCTAAATTTCCTTACATACTAAAAATTAAAAATTTACTTTTCAGCTGCCATTCTAAAAACATTGAAGTTGTCCTTGCTTGGTTGCCTGGCCACAGTGGCATTTTAGGTAATGAAACTGCAGATCTTTGTGCCAAAGACGCCACAACAACTGGCTGTATGGATCATTACAGAGTTTATTCTAATGATTTACTCCCAATAGCTAAACAACGATTGCTTTCTTCTTGGAATTCTTGTTGGCAAAAGACTAGTTTTTCTAAAGGTAAACACTACGCTGATATTCAAGGCTTTATTCCTCCCCGACCTTGGTTCTGCAACTTCAAAGATTTACATAAACGCGTTACAAGTACGATCTGTAGATTAAGGCTAGGCCATACGTGTACCCCCGTCCATCTGGCTAAACTTCATATCAGGGATAGTTCTATTTGCGAATGTGGTCTTGACGAAGGCTCTCCAAATCACATGTTTTTCAGTTGTCCTCGTCTATCTTCCTCCCTCTATGATCTCCTTCCTCCTGATATTCCTCGCCCCATTGATCTCAAATCTCTTCTTTCCCTTGTCAACTCCCCTTTCGTTTATATTCTTAGTTCATTCATTAACCATAATAATATTAAGCTGTAGTTTGTGTGTCTGTTATCGAACTAACCCCTGTATATATATGTTGTATGTATATTGTATGTATATTATTTTAGGTAAACCAACAGAGATCCTGTCATCAAACATTCTTAGCTACTCACTTAATTCTTAGTGAATATCTGTGACCTTGCTCGTTCACGAAGCCCGCTATAGAAAGCAGAGTATTAAATACACTTGATATTGGCGAAATCTAAAAGGAAACGCCATAAACCTAATAGATAGATAGATTAGCCGGAACAAACAGACAGACAGACAGACAGAAAGAAAGACAAACAAAAATTATAAAAAATGCTATTTTGGTCTATGTACCGTATCTATATTCATATGCATGTAGTAAAAGCGGTTATTTCAATATTACAAACAGACACTCCAATTCTATTTATATGTATAGATGTATAGATAGATAGATAAGCAACTCAAGCACTCAACAAAAATGTTTACGGGCGTCGGCCACTAGATGGCTTCGCTTCGATTAGTTTCTCATTGCTCCTGTAGATGACAGTAACATATTAACTATCTTTATATTTTATTTTTAATGAAGGATTTTGTAAATTTTCAGAAACCACAAATTGATAAATTGATTTAATCAAATTATCTATAACAAAATTAAATAAAGACTTGTATGATTTATTATTTTTAATACGCTTTTATTAGCTTCAGACGTATGTATGTTAGTATGTAACGGAATCTTTGAACATGATTTTGACCCCCTTCAAAACGTCGGATTAACTCGAAATTTGGCATACTTATTAAGGACAGATGATAATTCAATATTTGAGAAAAAAAATAGAAAAGATTGAGAAAATTGAAATTCAACTACAAAATGAAAAATAAATAATAATTATAAAAAACTAACAAAATACGCTTTTATAGAAAATCCAACTAAAGTGGAAAATAAATTTTAATAAATTTGAATAAAAAATAGTGTAAGAAAAAATAATTTAATTGTAAAAAAAGCGTGGGGTGCATGGTATCAGCGGTTATAAATATTTTATGAACAGATATGAGTAAAAGGATTATTTTGATAATAACCTGAAAAGCACCCCATGCTTTTTTACAATAAAATCATTTTTATCTTACATTAATTCAAATTTATTAAAATTTATTATAATTTATTTTTTTATTTTATGTATTTAACATATTATAAGCTAAAGATACAAGATGTCGCTAGTTTCCATACAAAAGAAAATTGGTCTTGAAGTATCTCAGTTTCGGGGCTCTGGCCAATTTGAGACGATTTGCTAACAGTAGCCTTAGCAAAAGCAGTGCTTCGCTTAATAATGACGTGACTAAACGGGCGTGGAAGCTTTGGACGACGCTGGCGCCATTCACGGGCGTACCACAGATAATACATTAAAATTTAAAATAGAGGCTCAATTCTCTTACTTCATTTGCTTTAGTTTCACCCTTGTACTGTAGGTGTCGTTACGGTCGAATATTAGTCGCCCTAGCCCCCGCTAGATAGCTCTTTAATAATATTCTATTTTTTGGGAACTTATAAAATGACAAAGCTTGAATCCCTGAAATTCCCTGTAGCGCTTATGCAATTTTAAAAAACGTATGATTGTACCACAGATAATACATTAAAATTTAAAATAGATGCGAAATTCTCGTACTTCATTTGCTTTAATTTCACCATTGTACTGTAGGCCAATATTAGTCGCCCTAGCCCCCGCTAGATGGCTCTTAATAATATTCTATTTTTTTTAGGAACTTATAATGAAAAATCTTGGATCCCTGAAATTCCCTGTAGCGCTTATGTAATTTTAAAACACGTATGATTGTGTTCAGCATTTTAATCGAAAGATTTTTCATATAAAGAGAAAAATAATAATTAAATATTATGTTATTTAATATTTCTCTGTAACTCTGGTGGTAGGACCTCTTATGAGTCCGCACGGGTAGGTACCACCGCCCCGCCTATTTCTGCCGTGAAGCAGTAATGCGTTTCGGTTTGAAGGGTGGGGCAGCCGTTGTGACTGTACTGAGACCTTAGAACTATATCTCAAGGTGTGTGGCGCATTTACGTTGTAGATGTCTATGGGCTCCAGTAACCACTTAACATCAGGTNTAGGTACCACCGCCCCGCCTATTTCTGCCGTGAAGCAGTAATGCGTTTCGGTTTGAAGGGTGGGGCAGCCGTTGTGACTGTACTGAGACCTTAGAACTATATCTCAAGGTGTGTGGCGCATTTACGTTGTAGATGTCTATGGGCTCCAGTAACCACTTAACATCAGGTGGGCTGTGAGCTCGTCCACACATCTAAGCAATAAAAAATAAATAAAAAAAACCTATTTATTTTCCCTATAATCTAAGCAATTTACTTATAATAATAATATAGGTATTATTATACAACGCGGTCGCCTTCATAGATAATACTTAGTTATCTAGTAATCTATCTTATCTGTAAATATGTTTAATGTTTTTATTTTTATTTATTTATTGCTTAGATGGATGAGCTCACGGCCCACCTGGTGTGCAGACGTTACCGGAGCCCATAGATATCTACAACGTGAATGACGCCACCCACCTTGAGATATGAGTTCTAAGGTCTCAGTATAGTTACAACGGCTGTCCCGTCCTTCAAGCCGAAATGCGTTACTGCTTCACGGCGGAAACAGGCAGGGTGGTGGTGGCATAAGTTGTAATTTGACATATCTGTTTTTTGCATTCAAAACTATAGGATGCCTGAAATCGTTATCACCATCTGCTCTGCAGATCCTCCTACGAACACGGAGGATGCCGTCCTTGTCTAAAGATGTAAGCTGAAGGAGCGGAAAATCTCGCTTCACTTGTCCGGTTTTCTTGACACTTTCTATATCGTCTGAGAACATTCGTCTTTGGCTTTCTCTAATCCAGATTAGGTTCGCTGCCTTAACTTCGTCGGCTGTCAACTCACCGTGTCGCTTGCTACTCTTGTGCATCCAGTTGGGTACTGCACGCATAAACCAAGCGGTGCTTCTGACAAGTCTCCAGTATCGGGAAAATCGACTGTCATCGGGTAGCTCTACAGTCATTAAAGTAAAGGTACAGGCCTTAACCTCGACGTCGTCAGGGTCAAGACTTATGATAGAATCATTATGATAGAATCATCTGGTGGCCAGGTCTCTTTTGCTCCCGTAGAAATGTCGGTCCATACATCCATCGTGTGTTGTCCTCGGTAACTGTCTTCCTTGTGGCGTCATCTGCAGCATTCAGTCCTGACGGTACCCACCTCCAGTGACTGACCCCAGTCAACTCAGAAATCTCACTGACGCGATGGGCCACGAAAGGCTTGAAACGGCCACTATCAGACCGAAGCCAACTTAACACGGTCTTTGAGTCAGACCTACTGGTCACGGTACTCACGTCTATATGTTTCTTCAAAGAGTGAGCTAGTCTTGCACCAATAAGAGCAGCTTGTAGCTCAAGTCGAGGGATACTCATCACTTTAAGAGGTGCAACACGTGCGCGTGCAATGACAAAAGACACGTGCAATTTACCATCAGTCGTTTTGTCTTCGTCGTTAAACAACCAACGTGGAGTTCTGAATACGCTGGGTTTTTGCAGCTCAGCCAACCAAGACTGCCATTTTTCAAACTGGCTAAGCTCAACTTTGTCATCTCAATCAACATTTGACTTCCATATGGTCTGCAGCAAGAAATCATTAAAAGACTTACCCTCAGACTTCACAGCACAGTCTAAAACAATCCGTAGCTTGTTCGGTTTGTCGGGGTTAAAGACTGCAAAATGCGGCAAGTACCAGATCCTAGTTTTAGTCGCAGGATCACCTGGCTCAATTTTTGTGATGTACCCTTTGTCCAAATACTCTTCTATCCTAGACCTGTATTGAGAAACAATCTTTGGGTATTTCACCATTTTCTTCTGAATACCGGTGAGTCGGCTCATAGCCAACGGTAGGCTGTCCGGCATCTGAAGATCGACAGACTTCCAAAGCAGGCCAGTCTCCCACCTGTCTTCGGGCAAGAGCTTAGCAGTTCGCTCCATGATGCTCAGCGCTAGCTGATCCTCTCGAGAACGAGGAAAGTCGTCAGTCTGCTTAACACCAAACGACTCTGTGGAGAAAGACTGCTTGACCGGCTCGTGAAGTTCATCGCATCGACAAAAATGTAAAACAGTTGTATCGTCTGGTACACTACCCAGTCCTACATTACCATGAATTACGTAGCCTAAGTTAGTCTTAGAAACTATTGGTCCAGTCTTATGTCTTTGTATTATCTGTCTAGTAATAATCAAACGCTTGCAGCTGAAAGTAAGTATTGTACTTTTTGACGAAGCATGTTTGTTGCTGATAATTTTATTTCTGTAATCTGACGAAGCATGTTGCGGATAATAACATGTACTTTTAGGTTAGGAATATTGTTTTATTTTTATAATAAATAAATTAATTATTATTTATTTATATTTATTTAAAATCTTATTAGTTACATAATATTTTTTAAAAAACTGTGGCGGGTAGCCATCATACAACGCAAGATAATTGACAGATGCCTGAATCTCGCTTACGACATTTTCAAGATAAAGCGCATATATACAAGTTCCGAACAAACAACATTTGGACCGTCGGTCTACCGAGCAATATCATCCGCTCGGTGGAAGATCTTCCCTTTGTCGTATATTCCTACAAACTGGTGACCCCGACGTGATGTGAACACGCAACCTTCTGATTCATCATCAGCGCATCATAAACTTCGGCTACCACAATCCCCGCATTCTCGCAGATAAAAACACGTCATTGACAGTCGTCCCACAGCAAGCCAGCATCGCAGCCTCAACAGGACCATCGCAGCCGACTCACCGCGCTTCCTGGCCCTACGGCACGCACGTACACTGCCTCATCGCGCAGCATTCAAGCTCAGTCTCGACTCACCGCAGACTTCGAGCAGCACTGGCGACAATCACGCAGCATTCAAGCTCAGTTTCGACTCACCGCAAACTTCGAGCAGCACTGGCACTTGCAAGCTAATCTCAGCACGGACAACGATAACTAAAATATGACACGACCTCCAGTCTCGGAGGGGAGTGATGTGGCGGGTAGCCATCATACAACGCAAGATAATTGACAGATGCCTGAATCTCGCTTACGACATTTTCAAGATAAAGCGCATATATACAAGTTCCGAACAACAACATTCGGACCGTCGGTCTACCGAGCAATATCACCCGCTCGGTGGAAGATCTTCCCTTTGTCGTATATTCCTACAACTGGTGACCTACGACGGAACAATCGCAGCCTTCTGATTCGTCATCAGCGCATCAAGAACTTCGGCTACCACAATCCCCGCATTCTCGCAGATAAAAGTAAGCCATCGACAGTCGTCCCACAGCAAGCCAGCATCTCAGCCTCAACAGGACCATCGCAGCCGACTCACCGCGCTTCCTGGTCCTACGGCACGCACCTACACTGCCTCATCGCGCAGCATTCAAGCTCAGTCTCGACTCACCGCAGACTTAGAGCAGCACTGGCGACAATCACGCAGCATTCAAGCTCAGTTTCGACTCACCGCAAACTTCGAGCAGCACTGGCACTTGCAAGCTAATCTCAGCACGGACAACGCTAACTAAATGACACGACCTCCAGTCTCGGAGGGGAGTGATGTGGCGGGTAGCCATCATACAACGCAAGATAATTGACAGATGCCTGAATCTCGCTTACGACATTTTCAAGATAAAGCGCATATATACAAGTTCCGAACAAACAACATTTGGACCGTCGGTCTACCGAGCAATATCATCCGCTCGGTGGAAGATCTTCCCTTTGTCGTATATTCCTACAAAACATATTAAAAATACAATTATTAAAAAACACTATATAAAAATAGATTGCCGCTGATGGCGGTGTCTACGACACAAGCCACCAGTGGTTAGGACTCCAGAGTGAGAAACCTCCTCACAATGCGTGCAGTATCGAGGATAACTGCTTTCTGTATTAGGCCCTTAACCCAGCTGGATAACGAAAGTTTCTTAAGATGATGATAAAAAATTTTTTTGATAATCAAATCAATGTTGTCTTGTCCAATAAGAAGTTCAATCATGTCAGGCCGTATATCGCAGTCAGTTACATAGTCAGTCAACCACGAATATTTGTTTACAATTTTCTTATAACTAAAACTATCTACACATAATATATTAAGATTATTTACAGAACGTGCACTATTTACATTATATACATTTACTCCGCGAATATTAAAAGAAACTACTCTAGAGTTCGGTTCAGCCCGTCGACCGAGGGAACCGGCGGTCGTGTTGCTGGCGGCCGCCGGCGCCGGTCCGGCGTCTGGGTGACGGCGGGATGGATGTAATGTGCACTGCGTAAACCCTGTCCCGCCGTCTCAATAGCTCCGACTGGTTTCCCACCCGGTCCGGGATAGGGCGCCGGCTGTGAGCGGCAGGAGTTTTTAGTGAGGTTCGACTCCCACATACCCCACCTGCCGTGCGGGTGGGGATCCGGCGATTTTCTCCTGTGGAAAAAAAAAAAAGAGTTCGGTTCAATGGTTGTCATGCCGGACGCGGCGCGGATGCGAAGGTTCGATGTCGGTCCAGTGATGCCAGCTCTCTCCAGAAGTGACGAGCTCACGAGTGTCACTGCTGCCCCCTCGTCTAAAAGTGCATAGGTTAGCACGTCACCTTTCGCTCCGGATACTACAACTGGAACCACTTTTAAAAATACATGCCGATCCGCACTGTTGAGAGTATTAACGGTCTAGTCCGTGTGGTTGACAGCATTATAAATCTTAATGACGCGTCGCACAGCGTGGAGCAAAGTGTGATGGACCCTCATGCAGTCGCGAACAGCACACTTCGTCTTTTTTTCACAAGCCCTTAATTGATGTCGGCTGGACAAACATGAAAAACACAATTTCTCAGTTACGAATCTCCAACGATCGTCTGTCGTCATCTGTATGAGCCTCCGCCCTGCCTATTTCTGCCGTGAAGCAGTAATGCGTTTCGGTTGGAAGTGTGGGGCAGCCGTTGTAACTATACTTGAGAACTTAGAAACTATATCGCAAGGTGGGTGGCGCATTTACGTTGTGGATGTCTATGGGCTCCAGTAACCACTTAACACCAGGTGGGCTGTGAGCTCGTCCACCCATCTAAGCAATAAAAAAAAATAAACGTAACATAAAAAAATAAGACACGTATTTTTATTGGTTGTCACGTGTCGTAGAAACAATTAATATTACTTTTGACGGCTTATTCTTGTGTTGTTTTTATTCTGACGTTTCTTTACAGATTCCGTGGTAGCGCCGACGAAATGTAAACCGTAAAAGTGATTTTAATGACTTTAATCGTTTGAGCGCGAGCCGTCGATAGATCGAGCCTGTATTAATGCATGTAAATGCGGAGCGTCGGAATATCGACTATTGCGCAGTTCGATTATACGTATTAGGTATCAATCTGTACAGACGTGTCTTAGCGCGCGCAAGTATAACGTTTTTAGTCAATTACATTTTTAAGTTATAGTTTTTCATATGGACTTTTTGCAAAATATGTAAAAAATAAACTCAACTCTAAAAGGGTTAAGAAGATTAAGTGTTAACGCCTACGAATTTTAAGGAGCAATGTACAAAATTTTATTTATGTTTACCGACACCATTTTTGCACTTCAATTAATGGCCGTGCCAAGCTAACTCATTCGCAACGTAAAAATAATAAAAAAAACCTGTACAAAGAAAATATAAGCTCCATATCGATTTGGAAGTGTTATTCAAGAAACCCGAGCATAGTGATTTCCTTGTTTTTTTTTTTACTTTAACACCTGCGATCAGTCGCCAAAACTATAATCAAGTGAGTTCGGAGAGGTTGTGGTTTGGAGGGGCAGAGCCTCTCAACGTCGGTAACAACTCCAATTTTGAGTAATTGTTTATTGATATGCTTACACTAATTGGTGGCTGTTTATATGATAAAAATGACATTATGTGAGTACGCGACTCCTTGCTGATGGCGGTACACGAACTGACTCGAAAATGAATGACTGATGCAGCGGTATGCAATGCCATGTGCGCGCTGGCCTGTACAACATATATAATATATGTGGGAATGTTGTTTTCTTGAACGTATGATATGATGGATGCAAGTCGATGTCTGTGAACGCAGCGATATATAGAGAAAGGAAGGGGATGACGTGTGAGATGACAGATAAACTAATAGAATAATAATAATAATAGACTGTTAGAGAATGCCTATGGCATTAAGTCCGCCTTTATACTTTCTAGTATATGAAGTTATAAATAAATAAATAAATAAATAAATAAACGGCGACAATGGAGGCACGAAGAACACGAAACGATTCACGATTATTATTTTAATTAATAGTATTTTAATAAAACGTGATTTGTTTTTTTTTTCCTACCTAAGCTGGTAGCCTGGAGCGGCTATTCCAGCGTAACCGTAACTAGTAGGTGAGCTCACGGGGCTCGAACCTGACGACGATGCTAACACGAACCCTAGCAAGAGTCGTGCTTCGCAGAATCTACCACCGGATCGGAAACGCGACCCACTGAGAAGATCCGGCGAGAAACTCAGTGGGTTGTGTCTGAGAGTTAATTTACTCGTCGAGCCCTTCGTCGCAAGCGACGGGTTCGACGAGAACGGTGACCGGTGCTTGACGTACCTAGAAGCACCGTTAGTGGATCGGGAGGATATTTGTCTGAAGCCTGCATCCCACATATATATTCCTATCGGTTGTCGTGTGTCGTAGAAACAATTAATATTACTTTTGACGGCTTATTCTTGCGTTGTTTTTATTCCGACGTATCTTTACAGTTTCCGTGGTAGCGTCGACGAAATGTAAACCGTAAAAGTGATTTTAATTACTTCATTCGTGTGAGCCCGAGCTGTCGATAGATCGCGCCTGTATTAATGCATGTAAATGCGGAGCATCGGAATACCGACTATATATATAGGTATTAGGTAACGACTTAATATAAAGGTCGTGTCTTATCGCACGCGCGTATAACATTTTTAATAACGTAACGTTTTTGACACTAATTACATTTTTAATCAATCATTTTAAATGATTATTAGCTTTTGCCCGCCACTTCGTCCGCGTAGAATAGTTATTTTAGCATAACACTAAATTTTACCCGCCTCTTCATTTACATAATAAGTGAAAATATTGTTGAATAATAGATAATGTTAAGGAGCTATTTAAGGTACCAAAGTCACGCTTTTTAACCGACTTCAGAAGAGAAGCTTCGACCATAATTTTTACCTTTTTTTTTATTGCATATATGGGTGGACGATCTCAGAGCCCACCTGATGTTAAGTGGTTACTGGAGCCCATAGAAATCTACAACATAAATGCGCCATCCACCTTGAGACATAAGTTCTAAGGTCTCAAGGTAGTTATAGCGGCTGCCCCACCCTTCAAACCGAAACGCATTACTGCTTCACGGCAGAAATAGGCAGAGTGGTGGTACCTACCCGTGCGGACTCACAAGAGGTCCTACCACCAGTAATTACGCAAATTATAATTTTGCGGGTTTGACTTTTATTACACGACGAAGGATTACTTGTGGCCCGGAGGCCTTCCCAGTTTCACCAGGACAGGTGGGCGAGCAAAGGCTCAACCAGAAGGGGTGGGATTTGCTAACAGCTGCCCGAGCGCCTCCGAAGGAGACCTAACTGCTCAAGAGCAGCTGCTTCGCGTATGAATCTACTACCGGATCGGAATCGCGACCCGCTGAGAAGATCCGACGAGAAACTCAGCGAGATGATTCATGGGTTATGTTGCACGGCGAACTCTTTGTCGAGCTCGACGAGTACGGTTACCGGGGTCCCTAAGCCTGCTCCTAGTGTTAGAGCTGAAGGCGTCTAGTGCAAAGGTTATTGGATCTGATGGATCCGTAAGGACGTGTCTAGGGCGTCAACGGTGACTGGCTCCTGCGTGATCAGGATTCGGGGAGTAGTCAGCGGCGGCAACGATAAGGCGAATATCATGACGCATAGCCTTATCGAAGTACCGTTCCGACGCTGACTTCGTGTATTTCCGGATTGATTCGAGGCCCAAGTCGTCGTGTAAGTCAACGTTCCTCACGAACTACGGAGCTCCGGCGGCTAACCTACAAAAGCGGGATTGTAGAGATTGGAGGGTGTCTATGTGTGTGCGGGCCGCGTGAGCGAACAACACACTCGCGTATGTCATGACGGACCTTATGCAAGTTTTTTAAAGTGTCACCTTGTTCCGAAGGGACATTTTACTCCGCTTACAGATAATGGGGTAGAGTCTACCGAGAATAAGCGCGGAACGGTCGCGGACTGATTTTATATGCGGGCGGAATGTCATCGATGCATCCAGGGTAACGCCCAGGTACTTGACCTTCCTGGCCCAGGGTATGGATTGTCTAAAGAGAGTAATCGGGGGTGTGAGATTCCTCCTCCTAATCCGGGAGGAAATCCGTGTGGAGCTTCCCCTCTGAAATAGCACCGCAGTACTTTTCGCTGGGTTGATGTCTATGCGCCATTTTCGGAACCACTGTCCTAGAGCTACGGCTGCGCTCTGAAGCTTCTTCGCGATTAGGGACTTGTTTCTACTCGAATAGTAAACAGTCGTGTCGTCGGCGAATAAAGCTAACTGGGTCGGCGGCGACCGGGGAATGTCGTTGACGAATAAGCTAATTAAGAGGGGCGAGAGGACAGAGCTTTGCGGGACTCCAGCTGTGAGAGGTCGCGGGGAGGAGCGGGTTCCCTTAACTCGATATCGAAAAGAGCGGTTCGACAAGAAGTCCCGTATGATGAGCACGAGACTATCCGGCACGCCCATGTTGAATAGTTTGAAAATCAAACCGTTGTACCAGACTTTGTCGAACGCTTTTGCGACGTCGAAGAAGAGAGCTCCCGTGTGTAACGGTTTTGGTCGATTAAGCCCCACAAGAATGTGCTCCGTAAGGCGGTGCACCTGTTGAACGCATGAGTGATTTGTACGGAATCCGAATTATTCATCGATGAGAATGCCCTTTGATGAGACGAAGTCTCTGAGGCGTTTGTAGAGCAGACGCTCATACAGTTTGTCTAGAGACATGAGGAGGCTAACCGGGCGGTAGCTCGTCGGATGATTTTTTGGTTTACCGGGTTTATGTATGCCGATAACGTCCGCTTCTTTCCACATCGCGGGAAAGATACAGTTCGCCATAGCGGCATTGAAAATAGATGCCAACATCACGATGAGTTGGACGGGTGGAAGCTTAATAACGCGATTGAATATACCGTCGGAACCGGGAGCCTTGCGAGGACGTAGGTCTTTGATCAAGTCTTTAACTTCCATCGGGGTGACGGGTGGTAACGCATCCGAGGGTGGCAAGAAGGCTCTGCGTTCTACCTCACTGTCTACTAATTCTACATGAACAGGGTGCACCTGTTGAAGGCATGAGTCATTTGTAGGGAATTCGAATTGTTCATCGATGAGAATGCCCTTGGATGAGACGAAGTCTCTGAGGCGTTTGTAAAGCAGACGCTCATACCACTATCAAAACCTATCTTGAAGTGATTCGGGTGTTTCAATGTTGTAATGAATAACGTATTTGTTTGGATAGGGGTTAATATAATCTTTATAAAAACACCTTCACAAATAATGCTTTATTTTAGAACAAATTTGGTGAGCGTGACCTGAGATTAGCGCGTTCAAACAAACAAACTCTTCTGCTTCATAATATTAGTAAGTATAGATATAAAATAAATAAATAAATAATAAATATAAGTATAGATTAAAGTGTATTTTTTTAAGTGAAAGTTGTTTATATGGTACTTGCTTTTCAATAATTGTCTACCAATTTTTGAAAAATACGTAACATAAGCTCAACTCTAAAAGGGTTAAGAAGATTAAGATACTTTTCATTGTTTCCATTGAACCACACAATTATGTTATGTCCATGTAAAAACAATCAGTCAATATTTTTAATTTATATATAAAAATATTTATAGCGAGATTCTAATCTATGTTGTAAGCTGTGAATTATAATCTCACGTTACTGACCAACTATGAAATTGGTCATTATTCGATGTGTCGCAAAATAGTTAGGGGCCATTCAGTATGATCGAAGTTTAACTATTTATTGAAGGTTTTTTTTAGCACGGTCGTGATTTTAATCTTTTTTTATTGCTCTTGTTGACGAGCATACGGCCCACCTGATGGTGAATGGATACCGTCGCCCATGGACGTCAGCAACGTCAGGGGCAAAGCCAAGCCGCTACCTACAAATTTTTATAATCTCCTCCTCCTTCAGTCGATCGCTCATTGCTGAGCAACATGATGCGTCCGTTTTCTTGTTTATATGACCAAAATACTGGAGCACTCTATAGTCTACATCTGCCTATAATCTCGACAAAACTTAGAGCCACTGGTGGTAGAGCGTCCTGTGATCCCGCACGGGCAGGTACCGTCATCCTACCTATTTCAGCCGCGGATCGGGAACTTTTCGCTTAGAACGCGCCATTTTTCTTTGTGCGATAGATTTGGTGTTAGGATCAACAGTTCGATATTTTCAATTGAACCTCAATTATGTTTACTATATTTAAGAAGCTGATGAAGGTTTATTGGTTATGACATTCTTTCTAAATTTTAAACTTTAAATGGCTCTCCTGTAAAGTTGCAAAAATTTCGCTTGAATCAAATTGCCGTTCACCCTTCGATATATATTATTATAGAATATTTTCAGACACAATAAAGTACAAACAGTAGTCAAAGGGGTTCCTACACGACCTTGGAGAGCGCGGTTTACTTGTTACCTGACTCACAGATTAAGAAAATTGCTACATTCGATAACAAAATCAAATCATTTATCAATATTGCCCAAATATCGCTGTCAACTGTCAATTTCATATTACGGATTTACAAATTTAGTGTGCGCGGAAGAGTCACCGCCTGAGGTATGTGAGCGGCAGGGCGGGAGAGGTAGACAAACGTCAAGCTAACTCAGTCTGCCGTCGACCACCGCGGCGGTTACACGATACAGTAGTTCTTGCCAGTTTGTTCCAAACATAAACGAGATAAAATATCCTAAGACGGGTCCACCTATTACACGACCAGTGTAAAATGTAATTTACAATGTGCACAATTTTTTTTTCTCAGACCGTAATGAGATTTGTAGCTGAAGGAAATTCGAATCGGAAAAACCAACATTTACTTCTCCACGAAAACCTAAAGAAATAAAGAAGAGAATCCACATTGATGAATTCGACTTCATCAGTTTTTGTTGACAAAAATCAAAACAGATAAATAAATAATTTTTTTTATAATGTACTATAACAGTGATAGCGTTTTTTTTATTTTCTTATTAAGAAATGTTAATTTTCTTATAAAATTGTTTTGTATCGTAAATTATAAAATATAATAAACATGCATTTGAATATGCATTTTTTGTTTTAACCAAGAAATAGAAAAATACAATATTACAATTACGTACCCATTACATTAATTCTAACATGTTATTCTGAGATTTATCTGCACTTAAATATAATATCGTGTGCGTCTTGTCAATCACGCCCTGCCCCGTCTAACCCCGCCACATACCTCAGGAGGTGACTAGCGCTTCCGTGCGCACTATAATAAGCAGCTCGCGGATCATCACTCCGGTCATTCTCAGTAATCCGAAACGATAATTCGGCTGCGACACGAATAATAAAATAGTGATTCACCCTTGAAATTGATTGAATCAAAATGAATCAGCACGGATAACTCATTTCGCTACCAAATCACTCGATGCCTTTCGTCAGAGTGGCACGCATGCAGCGTATGTTTTATGCGTATTCTAATTCAAAATATCAAATAACGACACGTGTTATAGTAATCGTAAAGACAATTTTTAGGTCGCCACTAATAAAACTGTGCAGGTAAGTTCGAGTTTTGTAGTAAACGTTGAGGATAATAAAGCGAAAGTTTATTTTTTCGGGGTAGAGTAGTCGCCCTCGGCATCGCCAAAGTCTGTAAGATCCTGTTCAGGTCGGTGATAGCGAAGGCGCTGGCTAATCACGACGTATCTTCGCCCGATGACGCATTCCTATCTTGAGGACAGGTCGATCGTTTGCATGCTTTCTCTCAACTTCTTGCTTTAATCTCATCAGTTGTTCGCAGTAGAGTTCAAAATCGATGGGCCTGCTTGGTGGTAACAGCTCATAATGAATAATTCCCTTCCAATCCCACCACAAACACAGCATCACCTTGTTGCGAATTAACCCGGGTTTCGCTACAATCTGTGAAGCCTGACCGGCCTTTGACCACGACCTTTTTCGCACGTTCTTATCGTACCTAATCCACTTTTCATCACCAGTTATCAGCTTCTTCAAAAATGCTTCGGTCTCATTACGTCGTAATAAAGAATCCGGTTCATTAGGTTTTTTCCAGTGAGCTCATGAGGTACCCAAATATCGAGCTTTTTTATGTACCCAGTTTTTTTCAAATGCGCCAAAACTGTTTTGTGGTCAATTCTCAGTTCTTCAGCTACGTCGTAACTACTGATATGCCTCTTCATTAGATTCACTCATCTTGACAGTGCGAAAAATAAATAAAAATCACTCATTTTCCTAATTTGAATTTGGAATTATCTTCTTTTAAATTTAAACTGTTAATGATACCAAAACCAGCCAGATACAAATAGTATAGTCAAAGAGATTTTATTACATGTTCATACATACTATAATGCGAACAGGCTTTTCCCCAACCTATTATTTACTCTGTGACTTATGACCACAGAGAACATAAATATTACAGACAAACATGAGGTGTCTCGGACTGCTGTTCTTCTTGGTGTGCGTGGTGACGTCAGCGCGCGCGTACCACGTGCTCTGCGTGTTCCCAGTACCTTCGCGCAGCCACAACTCCCTCGGCAAAGGGGTAGTCGATGCCTTGCTTGGAGCTGGCCACGAGGTTTGGTTTTTTATTTTTATTTTTTATTTGTTGCATAGGTGGATGGACGATGGACGAGCACGACTAGGTGGTTACTGGAGCCCACAGTAATCTACAACGTAAATGCCGCCACCTACCTTGAGATATGATTTTGAAGGTCTCAGAATAGTCCAAGGGCTGGCCCACCCTTCAAACCGAAACGCATTACTGCTTCAAAGCAGAAATAGACAGGGCGGAGAGATTTAAAAAACAGTTCCATAAAATGTCATCAGCATTACACTCCAATTCAATACAGCACACTTACCTCTTTTTTTTTCCTTCCTAAGCTGATGGTTTAGAGACACCATATCAGCGTAACCTTAACTAGTAGGTAAGTTCACGGGGCTCAAACCTGACGATGTTCCTAACACGAACCCTAGCAAGGGCCGTGCTTCGCAGAATCTACCACCAGATCGGAAATGCGACCCACTGAGAAGATCCGGCGAGAAACTCAGTGGGCTGTGTCTGTGGGTTAATTTACTCGACGAGCCCTTCGTCGCAAGCGACGGGTGCGACGAGAACGATGTCCGGTCCTTGAGGTACCTAAAAGCACCGTTACTGTATCGGGAGGATCCGAAATGACGTGTTTTGGGCGACGTCAACCGTTAACCATTTGGTCGACAGGATCGGCTATGTAGTTTCCGGCGGCCACGATGAGAGGATTCTTATGTCTTGCCGCTTTATCGAAGTTGTGCATTGACGCTGACTGTAGATACTTACTGATGTACTCTAGGTCCAGGTCCACGTCCAGGTATTAACGCGCCTAGTCGGGAGTGTGATGCTTAAAGTAGTATTCGGAGGGCGAACCCTTTTGAAGAGCACCGCTGTGCTTTTCGTGGGGTTGATGTCGAAGCACCACTTCCGGAACCACTGTCCCATAGTGGTTGCTGCGGTCTGGAGTCGCCGATGCAATAACCACTTCTTCCTACACGAGTAGTAGATAGCCGTGTCATCAGCGAAGAGCGATATACAAACTAAACAGTAACGGGGAGAGAACCTTGCGGGACTCCGGCTGTCACTTGACGGGGGCGAGAGCGCGTTCCCTCAACTCGATATCGGAACGAGCGGTTCGACGAGTAGTCTCGTATGATGAGCACGAGTCTGTCTGGCACTCCCGTGCTATACAGTTTGTATATCAAACCGTTGTGCCAGACTTTGTCGAACGCCTTCGCTATATCAAAGAAGAGGGCTCCTGTCGGGATGGGTCCGCCTATTCAGTCCTATTAAGATGTGCCCCGTGAGGCGCTGCACTTGATGGACGCACGAGTGCTTGGCGCGGAACCCAAACTGCTCCTCTTAACGTACTTGCGTCGTGCTTAGCTTAAGATGGTGACCAACATTGCTATTAGTTGGACTGGTAAGTAACATTTTTAAAGCGCGAATGCGGATGCCGTCGGAGCTTTCCATGACCAAAGGCTCTCGATCGCCTCCTTGACCTCGGAAGTAGTAATAAGTAAGTAGTAATGGACGGTAACGCGTCCGAGGGCGGTAGCGAAGCTCTGCGCTCGACCTCCCTGTCGACTAACTCGGTGTGTTCGGGGTCCGCGTGTTGAGTGCTGGTGGTGCACTGCTCTTGCAGTGCATCGGCTAGCAACTCTGCCTTGTCATCGTCATCGTAAGCTGGTGATTGGCCTGAGGGGCGTACGAGAGGCGGCATAGTGTCTATAGTTTCGGACTTCAGGGTCCTAGCTAGTCGCCAGTATGCTTGGTGAGTGGGCGCGAGTTCTTCTAAATAACTATCCCAGTTTTCGTTTCGGGCGTCGCTTAAGCGGGATTTGACCTCCCGCTGTAAGCGACGCATCCGAGTCCGGTTTGAATCCGTGGGATATCGATCGTAGGCCCGGATTGCCGCGTTTCTGACTCTTACGAGGTCTCTAAGTTCGGGGGAAAGTCTGATGCGGTGGAAGCAGTCCTCCACATCGACTTGTTCGAAGATCTTATGATCGCCGTCGAGACGTGATCAGTGAAGATGTTTATGGATTCGACGGTGTCCTCTGAGGATAGAGTTGAATCCGAGCCGCAGGGGAGGATTGGTGGAGCGGCATCAGCTAAGTACGTGCCCAGCTTCTTCCAATCCACCATGATCTTCGTGACTGGATCAGGGTTGAGCAGGCGACCGAGCTGCATGACGACAGGTCGGTGGTCCGAGTCGAGTTCTGACAATACCTAAGCAGTGCCAGATCTATTGTAATATTACAATGTTTAATTGCTAACGGTTGGTAGTACCGAAATCGACGAACCTATTCAAATAGAACTCCTTACATTTATATTAACCTGGTACTTTAAAAGATATTTTGAACATCTTACATAATTTTGTTTAGACTAGCAGAAATCCCATCACACACATGAATCGTACGTAATGAACACAGAGAATACATTATTGATGTATTATCCGTGTTCTTATTAATGTTACAGAAAAAAAGAACCTAGAAAGAGGAAAAAAAAATCGACGATATTTTCTATTTCAGGTGACATGGGCGACTCCGTTCCCTCCTAAAGAACCAACTAAAGGCCTGAAAATAATCGATGTGAGCGCCACAATATCTTTAGGTCAAAGTAAGTCAAATTCGAATGGTGTGTCTCAGTGGCGACCAAAAAAAAAACTCAAGATGGCTTCTTGAGACACATCATTCATGTTGTCGCGGCGTCAAAATCCTCAAAAACCAAGATCTCCCCAGAACGGATGCCTTCCGTTTCAGTGATAGACATGCACCAAGTAAGAAACGATATTCCTGGTATTGTGAAGATCAAGACCTTCGCTACCAATATCACGAGGCTGTCCCTCTCGATACCAGCGCTGCAGCAGGCGGTCATCAGCGGGAAATATGACGCGGTCGTCACAGAGTCTTTCTTCAACGATGCTGAGGCGGGGTTAGTTTGCAAAGGCCAATTCAAGAAGTGGGCTTATTGAAGCTACTCGCGCGCCCTCTGCCGTCCTCTGATGGTATCACGACGGATGCTTTCCCGGAAGCAACGAGAGCGACTATTCGGGCGATAAAAATCAGCGAATTCTGTCACAATAATCATTCCCGCTCACGACTCGGTCGTGTGCAGACGTGTTTTCCGATCCGTCGTTCGCTCGCGATCTGCGACTCGGAATTCACAGTTTGTGCCCGACAGTTTTGTGACCGTGAATACCAACTGCCTTTTTCAAGGCAAACCAAATCATGTGCTTGCTGTGGCACTCAGCCCAGCGATTTTCCCATCCCTCTCTTAAACCCGCACTGATTGCCATTTTCACGGAATAGGCACTCCCCTTCCCTGCTATCACTGCTGGCTAGTACAGCGCAGGGAGGTTCTCCCAACCAGAGGACTCGCCTTTCGGCGAGTTGAACAATAGACCAGGGACAAAGAGCTCGTAGGGTTTTTCGGTTTCCTTCGGGACAAGTACCTGTTGAGTCTCTATATCGGGCAAGGATTAATAAGACACGTGTTCAGTTAAGTGACTAACGTATATTGGGATTACAACCTAACGTGCTATCGACAGCCCGACAATCCCGAGACTGACGTATCATCATTGCATTATAATTACCGCTAACACATACATATAATTGTTAGTTGCTATGGGGAAAGGAGAAACCCCATTCTGGGCCTAAGCGTTACACGAATGGGATATGTACCAAAAAAATCATCTATTTTGCTTGATTAACCTATTGAAATCTTAGCTTCATTGACAAGTGTAGAAAATAAGTTGAATTCAATTTTTTGTTTTAAACAATCTTTGTAAACATCTGCAACACTTATTTCAATATAAGTAACTAGCTCCACAAACGTGCGGATTAGAATTAGAGCATCCATAAAATAGGATCGATTTAGTGGAAATCGAGTGTAAAAAATAATTAATACTCTTTTGCTTTAGGATAAATGACTGTTTTTATAGGTATTTTAATCAATGTAAATAGAGTATGGCCATCGAATCGTGACACAACTACTTACAATGGCGGCAATTCAAAANCCATAAAATAGGATCGATTTAGTGGAAATCGAGTGTAAAAAATAATTAATACTCTTTTGCTTTAGGATAAATGACTGTTTTTATAGGTATTTTAATCAATGTAAATAGAGTATGGCCATCGAATCGTGACACAACTACTTACAATGGCGGCAATTCAAAATATCTACAACTGACAACATTAAATATAGCATGAAAGGGTAGTTTTGCGTTTTTATATTAATGTGACTATGCCATAGAAAAACACAAATGTATCAATCAAATCGTGTTATGTTATCTTTAATGTTGCCAACTGAAGATATTTTGGATTGCCGCTTTTTAGTTGTGCCATGATTCGCTGGCCAGACTATAAACTTAATCTCATTGAATAACGTAATGTAAAGCACCAAAATCTACTAACAAAAATCATTAAAAGAAATAAATAACTGTGCCATTTAGTTATGACACGAAATCATGTCGGCAACTGCGGCAATTCAAAATATTTTCAACTGGCAATCTTAAATATAACATGAAAAAGTCGATTGGTATTTTGAGTTTTTCTATGGTGTAGTTACATTAATAATTTTACTGGTGGTAGGATCTCTTGTGAGTCCGCGCCTCCCGCCCGCCTATTTCTGCCGTAAAGCAGTAATGCGTTTCGGTTTGAAGGGCGGGGCAGCCGTTGTAAGAACTTAGAAAGAAGAGACCTTAGAACTTATATCTCAAGGTGGGTGGCGCATTTACGTCGTAGATGTCTATGGGCCCCAGTAACCGTTTAACATCAGGTGGGCTGTGAGCTCGTCCACCCATCTAAGCAATAAAAAATAAAAAAGCATGAAATAAAATGAAATGAAATGTGATGAGATAATATGGGAGCACGTAATGATTTATATTTTATATAAAAAAGTTATCATATAAATATAGTTTTTCATCTAAAAAAGTTTTCATTAAAATTAAAATAAGACTGACCTAAAGGTCTTAGTTACCAGGTCATAAAATCCCTTAAAAAATCATTTCGTGCGCAGCGCGTTTCGCATTACGTTGTTTTTAATTTTTGGCTTTCGTTCGTTTTCGTAAACAACCTAACGCGCGATTTCTCGTAACAGGTTCCATTTTTATTTTCAAGCAACCTGTTGCTGCAACAGGTTTCGTAAAAAAATACTCATCTTTAGTAGGAAGCAGCCTCAAGAATATCGTTTTTATTAAAATATCTCGAACAATAAACATAACCTAAAATGTTCATTGTCTGATTTTACCAATTTGGCCATTGCTGGGAGACCTGAAAATTGGTCCTCATGGCTCATGAAACCTTCTTAGGTATTGTAACTTATGCCCAAATTCTAGCACTGTAACGCTAGGCCCAAGTTTGTATGGATTTCGGGTTTGTCCTTTGTGGTCCCTATATACCCGACACTCTCGGCCGAATTCGTGGCCTATAGGGCCGCTTGCAGCAATCCCTCCCCCCCCGCGTCCCTCGCCGCGTCCTTTAAAGCCTCGCAGGCATGTCCCGCGCTCCTCGCCGTCGTAATAAGTTCGAGCACACGTTCCCACGTAGCGACTCATGAAGCGCCTAACGCACCCCCAACCCCGCGCACGCGTCGGTTGCGTCATTCCATTCCGACAGGAGCCCTCTTCTTCGATACAGCGAAGGCGTTCGACAAAGTCTGGCACAACGGTTTGATATACAAACTGTATAACATGGGAGTACCAGACAGACTCGTGCTCATCATACGAGACTACTTGTCGAACCGTTCGTTCCGATATCGAGTCGAGGGAACGCGTTCCCGGCCCCGTCACGTCACAGCCGGAGTCCCGCAAGGCTCCGCCCTCTCCCCGTTACTATTTAGTTTGTATATCAATGATATACCCCGGTCTCCGAAGACCCATCTGGCGCTCTTCGCCGATGACACCGCCATCTACTACTCGTGTAGGAAGAAGGCGTTGCTTCATCGACGACTTCAGACCGCAGCTACCACCATGGGACAGTGGTTCCGGAAGTGGCGCATCGACATCAACCCCACGAAAAGCACAGCGGTGCTCTTCAAAAGGGGTCGCCCTCCGAACAACACGCTGAGCATCCCCCTCCCGACTAGGCGCGTCAATACCCCCGCCCCCGCCGTTCGCCCAATCACGATGTTCGACCAGCCCATACCGTGGGCCCCGAAGGTCAAATATTTAGGCGTCACCCTCGACAGTAGGATGACATTCCGCCCCCACATCAAGACGGTACGCGACCGTGCCGCCTTCATTCTAGGACGTCTCTACCCGATGATATGTAGGCGAAGTAAAATGTCCCTTAGAAATAAGGTGACACTCTACAAAACTTGCATACGCCCCGTCATGACCTATGCAAGTGTAGTGTTCGCTCACGCGGCCCGCACTCGCTTAAAATCATTCCAAATTATTCAATCCCGTTTTTGCAGGATAGCCGTCGGAGCCCCGTGGTTCGTCAGGAACGTTGACCTCCATGACGACCTGGACTTAGAGTCCATCAGTAAGTATCTACAGTCGGCGTCGATGCGCCACTTCGATAAAGCGGCACGACCCGAGAACCCTCTCATCGTGGCCGCCGGTGACTACATTCCCGATCCTGCGGACAGAATGGAAAGCAGTCGACGTCGCCCAAAACACGTCATCTCGGATCCTCCCGATCCACTAACGGTGCTTTTAGGTACTTCAAGCACCGGTCACCGTTCTCATCGAACCCGTCGCTTGCGACGAAGGGCTCGACGAGTAAATTAACTCTCAGACACAGCCCACTGAGTTTCTAGCCGGATCTTCTCAGTGGGTCGCGTTTCCGATCCGGTGGTAGATTCTGCGAAGCACGGCTCTTTCTAGGGTTCGTGTTAGCAACATAGTCAGGTTTGAGCCCCGTGAGCTCACCTACAAAAGTTAGGGTTTCGCTGAAATAGCCTCCCAAGGCTCTCAGATTAGGTAGGAAAAAAAAATAAAAATTGCGTCATTGCGTCATAGAGCGCCTAACTAGTGCCGCGGCTCCCCGTCTGGTTTGTAGAGGTGGGGCCGCGGCATGAGGCCGGTGGCAGGCCCCACGGTGCTGACTGTTGTCCCTGTAATTGTATATAGTAGTTGTAGTTAGTTTGTAGTTATACATAAGGGGAAAAAACTTAGAATAGTATTAGCATAAGGAAGCAGAGGACAGCAGCCGGCGCCGGGGTGATTCCTCCGCGGGCATCGAGCCGTCACTAGACCAGCCCATTATATATATGTATTTATATTTTGTCGATGTTATGCAGCCGTACACGCTGCGAACAGCCCTCCCCATTTCACCGTCCTGCACCCACATCACCCCTGCCCTGTGTGGCAGGGAGCTTCGTTCCGGGCAGTGGGGTTTGCCCCGAGGCCCGTTCCGTGCCCCCGTAAGGGGCTATGACGACCCCTCTTAGCTTAGCTTATTGCGTCATTCTCGTCCGTCACGACCTCGATTGTCTCGAGCTTAGGCTCCGATATCGAATCAGAGATGGACTTCGAGTCCGCTTCTAGTGCTCAACCAGGAACCTCGGATGGGTTCCAAACAGTAACGACCAAACAGTAACGTCCCCGAAGCCCGCGCCCGCGCCTAAAGCCGTTGTCCCGCCTCCGCTGATACTCCAGGAGAAGTCAGCATGGAATTGCGTGTCCCAGGCCCTTAAGGCCAACAAAATTAATTGTACCCATGCGCGACGACCGACCCACCCAGCCCCCCAAAACGTCGGCCCAAAGACTTCGGTGCCTTCAGTGCCGAAACCAGCCTTCGTACCGGCTGCGGTTCCCAACGTCTCGGCGTGGAAAAAACCGCTGCCGCTTATGAAGGCGGGAACACAAACCGCACCCAATCCCGCTAGCGACACGCCCTCCGCCCCAGCCCCTGCTAGCGCCTCGCCCCGCGCCCGCGTACCGCCCCCCGCAACCCTTAGTCGTCAACAACTTTCGCGCTCGTGCGCGACTTCGTCACCGCGGTTAACTTTGACCGTCTGCGATCCTTCGCAGACGCTATTCGTATGTCGGTAATTCCCTAACAGCGGCTCGCGGCCGCGTTCGATCACATGGACGTCTATGAGTCCGTATCCCGCACGCTTTAAATCTTTAGCGGTAATCAATGGTGCTAAACGGTAGAGAAAAACCTTATTCCCTTAAGTTATAAAGGTGTACAAATAAGTTTCCGCCGTTTTGAGAAAGATGGTGTGGCACGAGGCTTACGTTCGAATTCACAGATGATCCTATCATATTATCAACTCCGTATTAGCATCATAATTTTTTTTATCCAAAAATGTTAAAATTTGAACCAAATAAGCGTCATTTGCGGGACTTTTAATTTACTTTTTTAATTTAAAAAAATCTGCAGCCGAGGCGCATCGATTGCTCGTAACAGCATATAATGAGTTAAGGCTACGCTGAAATAGCCTTTCGAGGCTATCAGCTTAGGTAGGAGAAAAAACCACAATAACTATACAGTAATTCCCCCCTATAGCACGGTAGATTGGTTCCGCTTTGTAGGAAACGCGCTGTAGGAGCATTCTCGTGTATCCCGTTCGCGAGACCCCATATAGCGCGTTATTATGACGCAATGTTTTTACTATACAAAATCTAGGAACACAAAGGACAAACCCGAAATCCATACAAACTTGGGCCTGGCGTTACAGTGCTAGAATTTGGGCATAAGTTACAATACCTAAGAAGGTTTCATGAGCCCAATTTTCAGGTCTCCCAGCAATGGCCAAATTGGTAAAATCAGACAATGTTTACATTTTAGGTTATGTTTATTGTTCGAGATATTTTAATAAAAACGATATTTTTNAGACACAACTCAACTGATAGGCGCTCTGGTCCCTTGACAGTTGGAGAACGTAGAGATGCTCTGTTATTCTGGGTTCGCTCTGTTCAACACAATGAGTTTGCGGAAGATATTTACCGTCTTCAGGCAGGCAAGATTTGTACCGTTCGACTTCAGCGTCTTTCACCCTTGATGAAAGATGATCTCTTGAGAGTTGGTGGTCGCCTAACTCATGCGCCAATAAGATACGATGCTCAGCATCCTCTCGTTCTGCCCAGCTCTAGCCCACTAGTTGATCTCATCATAGACCACTATCACAGAATAAACTGTCATCCTGGGGCTGACACATTACACGCTATCCTCCGTCAGCAGTTCTGGATACTCTCAGCACGTCGTGTCGCGTGTACAAATGCATTAGATGTTTCCGATATCGCGCTCAGGCCAGAGCTCCGATGATGGCTGATTTGCCCGCAGACAGGGTCACACCTCAGCCAGTATTTAGTCAGGTCTCTACAGATTTTGCTGGCCCGTTTCTCATTAAATCTAGTATTTTACGTAATGTAAAACTCATGAAGGCATACTTTTGTATCTTTGTTTGCTTATCTACCAAGGCGGTTCACTTGGAACTCGTTTCGTCACTCAGCACTGAAGCGTTTCTTGCTGCAATGCAACGGTTTGTATCGCGTCGTGGTACTCCTACTCTTGTCCGTTCTGACTGTGGCACAAATTATGTAGGAGCTAAGAATCATCTCATTGAGGTACAAGATTTTCTCGCGCAAAATAATGACACAATCACGCATAGGCTCGCTAATCAGCACATAACTTGGCTGCTCCAACCGCCCACGGGACCCTGGTTCGGGGGCCTTCATGAAATCGCGGTCAAGAGCACTAAGAAGTTACTTTATCATGTTATAGGTGAACAGCACCTCACGTTTGAAGAATTTTCCACACTTTTAACTCGAGTCGAGGCAGTACTTAATTCCAGACCTCTCTGCCCACTTTCGTCAGTTCCTTCCGATTTTGAGCCACTAACAGCTGGCCACTTTCTTATTGGCCGTCCACTCACCGCTCTCCCTGAGCCATCTTTTGATGATAGGCCATTATCAGCTCTTAAGCGTTTTCAGCTCATCCAAGCTCTCTCTCAGCGTTTTTGGACTCTGTGGACCAAATCCTATCTCCATACCCTCCAAACCCGCTCCAAATGGCTTTCCACATCCTCACCTCCTCAAGTTGGAGAGCTCGTCCTCATCAAAGAGGACAATCAGCCCCCGCTGCAATGGAAACTTGGAAGGATTATCCGCACGTTACCCGGCAAGGATGGAGTGATCAGAGTCGTGGATTTGGACACGAAGCATGGAAGTCTGCGGAGACCTGTGTTCAAGTTAGCCAGGTTGCCGCTGGATTCAGCACATGAAGAAGTTCAGCCCCGGCCGCCCCAGGCTGTTCGCGCGACAGCGCGACGTTTGTAAATGTTCGGCTCAACTCGGGTGCCGTCGCCCGTACGCACCCCGCACCTCTCATAACAGTGCGGTACATGACGGCACGCGGAGATACGCTCGTTCGATATTGAGTAAATTGTGCGCGCGCGCCCTTCGTTATATACTAAGTAAAAGGTTGAGTGTGAACCGGTGAAAGGGTGTATGTGCCACCCATCGCAGAGGAACACCACTACGACCGTGATAGTGCCAGCATCAGCCTCCAAGTAAGTCCCGTTTTCCTACCTACCCTTTCGTATCCGCTCATTCTCCGCAGAGTTCATATGCTCCCTTTCAGCTCATCAGCTCACGTTTAAGGTGACGCTCACCTGCGTCACCAAACACAATTGACACAATGCGTAGAGATACGTGCAATTAATTATGAGCTGTAAAAATCATTATAAATGTTACAGCACAGAAATATAAACGTGTGATATTCCCGCGTTATATGAGGGAATAGCCGTGTTATACGAGAGACTGAGATCGTGTAATATGAAAATGCGTTATAGGAATACCTACCGTGCTATAAGGGATACTATGTATTGCTACGCGTTGGGGTTCGGCATAAATAAAAATTCTACCTAAGTACAAATTACAACTGCATTAACACTTAGAACACTTAACGAGCACTTTAAAGTTTTCAATTCACCTCTTCCGCTTCGCTTCAGGTGATCCGTTCGTTGTTTCGCTTCGAGTAGTTCCGATTACTGACTGACTCCGTGCCATGTCTGCAACGCTTTTATAGCCGATACGACATCCCTAGATTTATTGAGTACATTCTGGGCTAGTCGAGTAGCTTCTATGCGTGTTTCCGCTATCTGACAATAGATGGGGTTGTACTTCTTGATTTTTTTACTAGTACGTTTGACATTCGTTTCTCCTATTCGGCGGTAGATGGTATTACTCTCGCCGGCGTGACAGTATAATTTAAAAACTAAACCAAAGTAAAAATTTCTTTTGTCTATTTTTTGTGTACCCTATCGATACCGGTCGGGATATTAGAGCGAAGTTACAAAATGATTGTGACGTCATCAATCCTTGACGCGCGTGCGAATTGTCAAGTAGATCGGGCGTCTTGAAGACAAACGTACCGAGCTAAGAAAGGCGGGATAAAAGTTGACCTTTTCATAGCTATGGGGCAGTACTTCAAGTGCCCTGGATCATGTTGTCCGGCGTCTCCGTTATGCCCCCGTTGGAAGCCATCGTCGATGAGGTGCGGTCGGTCACCACCATACCGCTGATGTTCAACAATGCCCCAATCCCCATGGGCTTCTGGGACAGGCTCATAAATATCATCATCTACAGCGCCATGGCGATATTTCAAAGGTAAGTATCAGTACAGAAAAATTCGTACAGTAAACAGTTCTAAAAGAAAAAAAAATGCATTACAGAACTTTCTTAGTTTTAATGTTAAGTATGGCGATTGACTTCTTGTAAGTACCTGAGATCTTAAATTATTTTTTATTGCTTAGATATAGGGACGAGCTCACGGCCCCCTGGTGTTAAATGCTGGGCCCATGGATATCAACAAAGTAAATGCCGCCACCCATCTTAAGACTCGATTTCCAAGTCTCAGTTCTATGGCACAACGATTGCCCCACCCTTCAAAACGAAACGCATTACTGCTTTGCGATAGAAGTATACAGGCTGATAGTACCTGCTCGTGCGGTCCTGCAAATAAAACTGCAAGCATGCTTACGTAAGTGTCCTACAGGCTAAACCGCCCCAAGACAGCGGCGCTCTACGAGTCCATATTCGCGCCGCTGGCCGCCGCCCGGGGGGTGACGCTGCCCCCCTTCGAGGAAGCCCTGTACAACGTGTCGCTGGTGTTTGTGAACTCCCACCCGGTGTTCACTCCGCCCATGAGCCTGTCCCCGAACATCGTCGAGATCGGGGGCTACCACATCAACCCAGAAACACCCCCCTTGCCGAAGGTAAGCCTCTACTTTGAAAACGCAAATTGTGATGGCTCTGAAATGCGATACATGTTATGCGGTTTATAGGCATCACAAACGGCCATCAAGTCAGAATGCATGTCTACCTCGTGACTGAAATCAGCAGGATTGTGGTGACTATGTTTTTCTAATTTGTATGCAAATAAAAAGTACATGTATAGTAAATTCCAGATTGCGTTCACAAATTTATGACAGTGGTTCTGGAAGTGGCGCATTAACATCGACCCTACGAAAAACAGAGCAGTGATCTTCCAAAGGAGTCAGCTTCCCGACACTACAGTGTCTCGCGTGGTAATTCCATTCCCGCCATTAAAATCTTTGGCCAGCCCACACCATGGGCTTCGAAGGCTAAGTACTTAGGGGTCACTCTCGACAGAGGGATGACGTTCGGGCCCCACATTAAGTCAGTGCGCGGCCGAGCCGTGTTCTTACTCGGTCGACTCTACGCCATGATCTGTAAGCGAAGTAAATTGTCCCTTCGTAACAAGGTGACACTCTACAAAACCTGCAAACGCTCCGTCATGACCTATGCTAGTGAAGTATTCGCGGCCCATACACACATTAACACTCTCCAGGTCATCGGTTTCTACAGGATATCCGTCGGAGCATCGTGGTATGTGAGGAATGTAGATATTCACGAAGACCTAAATCTAGTATTAATATGTCAGTATCTTAAGGTAGGGTCAAAATGCTACTTCACCAAAGCGGCGCGACAGGAAAACCGTCTTATCCTGGCCTAGGGACCCTATTATAGCCTATTTCTTTAAAAATTGATGCGTGTGGGTACAGCGGTCGCATTATCCTAAAGGTTGTGTCGTACAACGTCTCCTATATTATTAGGACCTACAGCAACTCCTGGACTCGTCGTCGCAGGGCGTGGTGTACTTCAGCATGGGCTCGGTGCTCAAATCGTCCAGACTGTCCGAACGAACTAGGCGAGAGATATTGGAAGTGTTCGGGTCTATACCGCAGACGGTGCTGTGGAAATTCGAGGAGGAACTCAAGGATCTACCGAAGAACGTTATCGTTCGATCCTGGATGCCACAGTCCAGTATCCTGGGTAAGAGCGGAATTAACCGATTTTATGCATTTAGGTCTTACCATTTTATCAGGCAGCCACGGAATGAAACACACTAATAATTTGGATCCCCGTTTAGCTTTCTCTACTGATATGGTCATTTCTCTGATAAATAACCTATATATGATACATGATCTTAAGATAAATGACCTGTATGAGCAACTAGTTCCTATTTCAACAAAAACATAAAAAAACAGAATTACTAAATTAGCGTTTTCTTTATTGCGCAGTCTACCTGGTGTTTAGTGGTTTGTGCAGTCCGTGGACATCATAATGTAAATCGCCCATGAAGAAACTTTAGCTATAAGTCCTAATTGTTGAGATGAAGAATTCTTCCAAACAATTCATTTTATTGAATTTCAATGGCACAACAATAACAACAAAAAGGTCTAACTCGTCGTACGCTCGGCCGACAAATTTGAAGTTGCAAAACCTGGCGATACTATTTTAGTATTTAAGGTCCCTTAGAAATATATTACTTACTGGTGGTAGGACGTCTTGTGAGTCCGCACGGGTAGGTACCACCGCCCGGCCTCTTTCACCAACTAACATTAATACATACACCAATTAATCAAGCAATACCCCGATTTTGGAGGTCGCCACAATCTTATACTGAGACCTTAGAACTCATATCTCAAGGTGGGTGGCGGCATTCACATATATATATGTCTATGGGCTCCGGTAGCTACTTAACACCAAGAGGGCTGTGAGCTCGTCCATTCATCTATGCAATAATTAAAAAAAAAAAAACATCAACTGACGCTTCCCGTCCAGAGCCAGGAAGCGGGGAAGATATGTTCAGTTAGCATTACCCCGTTTTTCACCATAGCTCATCCGAACGTGAAGGTCTTCATCACGCACGGCGGCTTACTCAGCATCCTCGAGACCTTGCATTACGGAGTACCGATCCTCGCTGTGCCGGTGTTCGGAGACCAGCCCTNAAAAAAAAATAAAAAAAAACATCAACTGACGCTTCCCGTCCAGAGCCAGGAAGCGGGGAAGATATGTTCAGTTAGCATTACCCCGTTTTTCACCATAGCTCATCCGAACGTGAAGGTCTTCATCACGCACGGCGGCTTACTCAGCATCCTCGAGACCTTGCATTACGGAGTACCGATCCTCGCTGTGCCGGTGTTCGGAGACCAGCCCTCGAACGCCGACAGGGCTGTCCGTAGCGGATTTGCGAAAAGCATCCAGTACAAGCCTGATATGGCTAAGGACATGAAGGTGGCTCTGAATGATATGCTGAGCAATGATAGGTGAGTTTTGTATTTGTACAGCCATCATCATCATCGTCATCGTCATCGTCATCGTCATCGTCATCATCATCATCAGCCAACAGTCTACACCACTGAGCCTGGTCTTGGACTCTCTTCATCCACCTTTTACCAGCCAGCCAGGGGCGTCCCACGTTACGATTTCCGAGACGCGGTCTCCACTAGAGACCCCATCTACTCCAGCGATCGTCAGTTCTACAGCATATACGCCCAGCTAACTACACTTAAGCTTGCTGACTCTTTGAGCCATGTGAATTACTTTAGTTCTCTGTCGAACATAATCTTGGGAACTGAACACAAGATATTTCACAGATATCTGATTCTCGCTTACGGCATTTTCAAGGCAAGCTTGTATATATTATGTACTTAGACTTGCCATAAATACTGAGACAAAGGAAAAATAAAAATTTCTATTGCAAATAACATTTATTACTTTTACAGTGTGTTAGTTTAATACATAAATATAAAACAATTTAAAGTATAAAAAGCTTATTCGAAGTGGTCTCAATTGGCTGCAATACAGTCCTTTAAACGTTGAGGCCAGTTATCAATAGAAGCACGCACTCTTTCCATAGAAAAAATTTTCACTGCCAATCGTACGGATTGTTTTAGTGACTCCAAATTATCATGGCGTTTAGAGCAAGCCGTACTCTCTAAAACTGACCATAAATCATAATCCAGCGGATTAAGATCGGGACTAGACGACGGCCAGTCTTCAGCTCTGATAAAGTCCGAAACGTTCGTTTCCAACCAAGACTGCGTAGACCGAGCTTTATGACCTGGCGCCGAGTCTTGCTGCTCAAGGACCATTCTTGATTATTGAACATGGTGTTGTTAAGGGGCTTCACTACCTTCTCAAGAATGATATCTTGATACACTTGTGCCGATGTTTTGATACCTTTTTCACAAAAGTATGGCTCAGTCAGTCCTTCATAGTTAACACGTTGCCTGTCCGTGCATTATATATAATGCATTTTTGGTCCAGCTGTGACGTTCGTGCATTATATGTAATGCACGGTATTCTAGCTGACACGTCTGTGCATTAAAACTAATGCATGCATGAAATTCAGTGTTTTAGTTGTTTTTGAAAGTGTTTTTTGAAAAGCACTTACATGTACAGGTGTGGGTAGGCGAGCAATACACACGCAAATTTTTCGCCCCTGCTAATATTAATGCTGATTGTTTAATGCTGTAATTGTGTCTTAATCTTACCTATTCTCGCTGTTTAGTGTTATACAACTTTTAGCAACAATAAAACACACTTGTTTTGGCCGTAAACTTTACTTGCACACATCATGGATCTGAAACTTGTAAATAGTCTAGAAAGCCTCGAGAAGCTTTTCCAAACACGTATGAACGACTATGACCTGAAGCTGCAGAAGGCATCTACCGGAGCTGTTCCAGCACATGTCGATATTTCAACTTTATCGCGTGAGTTTAATGATTTTAAAGCTTTTGTGTGGCAAACACTTTCTCAGATGAAGACCCAGATTGAGCTTCTCAGCCTCGGGTTGGATAGNAAAAAAAAAAAAAAAAAACAAATGGGCGTCACGGGTACTTAACCAAAATACTCTGGACAGGCAACGTGTTAATACCCCACCAAACCATCACTGAAGTCGGATAGTGCCCACGTTGCACTCTGTCGACTAATTGGGAAGCTTCCTTAGAGCTTTGAGCATAAATACGGTCATTTTGTTTGTTAAAATGTTGCTCAATTGAAAAAAAATTCTCATCCGTAAACAAAATTTTTCTATGACCTCCCTTTGCGTACCGCTTCAGTACTTGTTTCAATTTTACCACCCTATTCTCTTTTAAATTATCAGTTAAGAAATGACCAGTACGTCTCTTATAGGCTGCAAGGCTGCAAGTCCTAAGTCATCTTTTAAAATACGCGACATGATTCTAGGTGCTATCTTCATCTCCCGAGATAAAATCTTTTGCTTTCGGACAGGATTTCTTCGAATTCTTTCCCTTACTGCTTTGACCACCTTTTTCGTACGAGCACTACGTGGACGGCCAGATCTTTTTCTGTCACGAACAGAGGAGGTCTCATTGCACCTATTAATAGCCCGGTACACAAACATTTTAGTAATACCAAGCGTATGGAGAGTTTTAAAAATTGCATTTGGCTCCATGCCCACTTTGTGTAATGCAATCAGAGCGATTCGGTTCTCTTTATCACCCCACTCCATTTTAATATCGCAAAATATTGTACAATGTGTTGGCGCCAAAATGAGAAAACTCAATGAGCAATCATATAAAAATGACAGATTTCAAATTCAAATGTAATATTTTGTTTATTTTTAATTGTAACAGTATTTATGGCTAGACTAAGTATATTAGAGACGACCTCCATGTACCAGAAACAGCTCCCATAAACCACCTCATCAACATTCCGCTGTCGGTGAATTATTCTGAATTAGAACAACAGTTCAAAACAGTTATCAGAAATTGATGATCAATTAAAAGCATTGAGAAGAGAGGAACCATTGGTCGATCAAATATCATTTCACGACATCCACCATTACACGGTCATTTACGTGGTCGTCGTGATCATCAGTTCAGTATCAGCGGAGCGCGGAACCGCTGGAGTTGTGCACCGATGGCATGACAGACAGATGCAGAGCAGCCCGCCACCCAGTAGTGTAGCGCAGTGTTTGTGCGTGTATCATCCCGAAGGTGTAAGAGCGCAAAAAAAAAAGGAGTAAGAGCTCACGTAATAAAGTGGATAAAGCGTCAACACCAGTGCTACGGTCCGTTATATAATTCACAAAAGATCGAATGTAGTAGTACCTATGCATGCCAATAGTACTAGACGATGACTGTTTTTTTTTTATAACACCATCTTGTAGTGTCTTTAAAGCGCTTAGTTGCCCTCAATTAAGAAAAATAATATTATTATTCGCCAATAGATGTCGGGAAGTGTTGATTATTGAAAACACGAATAAAACAACATTTTCTGAAACTAAATCGTAGCTAGATCGATTTATCGCCCCCGAAATCCCCTGTATACTAAATTTTATGAAAATCGTTGGAGCCGTTTCCGAGATTCAGATTGTATAATAATATATACATTAATATACAAGAATTGCTCGTTTAAAGGTATGAGATTAAGTAAAATATTATTGTTTTTTTTCACTTTGTTATTACTTATAAGTACCTACACCAGCATTTTCATCATCAGCACCTCATCATTCAGGCCCGGGAGCATGTACGGGCCAGCGCGCACATCATATTGCATACCGATGCATTTTACATCGAAGTCATTCATTTTCGAGTCAGTTCGTGTACCGCCATCAGCAAGGCGTCGCGTACTCGCTTAATATCATTTCATAATCAGATCAATCAATCATAATCAGTGTAATCATATCAATAAACAATTAATCAGTATTGGAGCTGTTATCATTATCACAACAGAGGATTGTGTGAACAAATCGTACAGCACTCAAGATAAATTTCGACCTATAAAACTGATTTTTAGTCATTTTATAGACAAAAACACGCACGACGTGTAACGACTTTCTCCCTTACTAAAGTTGCGCGGGAGTTTTGACGGTTATTTCAACCATTCTTCGTCAAACAGAACGCGTACTTAGCGCCGCGTACTTAACGTCACGCTCTTCAAATTGACTAGATGAGTCTAACGCTCCTTGACGCAACGCATTCGCCAAATCGTAGTGCCTTTCGATAGCAGTGTGAAAATTTAAAAGTATTAAGAAATCGAGTGATTCAGATGTAGCATTGTATAAGCATGGGTATTTTCTAACTATTTATATCATTTTTTCGGGCATTATCTAGTATTTTAATACACATTCACTCGGACGCTAAAATAAAATTTGTAAAAAATTAGAACGCCTGACGTCAAAACGTCCTAACGCGCGACAGAGCGCTGCGTACTTATAGCGCTGGGGCTCTGTTTGACAGTATGTTACCATAGTAGTACAACACATCTCGGCGTCATAGCGCGGCGTTAGTTTAGCGCACTGACGCGCGCTAATTACGCGTTCTGTTTGACGAAGGCTTTAGTATTTGCATGAACCATTTTAAATCCAAGTAACTACAAGCACTTACTAGGTTTTTAAAATAGTTGATGTTAGATACTGTGTTCTAAACTTGTATTAATTTTTGCATTTTGAAAACTTTTACTGTAGTAGATACTAGGTTTCGGACTTTGTGCAACTTCGTTTTTTACAAATTTTGACGTGATAACGTCATATAATTCGATGGAGCCGGCTGCACGCACGAAAAAACAAGACTCATGCGGCGTTACCTCGCTCTGAGACGTTCCATTTAAGGCTTGAAGTGCAAGCGAGAGCGCGCAACGAGCGACAAAGAGGCACAATCGGCCTCCGCGTTCGGCAGCGTTTGACATCTGTCTCTCTCCTACTTGAGTGAGCGATGCATCCGCGTGGACAGCTGCTATACAATAATACATTTACATGTTTTCGTCAAGTATGAAGTTCAGTGAAAAGTGAATGTGGTGTCATACAAAATATCTATCAAACAAATAAAATTAAATTTTTTTTTTGAAAAATGAAACCATTCCATCAGTATTTTCTTATGACGTTGTCACGTTCAACTATCGTCAGTAAACCGACTTTACAGACAACCAATTTTTTTTTTGGGGGGGTTTTGCTGTCCTAGTATATGGAGAATGGTCTACAAGGTCGATAAATGCAAAAACACACTTTTTTTTTAATTTGTCAGATACTAGGTTTTGAAATTGGACAGTCGAGCTATCTATTGCGTTTTTGTATTATCAGTTACTACAAACGTGCGAGATATCTGTCGAAGGTCTTCGGCGATAAGGTGGTGCCGCCAGCCAAGCTGATATCGCATTACGTCAAGGTTGCCATCGAAACTAAAGGTGAGTAGTATTGTGACGTCACTTGTTGGCTCAATGATACGTTTACCTTTTGCCTCAATTTTCGAGCTATGCTTAAAAAAAAATCCTGAGCAAAATGACATTTAAAAGACTTTAGCGGGAACGCGAGGAGCGACGTTGTGTGAATTGTTTCATTTTGTTTAATTACTGTTTCTTCAGGTTTAAATGTGTAATAACGGTGGTTTATTAACTGTTTAATATCTGTAAAAGTGCACAAATGTAGGGGAATGAAACAATGCAGCCGGGCGTTGCTTCTCGAGATCTTCGAAAAAGTTCACTGAAAAAGTCTCAGTAAATAATCACCATTTTACTGAGATTACATTTCAACCAATGATTTTTTATACAACAGATATGTTATCTTCATAGTAACTGACTCTTCAAATCTGATCGCGCCATATATATCTACATACCTACCGATATAGTGCACACACATGTTGACAAGTAGCATTAATGAAAAGTACAAAAGATGGGATAAGTGCTTGAGTAAAAAAGATAGCTATAATTGGAACGATTGCACTTGTTATATTAATATTGTATTTGTTTAGACGCGACTAAAGACGAAACGTCCCAATTGGCCTGTTTTCGAGTCTTCACTTGACGTGCGCTTGAAACATATCTGCTTCTTTTTACATATAAAATATCATTGACTTCAACCCATATCATCTCGTTTCAGTTTAGTTGAAACATTTATCTTAAATCTTAATTAATTGAAATATTAATCGATTGGCATGAATCATTTCATTTAAAGAAGACCTTTATAAAAGGGACGCGACATATTGTTCTATAGTACAATTGCTTATACTAGAGGTACCGCAGTAGTCGAAATTCGACTATAATTAATTGGAATTGTAAGTTTTTACACTATTATGATTGTATTTTATATTTCTATAATCACAAATTTCGCCAAGACTACACTATAAAAAATATTAACAAAGACAAACAATATTTAATCTCAATTTGACAACAGACGTCAAGAACAAAAGTCTGACAATAAATAGTATGCATGCGTGTGTGCGTCAAATACATGGTATGTAGTGTGTGTAATGTTTTCTTTATTGATTTAATGTATCTTTTATGCATTATTTAAAAAAAATATTAGCATTGTGCACTTCTTCTCTATATTCTCTATAAGTGTGGAAAATTTCATACTCCTCCGTTCGCGCAATTTTCGTAAAAAGGGATACAAAGTTTNCAAATACATGGTATGTAGTGTGTGTAATGTTTTCTTTATTGATTTAATGTATCTTTTATGCATTATTTAAAAAAAATATTAGCATTGTGCACTTCTTCTCTATATTCTCTATAAGTGTGGAAAATTTCATACTCCTCCGTTCGCGCAATTTTCGTAAAAAGGGATACAAAGTTTTTGCTTCACGTATTAATATATAGATAAATAGCATCCATTTTGAAAGCACACACATCAACATATGTCTATCTCGGTGTTCGAATCCCGCAGGCGGTTAACAATTTTTCTAATGAAATACGTACTCAAGAAATGTTCACGATTGACTTCCACGGTGAAGGAATAACATCGTGTAATAAAAATCAAACCCGCAAAACTATAATTTGCGTAATTACTGGTGGTAGAACCTCTTGTGAGTCCGCACGGGTAGGTACCACCGCCCCGCCTATTTCTGCCGTGAAGCAGTAATGCGTTTCGGCTTGAAGGGTGGGGCAGCCGTTGTGACTATACTGAGACCTTAGAACTATATCTCAAGGTGTGTGGCGCATTTACGTTGTAGATGTCTATGGGCTCCAGTAACCACTTAACACCAGGTGGGCTGTGAGCTCGTCCACACATCTAAGCAATAAATAAAAAAACTCATTCTTACTCAGCACTGTATCTCGCAGGAAAACAATATAACAGTATTTCAGTGTGTACATAAAATGAAACATGAATATACGTAATACCGGTCACTCACATGCGCACTAATACGCAAACCCGCAAGTGTAGGACGACATTTGCGAATGATTATGCAAAGTTTTCGCTGCATTCGTGGTTTTCCAAGCTGTGTCGGTTTTTTAACAGACATCAAAGCGCGCGAACCGCGTTCCTTCGCGTAGTCTCCCACACATTCGTGAATGTGACCAGTTGCCATAGATTATACACGTAATATATCCAGTTGCGCCCAGGATTGCGAAGGTAACGGACGTTTCGCTATTTTCATAGATCGTGACGTCTACTGTGTAGCGTATCTTCATCAAAAGAAATCCCATAAAAACAGAATGGCTGATAATGATGTCTGGGAAAGAATTCAAAACTCTTTTTCTCTTCAATGTTCTATTGACGAATTAAAAAGGAGGAGAAATTCGTGAGACATTCGTAAACAAGTGTGGGAGGAAGCGCAAACGGGTTCGCGAATTGAGTACCGAACCCATTTGCACAGTCGCTAAGTTTGCGAATGAATGTTTGACGGCCCTTCACATGCGCGCGAACATTCGTACAATGTACGAATATTTAATTTTGGGCGCATGTCAGTGGCCGGTAAAAGAGTCAGTTCAGCCGGGTCTGTCTTGGGTTGTACATTATTTATTGACTTTGATTTATTGACTATTTATTGACATTATTTATTGAATCTAGCCTCTTGCGTTCTACCTCCGTTTGTTAAGAGCATGGAATCTATAATAATATATTAATACGTGAAGCAAAAACTTTGTATCCCTTTTTACGAAAATTGCGCAGACTGAGGAGTATGAAATTTTCCACACTTATAGAGATTATAGAGAAGAAGTGCACAATGCTAATATTTTTTTTAAATAATGCCTAAAAGATACAATAAATCAATAAAGAAAACATAACACACACTACCATGTATTTGACGCACACACGCATGCATACTATTTATTGTCAAACTTTTGTTCTTGACGTCTGTTGTCAAATTGAGAATAGATTAAGTATTGTTTGTCTTTATTAATATTTTTCTATAGTGTAGTCTTGCGGGATGGATGTAATATGCTCTGCGTAAACCCTGTCCCGCCGTCTCAATAGCTCCGACTGGGCTCCCGCCCGGTCCGGGGTAGGGGCTGTGAGCGGCAGGACGTTTTTAGTGAGGTTCGACTCCCACATACCCCACCTGCCGTGCGGGTGGGAATCCGGCGATTTTCTCCTGTGGAAAAAAAAAGGCGAAATTTGTGATTAAAGAAGTATAATAGTCTTTGAAAATAGAATCGTAATAGTGTACAAACATAAAATTTCAATTAATTATAGTCGAATTTCGACTACCGGGCGACCACTAGTCTTGATTAATATATGTTACAGGAGCCTACCATCTGCGCTCTAAGAGCCTTCTGTATCCGTGGTACCAGCGTTGGCTCGTGGACATCATAGCGGCGCTGCTGCTGGCGTGCCTCGCGGTGTACGTAGTGGCCAGGAGGGTCTTGTGCTACCTCTGGACCTCCGTAAACGGCGGTGATAACAAGATTAAAGTCAAGAAAAACTAATCTGTAGTTTATTTTGTAAATAAATGCTTTTGTTGTATTGTTTTTTTTTTTTGTGGGACGGTTGGCCCTTATTTTTTAGGTGTTATTTCTATTACGATTGATGGCATCGGCAGGCTTTGCCCGAAACCTACCCGGCAAGGGCATCCACACCCGCCCCCGCAAAGAAACAGACCCACTGAGAAGATCCGGCGAGAAACTCAGTAGGCTGTGTCTGTGGGTTAATTTACTCGACGAGCTCTTCGTCGTAAGCGACGGATTCGACGAGAACGACGACCGGATAGTTTTGCGTGATAACGTCGGTAGCAATACCGTTCGAACTGATATCTCTGACGTCACACGGGAACAGAGATAAATTTGTCACAAGCCAACGCTTGGGCCGATCGTGCCTCTCTATCGCTTGTTCCGCGCTCTCGCTTGCACGCTCAGGCTCAGGCGGAACGTGACACTTTTTTGTGCGTGCAACCGGTGCTCGTCGATTTATGAGACGCTATAACGTCAAAAATATTGTTTAATATCTTACCCGGCAGACTTCGTAGTGCCTCAATCGATAAATAAAAGACCTAAGCTTTTGTATAAAATAAACTTAAAACAAACAAAAGGAATCCGTCCGACGGGGGACACATCAAAAGGAAAACCAAAAAAATATTTTTATTTAATTCAGAACATTTTCATTTTATCTACCTTTTAAACCTTCTCTGGACTTCCACGAATAATTCAAGAGCAAAATTAGCGTAATCGGTCCAGACTTTCTCGAGTTTTAGCGAGAAATTATGTTAAATTGGTTTAATAGTTGTATTCTCTTTTACATAAGTAAAGGTACGTTTACCTTTTAGTAAAAGAAAATAATATTGTTTTTCAAGCGATTTAACGTATAATGTCTTAATAATCGAATTATTGAAATGACGTGATGCACGGTAATATTGATCACGTGGTCGAAGCAAAACCCAGAGTTCACAATTGAAAAATTGCAACGCAAAGGACAATGCCCATATTAGTATGGAGCTGAAAGTCAACAATGCCCTGTAATGCCCAAATTGCAGCTCTATGCCATATGATAGATTTTTAGCAGTATTTATATGATATCTAGATTTAATGTCATATAAAGCACAGGTTCAAAAGATATTGGACATTAAACATGATAACTTCCTAGTGGTTTTTTATACATTTTATCGCTTACAGACAACATTGCTATTAGTTTTTCACTAGGAACTTCATGATCATCACATAAGCTAAGACAGATCAGTGTTCTTTTAAAATATACTTATCTGTATGCTATCAAATAAACATATCAGTTATTTGGAAATATCTAGTCTGTCTCCATTGTATAGTGTCAACCAGACCGTAATAAATAAAGCATGAATTAATGATTAAAAAAATTATGTTACGTACTGCAATGTCAATAAAAGTCTTATTTTTTTTTTAATTTTTATCCAGTGCTTCATATGATTTAAAATTAACAACATAATTCTAGTTTTTATTTATTATAGCAATTTTGTAATATACGTTAACTGGGCGTTTCTGGGCCACAAATGGGCATTGTCCTTTATGAAGTCATTTAGTAGGGGTTAAAGTATGAAATTGCCGTTTTATTGTAATAGGTACTTCGAATTGACATAGAACCTTCGTGGTTTGAGATTTTTGTGTGAAACTTTTTCAAATGGCACCTATAAGGTTCTTCTTTAAAAAAAAGGGTGCGTGTACTTATGTACGCGCGTCAGAAGTTATACTTTATTTTTATTAAATTTTTTTTTATTTTGTTATTTAAATTTTAATCAATTTGAAAAAAAATCGATTAAACAACATCCTCAAACACGCATATTGGACATCCCTTTTCTTGATATCGTATAAATTCGGTAATTCTCGGTACGTTTCGGAAAGTTCACCTGCGGCTATATTCAGACTCGCCAAATTACGTCGGTCGTATTGTAATGAGTGATTTAGTGGGCAACTTCATTCTGTTAATTTTGTGTCACGGTGCGCGCGCATCGTAAAATTTCACTCTCATCAATTTTTCATAACGCGCCTAAAGCAGTATAACTTCTAAAATATGCACATTCGATTATCGACTTTCAGTTGTTTTTTTTATTAAACAAGAAAGATGAATACTTTAAAAATTCGAGTGATTTTTGAATACGAGTTCCAACGCGGTACTAACGCTGCAGAAACAGCTCGCAATATCGATGGTTCGTTTGGAGAGGGGACTGCTAATTTATTTTATTTATTTCAGATTTTGCATCCATATTACACTTCATTACACTGCATTAATAATAAAAACAATAATAAAAACAAAAAAACAATTAATAATAATAACAATAATAATAAAACAAAAAACTCAAAATTAACATGAAAACTACCTTAACCTAAAGGCTGGTTTGGATCCAGAGTGCTCAATGAACGCACTATGCGATTTTGGTCTGATAAACGTGATGGAAATTTTGATTTGAAGAATGAACCACGTGGAAGACCCCACATACCCACACATGTGAATCTATATATTGATACGTGAAGCAAAAACTTTGTATCCCTTTTTACGAAAATTGCGCGGACGGAGGAGTATGTAATTTTCCACACTTATAGAGAATATAGAGAAGAAGTGCACAATGCTAATATTTTTTTAAGATAATGTATAAAATATACATTAAATCAATAAAGAAAACATTACACACACTACATACCATGTATTTGACGCACACACGCATGCATACTATTTATTGTCAAACTTTTGTTCTTGACGTCTGTTGTCAAATTGAGAATAGATTAAATATTGTTTGTCTTTATTAATATTTTTCTATAGTGTAGTCTTAGCGAAATTTGTGATTATAGAAGTATAGAATACAATCATAATAGTGTACAAACTTACAATTCCAATTAATTATAGTCGAATTTCGACTACTGCAGGACCACTAGTACTAGGAAATGCATCTGTTCTATTTGAACGCTTTTTTAACGCGCGCTAAAAAAACTCCCGCGCAGATGAGGCCTTAATGTGTCATTTCCCATGTCTTATAGCAGACAAGCGGCCCGTTTGGGCTCCGCTCGGGTCTTTGACAAAAATTTCGACGATATTTGACGTTGTTTTATTTTTTTAAATAAAACAACACTTATTGCGGCATAACTATAATAGTTAGACACAATATGCTGTCGCGACACTTTTTGTAAATAAGAATGTGTTCTACAAAGTCGTAGTACAATATATTATTCTATCATCAATAGTTTTCGTAGGGCACGCGATATAAAGAATATTTTAGATAATTTTTTTACACTTGGGTTACATTATTGGAGTTTTAGTAAGGATCTCTAATTTTTTTCAAAAAAGCTTATGGCCTATGTCACTCGGGAATAGTGTAGCTTCCAAACAGTGAAATAATTTTTCAGATCGGTTCAGTAGTTTCGGAGCCTATTCAATACAAACAAACAAACAAATCTTTCCTCTTTATAGTATTAGTATAGATATAGAAGAAAGATCTAAAAGCGTTTCCCGTATCTTTATCGACAACAATACGTGTCAATTTCTTATAAGACATTGAATTTAACTAATCGGAATACCGTTAGATGCGGCTTAACTCCGCATCAGCGGGAACGCAGCCTTAAGCTTAGAGTCTCGAGCTGGGTGGCGGCATTTACGTTGTCGATGTCCACGGGCACTGGTAATTGTATCGTCAATACCAGTGTACAGTAAACATATTTAAAAACAACGAAATTAAAATAAATGTTTATTATTTATTTATTTAATTATTTAAAAAAGTACTGCCACATCACAAACATTTAACATTGAAAATGTCTTAAACTATTTAATTTATGGCCTATATTTAATTGATGCATGTGACAATAATGGCGGACATAGCATTCTCAATTCATCGGCTCGAAGATGGAATACAATAATAATAATAAAAAAAGAATACCTAATGAAAACATACTTTGAAATTGAAATTTAACAAGTAAAACAGTACTATTTGTTGAAATATTAATAGAAATGTCTAATATATGTCATGTTTTATATATCAACAAAAATTATATACATAGGCGATAAGTTAAGAGATTAGTTTTTCTTGACTTTAACACTCCTGTTACAGCCCCCACTGGTCACGGAGGTGTAGAGGTAACACAAGACCCTCCTGGCCACTAGGTACACCGCGAAGCACACCAGCAGCAACGCCGCTATGATGTCCACGAGCCAACGCTGGTACCACGGATACAGCAGGCTCTTAGAGCGCAGATGGTAGGCTCCTGTAACATATATTATAACTAGCGACCCACCCTCGCTTCGCTTCGGAAACATTATTGATAGCCGAGTCCCACGATTTTACCCGCGGTTATTGTCGTACCGCGGGTAATACTGCGGGGCGAAGCTAGTCTAAAAAAAGTAGCCTAAGTTACTCCTTATATCATCAGCTACCTGTCAGTGAAAGTCCCGTCAAAATCGGTCCAGCCGTTCCGGAGATTAGCCGGAACAAACAGACAGACAGACAAAAATTGTAAAAAATGTTATTTTGGTGTATGTACCGTATATATATTCATACGCATGTAGTAAAAAGCGCTTATTACAATATTACAAACAGACACTCAAATTTTATTTATATGTATAAATTGAGAAGACTAATCGGCTTCTATCATTCTAGCTGCGTAAAAGTAAAGCATGAAAGAGGAGTGAATGCGACAGAGATGGGAATGTTGAGATGAATGTGTGGAGTGACACGAATGGACGAGATAAAGAATGAGTATATCAGAGACTAGCGACCCGCCCTCGCTTCGCTTCGGAAACTGTAATTTATCATTGATTTCTCCACTATTTAATGGATGTTATTATACATATAAACCTTCCTCTTCAATCACTCTATCTATTAAAAAAAACCGCATCAAAATCCGTTGCGTAGTTTTAAAGATTTTAGCATACATAGGGACAGACAGATATAGGGACAGTGAAAGCGACTTTGTTTTATACTATGTGGAGAAGTGTGAAAGTAGCCCCGGTAAGCAAAAAATTAAAGAGTGGACGGTTAGCGTGGTATGGACATATGATGCGTAGAGAGAAGATGCACGTGACTAGGAGATGTATGGAAATGGTAGTACAAGGTGGAGGGGGAATAGGTCGACCGAAGAAGACATGGATGGAGTGTGTGAATGACGATATGAGAGAGAGAGAGAGAGAGGAGTGAAAAAGAAGAAGAATACTCTATTTGGCAGGTACTCTTGCTGGACAGCAGAGCTCTACCAAGCCAAGAGTGGGTATGAAGAGGAGATCCACACGCCCAAGGCTGTTTCGCATATGACTAGCACCCAATCGAACAGAACCTACGACTGCTTCACCGACGAATATTACTCACCATTAGTTTCAATGGCGACCTTCACGTAATGCGATATCAGCTTGGCCGGCGGCACCAACTTATCGCCGAAGATCTTCGACAGATATCTCGCACGTTTGTAGTAACTGAAAAAAATTATAATAGGCTTTTTTATGGCTTAGATGGGTGGACGAGATCACAGGCCACCTTGTGTTAAGTGGTTACTAGAGCCCATAGATATCTGCAACGTAAATGCGCCACCCACCTTGAGATATAAGTTGTAAGGTCTCAATATAGTTACAACGGCTGTCCCACCCTTCAAACCGAAACTGCTTCACGGCAGGAATAGGCAGGGCGTTGATACCTACCCGTGCGGACTCACAAGAGGTCCTACCACCAGTAAGTAATCTATTTCTAAGGGACCTTAAATAATAAAACATACATTAACAAACAAAAGAAGGCAAAGAGTTAGGCAATCCAGACGTCTTAGTAATAGAAATCGACGTAATTACTACAGTGCGCCGCGTAGGGCACCGGTGACTAGGGTTGCCACCTGTACTTCATAATAAAGTATTGTACGTTTTTTCAGCTAATTGTACTCTATATTTTATGTGAAAAATAAAGTAAGTACACGAAAATACTTTATTTAGCATTATTTGATTCCTTTGGGATTTTGAAAAGTTTAGTCATATGTACTTTTTTGTTAACTTTTTTTTTTTTAAGTGGTGACATCGATTGCTCAATCGATGTCACCACTCGCCAACGCCATAACGACTAGCAACTTAACCTCAAATGTCAAGAATGTCATTGTCATTAATTGTCACAATTTCGTGTTTAATTTTATCAATAGGTAGTAATAAACAATATGTATTTAAACATAATAATAATAAATAAATTGTACTTTATTTTAATACTGTAATGTACTTTTTTTCCTGCCCATAATAACCAATGTACTCTGCCTGCAAAAAAAAAAACGTGGCAACCCTACCGGTGACCTATACGGCAGTCAAAGGGTTAATGTAGTTTTAGTTCTGTAATACATAAAATGATGAAGTTTTATTGGCGAATATTAATTTTTATTAATGATTCCTAATTAGCTCACCTGTCGTCGCTCAGCATTTCATTCAGGGCCACCTTCATGTCCTTAGCCATATCAGGCTTGTACTCTATACTTTTCGCAAATCCGTTACGGACAGCGCTATTGGCGTTCGAAGGCTGGTCCCCGAACACCGGCACAGCGAGGATCGGTACTCCGTAATGCAAGGTCTCGAGGATGCTGAGTAAGCCGCCGTGCGTGATGAAGACCTTCATGTTCGGATGAGCTGTGGTGAAAAGAGGGGGGGTAATGTTAATTTAACCGCAAAAATTATAGTTTACGTATTTACTGGTGGTAGGTACTTTCTGACGGACGCACAAGAAGTCCTACCACCAGTATATGTTTCGACTGTTTAATGATTACGCATATTACATTTATTGCTTGATTTTTAATACTCGATGTTATTATTCTTTCACTGTAGAAGTGGTTCGTGAATTTTTGTAAATTAAGTATTTCATTACAAAAACTGGTACCTGTTTGCGGGATTCGAACCACGGCACCACCGCATCGTTCGATACGAATGCACCGACCGTCTTATCCTTTAGGCCACGAAAACTTGCACGCTACTTGTGAACATACCTAGTATACTGGACTGAGGCATCCACGATCTAATGTGAACGTTCTTCGGTAGATCTTGGAGATCCTCTTCGAACTTCCAAAGGACAGTCTGCGGTATAGACCCGAACACATCCAATAACTCTCGTCTAGTTTGTTCGGAGAGTTTGGACGACTTGAGCACCGAGCCCATGCTGAAGTAGACCACGCCCTGCGGCGACGAGTCCAGGATGTGCTGCAGGTCCTGGACGCCGACAAACATAAGGTTGATGACGTCACTCAGGGATTTAAGGACTTTTGAAAGTCTCGAAGTATGTATGACATAGACACTACGAATTATTGCTTTGATGGCTGGACGAGCTCACAGCTACTGGAGTCCAAAATGCACCACACACCTTGAGATATGAGTTCAAAGGTCTCAAGTATAGTTACAACGGCTGCCCCGCCCTACAAAACGTATTACTGCTTCACGGCAGAAATAGGTGGAGTGGTGGTGGTGGTGGTTTAATAGTCGTCGTGGCCTAACGGATAAGACGTCCGGTGCATTTGTGTTGAAGCGATGCACCGGTGTTCGAATCCCGCAGACGGGTACCAATTTTTCTAATGAAATACGTACTCAACAAATGTTCACGATTGACTTCCACGGTGAAGGAATAACATCGTGTAATAAAAATGAAACCCGCAAAATTATAATTTGCTTAATTACTGGTGGTAGGACCTCTTGTGAGTCCGCGCGGGTGGGTACCACCACCCTGCCTATTTCTGCCGTGAAGCAGTAATGCGTTTCGGTTTGAAGGGTGGGGCAGCCGTTGTAACTATACTTGAGACCTTAGCGCTTGTATCTCAAGGTGGGTGGCGCATTTACGTTGTGGATGTCTATGGGCTCAAGTAACCACTTAACACTAGGTGGGCTTTGAGCTCGTCCACCCATCTAAACAATAAAAAAATAAAAAAACCTACCCATGCGGACTCGCAAGAGGTCCGGCCGCCAGTAGTTACGCAAATTAAATTTTTTGCGGGCTTTGATTTTTATTGCACGATATTATTCCTTCACCGTGGAAGTCAATCGTGAAACATTAAAATTGGTTAAATACGTATTTCATTAGAAAAATTGGTACTCGTCTGCGGGATTCGAACATCATTGTATCGCTACATACGAATGCACCGGACGTCTTATCACTCTTATCCTTTAGGCCACGACGACTCTCTGTCTACCCTACCACTGGCTCTAATGAGCCGTTGACTCGAATAACTGCTTCGAGGTTGATGGTTTTTTTTTTATGATTGAAGGATTACTGGTGGCCCGGAGGCCTTTCCAGTTTCACCAGGACAGGTGGCCGAGCGGAGGGGTGGGATTTGCTAACAGCTACCCGAGCGCCTCCGAAGGAGACCTAACAGCTCAAGAGTAGCTGCTTCCCGAATGAATCTACTACCGGATCGGAATCGCGACCCGCTGAGAAGATCCGGCGTTCTCGCCGGATCTTCTCAGCGAGCTGATTCATGGGTTAGGTTGCACAGCGAACTCTTTGTCGAGTTCGACGGTTACCGGGGTCCCTAAGCCTGGTCCTAGTGTTAGAGCTGAAGGCGTCTAGTGCAAAGGTTATTGGATCTGATGGATCCGTAAGGACGTGTCTAGAGCGTCGACGGTGACTGGCTCCTGCGTGATCAGGATTCGGGGAGTTGTCAGCGGTGGCAACGATAAGGCGATTATCATGACGCATAGCCTTATCGAAGTACCGTTCCGACGCTGACTTCATGTATTTCTGGATAGATTCGAGGCCCAGGTTGTCGTATAGGTAAACGTTCCTCACGAACCACGGAGCTCCGACGGCTAACCTGGAAAAGCGGGATTGTAGAGCTTGGAGGGTGTCTATGTGTGTGCGGGCCGCGTGAGCGAACACCACACTCGCGTAAGTCATGACGGGAGGTTGATGGTCTACAGGGGTTTTAGATACTGGACGGGCTCGGTAAGTGTGCGGTTCTCAATAGACTGATCGGAGAATCAAATAATTAGACCCAGCCGGTATTATTTGGACGTTTTTGCTGACCCTGTCGCATGTTTTGGACGATAAGTCGACAACTAAAACCTTACTTGATGTAATAGCTAATCTATATATTAATACGTGAAGCAAAAACTTTGTATCCATTTTTACGAAAATTGCGCGGACGGAGGAGTATGAAATTTTCCACACTTATAGAGAATAGAGAGAAGAAGTGTACAATGCTAATATTTTTTTTAAATAATGCATAAAAGATACATTAAATCAATAAAGAAAACATTACACGCACTACATACCATGTATTTGACGCACACACGCATGCATACTATTTATTGTCAAACTTTTGTTCTTGACGTCTGTTGTCAAATTGAGAATAGATTAAATATTGTTTGTCTTTATTAACATTTTTTATAGTGTAGTCTTGGCGAAATTTGTGATTATAGAAGTATAAAATACAATCGTAATAGTGTACAAACTTACAATTCCAATTAATTATAGTCGAATTTCGACTACTGCGGGACCTCTAGTGTAGTATTATTGTTCTATTTTTAAACAAAATAATGAATCGTGTGTTTCACTATTGCATGAGGTTGGCACGTGTCGTTGGCACGTGTTTTAGCATTTACGAGTACCTTTTTTTCCTACTTAAGCTGATAGCCTTGAGAGGCTATTTCAGCGGACGAGTACCTATTACTACCTATTAATATTTATGTTACTTGTAGTGTAGTGTGCTGATGTATAACATGTTGGTATCCAATACAATATGAATGCGAGTGCGAAACATACATTAACATGAACGTGAACGTGAACGTGAACGTGAACGTGAACATGAACATGAACATGAACATGAACAAGAGCATGAACATGAACATGAACAAGAGCATGAATGATCGATTGATTTCGGCTTTGTATTGCGCTATCTCTGTCGCACACTACCTACGTGACGTATCACAGTCGTTCGAGTGCTTCAGTGAGCGCTCGGACTGTTTTAATGTCGTGCCATATTCATAGTCGATTACTCTTTATGTTTCGTCTCTTTCTAGTGTCGCTGTTTCAGTACATCGGGTTTCAAATCAATGCGGCTCTCAAAGCTTCCATAATCAAATGAATAACAAAAGAAAACTTTAAGTTTCTATAAGTCTTTGCCGGTTATATTGACACAATCGGAAAATAGTGACTTACTTCTGGCAAGGGTGGTTCTTTTTGAGTTTTGGTTTTTATTTACATACAAATCAGTGTGATTAGTAAAACAAAGTCACCACAATGCTGCTGATTTCATCTGCGAGTTAGACCTGCATTCCAACTTGAATGGCCATTTGTGATGCCTATATATATATATATATTTTTTTATTGCTTAGTTGGATGGACGAGCTCACAGCCCGCCTGGTGTTAAGTGGTTACTGGAGCCCATAGACATCTACAACGTAAATGCGCCACCCACCTCGAGATATAAGTTCTAAGATCTCAGGTATAGTTACAACGGCTACCGCACCCTTCGAACCGAAACGCATTACTGCTTCACGGCGGAAATAGGCGGGGTGGTGGTACCTACCCGTGCGGACTAACAAGAGGTCCTACCACCAGTGATCACGAAAATTATAATTTTGCGGGTTTGATTTTTATTACACGATGTTATTCCTTCACCGTGGAAGTCAATCGTGAACATTTGTTGAGTACGTATTTCATTACAAAAATTGGTACCCGCCTGCGGGATTCGAACACCGGTGCATCGCTACAACACGTAATGCACCGGACGTCTTATCCGTTAGGCCACAACGACTTCCGACTATAAACCGCATCACGAGTTTCGCATTTGAGAGCCATCAGAATTCGCGTTTTCAAAGTAATGCCTTACCTTCGGCAAGGGGGGTGTTTTTGGGTCGATATGGTAGCCCGCGATTTCGACGACGTTCGGGGGCAAGCTCAGGGGCGGAGCGAAAGCCGGGTGGGAGTTCACAAACAGCACCGACACGTTGTACAGGGCTTCCTCGAAGGGGGGCAGCGCGACCCCTCGGGCGGCGGCCAGCGGCGCGAATAGGGACTCGTAGAATGCCACCGTCTTGGGGCGGTCTAGCCTGTAAGCCAAGTCGACCAATTTCAGACCAAAAAAAAAACCTTAGAGCTTAATCTACACGAAAACTAATGAACTGTTTCTCCGAAACGACTAAAATTATGTTATGACTCTCTCTCTCTTCGATCGGTCCCTCACTGCTGAGAATCGTTACTCCGTCAGATTCTTTCAACCAGCTGTCTCCATCGATCCCGTTTTGTAGCTTGGTGGAGTGCGTCGCTGACAGGTACCCTCAGTTCCTCCGCTATTTGGCCCGGCCATCAATTGGGACCTCTAACCCTAGGCCTTTTTCCCTCTATTTTACCGGTCACCACAAGGCGTTCAAAATTGTTGGTATCCCTACGTGCAACAAGACCAAAATACCGCAATACCGCAAAGTTATGACAATAATATAACAAAATTAAAAAAATACGTAAAAATAGTATTGAATATCGCGAGAACCGATGAAAATGGTCACACCTGGCCAGTCTGCCACTTGGAGCTCGTGTTCCACAACGTCAGACCAGCGGTACTTGGCCCCCCTTACGCCTTCCCCCCTCCGGTACACCCATCCATACTTCCTGCTCCATTTACACAAACAACGCATGGTTAATGAAACTCCCCTAAATAAAGTCTCGCTTACCAATCAGATATCACCATGGCGCTGTGGAGGAAGATATTCTTCAGCCTGTCCCAGAAACCCATGGGGGTTGGGGCGTTGTTGAACAGCAGCGGTATGGTGGTGACCGACCGCACCTCATCGACGATGGCTTCCAACTGAGGCATCATTGCGATGCTGGACATCAAGATCCAGGGCACTTGAAGTACTGCCCCGTAACTGAAATAAGTTTTTTTTTTATATTGCTTAGATGGGTGGACGAGCTAGCAGCCCACCTGGCGTTCAATAGTTACTGGAGCCCATAGACATCTAAAACGCAAATACTGCCACCCACCTTGAGATATAAGTTCTAAGATCTCAGTATAGTAACAACGGCTGCCCCGCCCTTCAAACCGAAATGCATTACTGCTTCACGGCAGAAAACACACGTTACAAGTCAAAAATTCGTTTCTTTCCTACACGCCCTCAAATAAGGCGATGTGGTCCCTTGCAAAGAAGACGGGGAATACGAGCCAGGTCTAAGAAGTCTCGCTTCGACCTTAATTATTTAAGCCAGGTTCTTTAGGCTCATATTAGAAAAATGTGTGTGTGTGTGTGTGCAATAGACATGTGTAAGTAATGCGAGTGATATTACTCCGGTAATATTACTCTAAGATGTAATGCAACATCACACATTACGCGAAGGAAACAAACATCACACTATCACCTAACATGTTTCTTTCTTTGTCGTGTAATGTTGCTTAATACACGAACGGAACCGAGTCTTTAGGCGTCACCCTCGACAGTAGGATGACATTCCGCCCCCACATCAAGACGGTACGCGACCGTGCCGCCTTCATCCTAGGACGTCTCTACCCGATGATATGTAGGCGAAGTAAAATGTCCCTTAGAAATAAGGTGACACTCTACAAAACTTGCATACGCCCCGTCATGACCTATGCAAGTGTAGTGTTCGCTCACGCGGCCCGCATACACTTAAAATCCTTTCAAATTATTCAATCCCGTTTTTGCAGGATAGCCGTCGGAGCCCCGTGGTTCGTCAGGAACGTCGACCTCCATGACGACCTGGACTTAGAGTCCATCAGTAAGTATCTGCAGTCGGCGTCCATGCGCCACTTCGATAAAGCGGCACGACACGAGAACCCTCTCATCGTGGCCGCCGGTAACTACATTCCCGATCCTGCGGNTTTCTTTATCAAGACGACCTTTGCACTCTTCCCATTCACGCAGCGTCTTCTGTTCGATTTTACGACTCATCATGTGGATGAGAAGAGTGTCCCAATGATCAGTCGGTTCGCCCAGCGACTCTAAAGCTCTCAGGCTTTTATTCAGCTGATCTATGAAACGTCTTAAATTAAACGAAGATTCACTCTTTATTGCGTCTATATTAAATAAATTATTAACATGTGTTTGAATTAATAGGCGCTTATTATCGTACCTCTCACATAACAGCTTCCACGCCACAGAATAGTTGCTGGCAGAGAACTGAATCTCCTGAAGTAGTACAGCAGCAGAGCCTTCTAGCGAGGCCCTGAGGTAGTGGAATTTATTAATTTCTCCTATCGCCTCGTTCGAATGTATAAGACTACTGAAGGTGTCATGGAATTCCAGCCAGTTGTTATATGAACCATTAAATTTGGGTAGAGTAATGGTAGGTAATTTAACCAGGCGACGATTGCTCACATGAGAACAACTCTCAAAACTATGCGCATCGGTTTGTAACAATTTAGAATTACGAGAAAGAATCTCCTGAGCCTGTGAAAGGGATTTGTAATAAATCGATTCGAAATCTTCTCTCTCTGTGCTTTGCGAACTAAAATCGTCAGCGAGGCATTCTATTTTAGTTTGTACTACGTCATATTGTTCAAATAATAATTCGATCTTACTCAATTCTTAATTGCAATTCATTTACTTGTTGCTTTCAACGTACCGCTCAATTCCTCGATGTACTTTCTGAATGTAGTCAATCGGCCTTTTAGACTAGCTCGTTTTTTAACTAGTTCCTTTTGATCTTTCTCACTCATTTTGAAAGTATTTGGGCAGAAGCGGGATAGTTAATCTGGCATTGATAGAAGTTACAATTGAAATAATGAACTATAATGACAACTAAAATGAACTATACAGTCACACTATTATGTACACACCTATAATTAATAAATAAGTAATAATTTTAGAAGTGTGACTATTACCAAAAAAATGCCAACAAAAACACATTAAACAAACCACATAGTTAACCCAGCTTGTAATATGATAAATATAAATAATCTAAACAAAAAAAACAGAGTAATGGGTTACACATCACTAATTTGTCCTGAATATCAAACTTTGATCACTTCCCTTATTTCCTGGGTATTCGGCTCGAAGGACCATGTAGCGGACGGTTTCTTATTTAGATATTTATATTTGTGAGGAGGAAGATTTTTACAATAAAATAAAATTATGATGCAACTTTCATGGCTGACAGTTTATTCTTACTGACATTAGAAACAAAATTTAAAAATTATAAAAATATAAATGACAGCTCTGTTGCTTTGCAACTAAACTTTTTACTGCGGTGCCAAACAATATATGTACGTGTATTTATATGTTTATGTTATTTATGTGTGTAATTGTGTATCTATATAGTGTTATTTATTTATTATTATTATCGTTATTGTGTATTGTATCAATAAGTAAATTGATTAGATTGAATTCTTCTACCCACTTACGTAAAGCTTTCCCTCTTTAAGAACGGTTAGATAACTCAATTGTTGAGTTAGGGTCGCCATTTTATAGCTTTTCGCAATTATTGTATTGTATTAACTGTGTGTACAATCTATACTCTATACTAATATTATAAAGAGGAAAGATTTGTTTGTTTGTTTGTTTCGAATAGGCTCCGAAACTACTGGACCGATTTGAAAAATTATTTTTCCATTAGAAGCCGACATTGTCCCTGATGAACATAGGCTACTTTTTTTTATTTATTTTTTATTTTATTTTATTGGTTTCATGTGTGTTTTAATGTTTCCGAAGCGAAGCGAGGGCGGGTCGCTAGTAAAGAATAAAGAAGTTTCTTAGTTTCCCAACCATTCATTGGTAGCCTAACAACTGTTCCAGCTACGCTACGTCCGGTCCGGGGGCTGAGCCTGAGATATCCCGTGCCAGCCCCGGCAAGAGCAGTGCTTCGCTGAACGCACCACCAAATCAAAATAGCAATGACCGTACTAACCCAGCTTCGGCATCGTTGAAGAACGATTCCGTGATGACCGCGTCGTATTTCCCCTGGACGATCGCCTGCTGTAGAGCCGGCGTTGCCAGGGAAACCCTGGTGATGTTCTCGGCCAAAGCCTTCACGAAAGATACACCAGTATTCGAGTTTCTCTGCTCATGCATGTCCACCGCTAAGAAGGATGAAAGATAGATAAATGGCGGTAGCTGTCGTACAACACAAGATATTTGACAGATGCCTGAATCTCTGGTGCCTATGGACATTGCGGAATTTACATTACGAAATTAGTGTCATGCATGTTGAACTCAGGTTTGAAGTCGTCGTGGCCTAACGGATAAGACGTCCGGTGCATTCGTGTTGAGCGATGCACCGGTGTTCGAATCTCAGGCGGGTACCAATTTTTCTAATGAAATACGTACATAACAAATGTTCACGATTGACTTCCACGGTGAAGGAATAACATCATGTAATAAAAATGAAACACGCAAAATTATAATTTGCGTAATTAAGTACTGGTGGTAGGACCTCTTGTGAGTCCGCGCGGGTAGGTACCACCAGCCCGCCTATTTCTGCCGTGAAGCAATAATGCGATTCGGTTTGAAGGGTGGGGCAGCCGTTATAACTATACTTAAGACCTTAGAACTTATATCTCAAGGTGGGTGGCGCATTTACGTTGTAGATGTCTATGGGCTCCGGTAACCACTTAACACCAGGTGGGCTGTGAGCTCGTCCACCCACCTAAGCAATAAAAAAAAAGATGACTGAATCTCTGGTGCCTATTGACATTAACAGCGTCGTTGACAACGAAATCGAGACAAGAGCTCTATGTCGTAGCTATATAGTAGTATTATATTATATATGTTACGGTAAAAGCAGATATTGCAGCAAATGTACACAATTTCCGGTAAATATGCACAATTGCCTCCTCGTTTGGGTAATGTGCATTCAACTAACATTTACAATTTCAAAGAAGGGAAATGTACATTGAATTCGCAATGATCATGTCGTTTTGGTAAATGTGACCATGGCATACAAAATACTAAATCGCAAGCGCTAGTAGTGTGGTGCGCACTACTACAACCTAACCTTTTTTTTTTTTTTTTTTTTTTTTTTTTTTTCTCGGGGGGAAATCCTCATGGACTACCTTCGCCTAGGGAAAAGCGAAGGGGCGTGCCGGACTCCTACCGGCTAAAACCACCCCGGTGTCCACCCACACGTGCGCGCAGGGCCGCGGGAATCCAAAATTCTTCCGCAGCCCCACACCAGTGCTGGCCCGGTCTATCCAGGCCTCGTCTCCTGCACGGAGTAGTGAGGCGTTCAGCTACTCCGTGCATCGCCTCAGAGGCACGCGCCGACACCCGCATGCGCCTCCGTCTCAGGTCCATCGAATAGGGGGCGAGGGCTTTCCCAAGTCCCTCGCCCCTGGACCCATTCATGGGGGGCGGAAAAGGGCATTGTCCGCCCTTGTCCTGCGCCCGGTGCGCCTTCTGCGGCCGGGAAAGGGAGTCGAGATCTCCCTCTCCCGTTCCGCAGTTTCCTTCTGCGACATCACGTCCTCGCAGAAGGACACCACCGCGTCCCACGACTCTGCGCTGCCGACCATCCTCCGCACTACGGCCGGCAGCGACAGATCGCTTCCTACTTCATTTGTGAGGACACGGCGCTGCTCCTCCCAAGCTACACACTCGGCGAGCGTGTGTTGCGCCGTGTCCTCCCCGCAGTGGACGCAGTGGTGGCACCGAGCGTCCGGCTCCCTGTCTATGCGGCACAGGTACTTGCCGAAGCAACCGTGCCCCGACAGCACCTGTGTCACCCTAAACGACAGGGATCCGTGCCTTCTCCCGAGCCAGTCGTCGAGTACTGGCCGGATCGCCTCGACGGTTGCGAGGCCGGCGGTAGGGCGCAGAAGCCTTTGCCGCCATTCCGCCACCAAGGCCAGACGGAGCTCCTCTCGGCGCAGCGCGATCTGCCGCTGCACCAGCCTCGAGCCCCGTGCCCGCTCTTCCTCGCGCCATCGATATAATGACGCGAGTACTTTCGCCTCTAGGTCCCAGGGCGGGGATCCGGCCAGGACGCAAGCCGCCTCGTAGGAAATCGTGCGGTACCCGCGGATGACTCTGACGGCCATCACCCTCTGCGGCTTACGCAGAATGGCGAGTGTGCTGGCCGTCATGTCCATCGCCCACACAGGGGCCCCATACAGGGACTACAACCTAACCTAACCTAACCTACGACATATTATATAATATGCAAAGAAAAGTATGTTTTGTTTATCATTTACATTTTTTTTTAATAAAATAATCTTCGTTATTAAAGCCTTTTGTATTGTTTATTTAAGTAAATAGATATTTTTTACTGCAAAAACATTATTAATTTTCTTGTATTCCAACTTTTCTTAAAACATGAAAGTAAGTGTATACATTTACCAAAACGTGAAGACAAGGGTACACATTTGCCGGGAAATGTACATATACATTATATTCAGTTCACATATACCTAACTTTTTGGCAAATGTGCCCATTTACCGGTAAAAGTGTACATTTCCCAAGAGTGTACATTTATCGTAACATAGGTATACAACGGCTGGCTCCTTCAAGCCATACTGTTTCGCGGCAGAGGCAGGCAGAGCGGTGGTGCCTACCCGTGCGGACTCAGAAGACGCTATAGCAAACTCAAAGTCTTAGAATCGTTCTAAAGAGAAATAGTAACTATTTATTTTTTATTGCTGAGGTGGGTGGACGATCTCACAGCCCTCCTGATGTTACGGGGTTACTGGAGCCCATAGACATCTACAACGTAAATGCGCCACCCACCTTGAGATATAAGTTCTAGGGTCTCAAGTATAGTTACAACGGCTGCCCCGCCCTTCAAACCGAAACGCATTACTGGTTCACGGTAGAAATAGGCAGAGTGGTGGTACCTACCCGCGCGGACTCACAAGAGGTCCTACCGCCAGTAACTACTTCACGCTATACCAATATCACGGTATACAAGAACACCGGCCGTCTTATCCTTTAAGCCACGACCACATCAATCCCAGGGCCTATTAAAAACATACGCACATAGAAATTACTGCTGATCTCGAATGTTCTAGAAGTTGCTTAAAACAAACGTGACTAAGAAAACTCTATCTAAAACCTAAGATGTTAAAGTCGAAATTCGTTCAACAAACCTAACTTAGTTATCGTAACAGATTTCTATGACATGTCCTTCTTCAAACGAGGCTTGTGGAGAGTATTAAGCGGTAGGCAGCGGCTTGGCTCTGCCCCTGGCATTGCTGAAGTCCATGGGCGACGGTAACCATTCACCATCAGGTGGGCCGTATGCTCGTCTGCCTACAAGGGCAATAAAAAAAAATCGCTTACTTTTACTTATAGATACTGTAGCGCTGACGTCGACTATCTTCAGACCTTTGGCCAGTTCGCTCGGAGGATACGGAGTCACCCAGGTCACCTGGAAAAGAATATGAAGCTTCATTCTCTACGTCAAGCGGCCATGTTGGAAACTTCCGTTGGGGATACCACGATGACGAGGCATGACGTCACAATAATATTATAATATGGTTGTCTCACTCTTAAAATAGGAAAGCAAGATACGCGGCAAAAAGAGACCCAATTATTATTATAGTATATTCCCGTGTGGGTAATAATAGGTCAAGGGCTAAGATTCGCTGTAATATAGTATAGGGACTAAGCACGTTTTTTTCTTTTTTTACCTACCTATGCTGAATACTGATAGCCTTGAGAGGCTATTTCAGTTTTACCCTAACGTGTAGATGAGCTCACGGGGCTTAAACCAGAGTGTTGCTAACACTGGCCCTAGCAAGAGCAGTGCTTCGCAGAATCTACCACCGGATCGGAAACGCGACCCACTGAGAAGATCCGGCGAGAAAGTCAGTGGGCTGTGTCTGTAGGTTCGACTAGGATGATGACCGGTCTGTTGAAGGGAATCCACGCGTTCTCAATTTTTCTAAATCAGAAACCGAATCGTTAGCTAGTTTGTTGAAATAATATGCTAACGTATCGAAAAAAAAAATTTGACAAAATACAAAATAAAATGAGAAAATCATTAATCCGGTCCAAGTTAATTAAATATTCATTATTAAGGATAACCCGAAAATGACTGGTCTGTTCTTGATAAGGTGCAACCAATACAATATGACAAACACCAGATTTCAGAGGGATCATTAAAGCATCATTAAAAATCGTTTGACCTAGAAAACAAAAGTTCCAAAATAAGACGCACATAAAATAGTATCGTCTAATTGACGACCTCCTTCTTCGGAGCAGGAGTCGGTTAATTAGATTTTTTATTTTTTATTACCTTTGTTTTCCTAACTATGCTGATAGCCTTGAGAGGCTACTTTAGCTTCACCCTAGCGTGTAGGTGAGCTCACCGGGCTCAAACCGGAGTGTTGCTAACACTGGCCCTAGCAAGAGCAGTGCTTCGCAGAACCTACCACCGGATCGGAACGCGACCCACTGAGAAGATCAGGCGAGAAACTCAGTGGACTGTGTCTATGGGTTAATTCGCTCATCGAGCTCTTCGTCACAAGTGACTGGTTCGACGAGGACGGTGACCGGTGCTTGTGGTGCCTAAAAGCACCGTTAATGGATCAGGAGAATCCGTAATGACGTGCTTTTGGCGTCGTCGACGGTTTACCATTCGGTCTACCGGGTCGGGTATGTAGTTTCCAGGGGCCACGACAAGAGGGTTCTCATGTCGTGCCGCCTTCTCAAAGTGGCGCAGTGATGCCGATTTATCTCCTACCTATGCTGATAGCACAGAAATAAATCAACGAACATAGTAAAAGTAGAACCAGTATTTGGTTTCTCAAAAAGAAGTCTTTTTACTGAATTTCATTACTTACTGATGATATGAAATATCTCCTTTCTTCATATTCGCTTCATTATTTTGGTTTTTGCTGTTTGCCACAGCACTATAAGGCATATTTGTATCTATTTGTCCATATTTTTACGTTGCGAGAGCAGGAGCGGGACTTTTTTTATTGTCCTTGTAGGCAGACGAGCATACGGCCCACTTGATGGTGAGTGGTTACCGTCGCCCATGGACTTCAGCAATGCCAGGGGCAGAGCCAAGCCGCTGCCTACAAACCTACTCATGTTGCGTAATGAGAGCGCGTTTAGAAAAGCATGCAATATAGTGCATGGTTTTGGCACGGGTGCCACGCTCACTTCGCCGTTCTATCTTGATATTATTTCTGTGGCCGATAGCCTGGACATGCTATTTCAGCATAACCTTAACTAGTAGGTGAGCTCACTGGGTTCAAACCTGAAGTTGTTGCTAACACGAACCCTAGCAAGAGCGGTGTCTCGCAGAATCTACCACCGGAATTTAATTTGTGACAAACATCATTAGCCCTTTGACTATCGTGTAGGTCGCCGGTGACCTACGCGGCGCACTGAAGTAATTATGACGTTTTCTATTACTAAGGGTCAGAATTGCCTAACTTTTTAAAATTTATTTATTGCTTAGATGAGTGGACGAGCTCACAGGCCACCTGGTGTTAAATAGTAACTGGAGCCCATAGAAATCTACAACGTAAAGTAAAATACATCCTCATTTGTTTTTTTATATTTTTTTTACAATAAACAACTTTTTCATTCTATTTTTCTTTTTATTTGTTGACCTTACCATCTGTCAGTGCAAGTACGTTTCTTTATTGACGCGGCTTATACATAAGTGCGTTCTTAGTACCGCTGTTGTATGCGCGCGAGAAAGGGACGCCAGACAGACTGGCGCCGTAACGCGTTACGTAACGAAGCGTCTTACCCTCCCATAAGAAGATATTACTTCAAAAACGAACCTCGTGTCCAGCTCCAAGCAAGGCGTCGACTATCCCTTTGCCGAGGGAGTTGTGGCTGCGCGAAGGTATCGGGAACACGCAGAGCACGTGGTACGCACGCGCCGACGTCACCACGCACACCAAGAAGAAAAGCAGTCCGAGACACCTCATGATTGTCTGAAAAAAAAAACAGAAAAAGCCTGAGAAAATAAGACTAAGAAAATAATGATTTGTGGTGAATGGTTTTATATATATATATATATACAGAAATAAGCAGGGTAGTGGTACCTGCCCGCACGGACTCACAAGACGTCCTACCACCAGTAACTACGCAGATTATAATTTTGCGGGTTTTTGATTTTTATTACACGATGTTATACCTTCACCGTGGAAGTCAATCGTGAACATTTGTTGAGTACGTATTTCATTAGAAAAAATGGTACCCGCCTGCGGGATTCGAACACCGGTGCATCGCTAGATACCAATACACCGGGCGTCTTATCCTTTAGGCCACGACGACTTCTAATGAATTTGTTGTTTTGACTGCTGAAAGTAAATATGATCTAACTGTTTACACTACCGGCACGCTACGATGGTCATTTTGAAATTTGTCCACTCATGAAGTTTCGTATTAATAGTAACTAGAGGTCCCACAGTAGTCGAAATTCGACTATAATTAATTGGAATTGTAAGTTTTTACACTATTATGATTGTATTTTCAACGTTAAGACTATACTGTAGAAAAATATTAATAAAGACAAACAATAATTAATCTATACTCAATTTGACCACAGACGTCAAGAACAAAAGTTTGACAATAAATAGTATACATGCGTGTGTGCGTCAAATACATGGTATGTAGTGTATGTAATGTTTTCTTTATTGATTTAATGTATCTTTTATGCATTATGTTAAAAAAATATTAGCATTGTGCACTTCTTCTCTATATTCTGTATAAGTGTGGAAAATTTCGTACTCCTCCGTCCGCGCAATTTTCGTAAAAAGGGATACAAAGTTTTTGCTTCACGAATTTAATATATAGATTACATTTGAAAGAGCAAATTGCTGATCTTTATTGTCAATAGCGACGTGCAGTTAGTCATAACATTTATCGAATGTATTATTTTAGGATACAAAATTTATCTATTACATTGATATTATCTAAACTATCGAGTTCCGTGAACAATTTTTTTTTAATTTTTATTAGATTATAATTATTGGTGTAACATAGATAATATTTTACTCGGAGGAGGCTAGTTTTTGTGAATTGGCGGTATTTCTTTTGACGTTCAACAAGTATGTACTTTCATTTATGTTGAATAATTTTTTTTTTGATTTGATTTGGTAGAGAACAAACTTATAATAATTAATGTAATCAAATATTAATTGTATAATCTAGGGATTATGATGGACTATGATTAATATAGGTGATGATAGCAGTGACGACCGTGAAAATAGCGATATGGACGGGTCCGATTAAATAATAGCCTTTTGTTGCACCTTTTTTGGTCTCTTTTCGTATTATTTTGTTACTTGTGTGCATATAAAGTATGTATATTCATTTTCATATTAATATTCAGATCGTTCATTTTGGCTTTCACCGAAAAAACCTTTATTACAACAATTTCCCATAGGTTGCAAAGTACACAAATTGCCATATCCCATACGCTACGAAACACCGTCTTGCTTCTTCCCTCGCTCAATCAGTGTTCGCCATTTTAGGGTGCATCATCCCGCGTCTTTATGCCAGGGCGGAACTCAACAAAATTTAGAATAATCATTGTGACACATTACACGTGATGCGTATCTAACAATCACGTTATACAAGTGTCGATAAGGCGAGTGACATCAGGCCGGCTTGGACGGGTTTATTGATCTTATAAGATTTCTTGACAATCTTATAAGACGGATGCCCGTCTCTTGGCGATTACTCGCGCCTAAAGACTTCGTCAAACAGAACGCGTACTTAGCGCTGCGTTTTATCGTCGCGCTCTTTTCATGTCACACAAATTGACTAGCTCCTTGACGCAAGGCATTCGCCAAATCATAGTGCCTTTCGATAGCAGTGTGAAAATATAAAAGTATTAAGATGTCGAGTGATTCAGATGTGGCATTGTATAAGCATGGGTATTTTCTAACTATTTCTATCAATTTTTCGGGCATTATCCAGTATTTTAATACACATTCACTCGGACGCTAAAATAAAATTTGTAAAAAATTACAACGCCTGACGTCAAAGCGTCCTAACGCCGCGACGGAGCGCTGCGTACTTATAGCGCTGGGGCTCTGTTTGACGGTAGGTTACCATAGTAGTACAACACATCTCGGCGACATAGCGCGGTGTCAGTTTAGCGCTCTGACGCGCGCTAATTACGCGTTCTGTTTGACGAAGCCTTAAGGTGTACGATATCGCACAAGCTCACTCAAAATCAAAATCAACACTTTTCACTACTAAACGTAAGCCGAGCCGCCCGATCTTGTCAATAAAACCGAATTCTTCTATATTCAATATAGCCGATGATCTTTTCAATGGTGTCTTCAATATTCCAACTACAACTCCAATTCTTCATTAAAATTCCGTCGAGGCGCTGATGTCTATACTCTATACTACTCATCGCGTTTCTTCGGTGATCTTCGGTGATTTTCGTTGTGGTCGGTCGGTTGGAAGGTCCTTGGCATATTTTTTTTCTACCTATACTAATAGCCTTAAGAGGCTTCACCCTAATATGTAGGTGAGATCACGGGGCGCAAACCGGAGTGTTCTATCAAGAGCGGTGCTTCGCAGAATCTACCACCGGATCGGAAACGCGACCCACTGAGAAGATCCGGCGAGAAACTCAGTGGGCTGTGTCTATGGATTAATTCGCTCGTCGAGCCCTTCGTCGCGCGCGACGGGTTCGACGAGGACGGTGACCGGTGCTTGTGGTGTACCCAGCAACGTCGCAGGGTCGCTTAGGTCCTTCGTGATGCATTTTATGCATTACACATATTGTAATATGTCAAAAAGGCTATCACAGCGTGCCGATAGCATAAAATATTGAATTTTCATCGGTCTTTGATAAGTAACTACGTCAAATTTCGAGTTAATCTGACGTTTTAAAAATCCGTCAAAATCACGGTCAAAGATTTCGTTACAATAACATGAATGATAACATACGTATGAAGCTAATAAAAGCGTATTAAAAATACGCTATCATACAACAGATGGCGCTGAATTTAAAAATAAAATGTTGCATATACATTTGAATATCACCCAAAACACTAGCACTCTAGTTACTAAATGCTAAACAATTTGAGGGTCATTTTTATCAGACATTATTTGCTTTTACATAAACAACAAAACTAGTCTTTAGCTTCTAGCATAGAAAGACCATTTTTTTAATCGTCATTTTGTTACATACGACCTTGTGCGTTTAACAGCGTGAATGATAAACAAAAACATGTTTTTCGTTCTAAATGAAGATTCTTAGATAATTAATACGCGATTTTTCAATTGTTTAAAAGCTGACATCGAAGTGTGACTGCCCTCGGTGACTTTGAAACTTCGGTCAAAGTCTCGGTTTTATATAAACAAGGGCTTACCTACCTCTCTCAATAAAATGGTCGGAATTTACTGAGAGTTCAATGAACTTGTTGGATCGACGCGACGTCTAGCGATTTTAACCTTACAGCACTTTGGCAATTCTACAGATACTAAATATGTTAAATAAATCATCATTGTTACATGTTTAAAACCTAAGAAATATTCAATTCAGAAAAGAAACATTTCATACAACTATGCTCTTTGCGTTCCCGCCAAAAAACGACAAAATAAATTTGAATGTCACACGGGTTTTTAGCGACACTGGTTTTCGTACAAGCGAAATTTGATCTTAACTATTACATTTAAGATTCATTTTCTGTTAAACATTATTTAATTTTGTTACGTTATTGACACTTCACATAAAAGAAAATAAACTTCATCGAAACAAAATCAGATTATCATAAATAGAGTCGAACAAATTTATATCTTTAAATTAATACGTGAAGCAAAAACTTTGTACCCCTTTTTTACGAAAATTGCGCGGACGGAGGAGTATGAAATTTCTCACACTCATAGAGAATATAGAGAAGGAGTGCACAATGCTAAAGTTTTTTTTTTTAATTGCATAAAAGGTACTTTAAATCAATAAAGCAAACATTACACACACTACCATGTATGTGACACAACACATACATATTAATATACTCTTTGTTTACTGTCAATTGGGAAACTTTTGTTATTGTTTAAAGTCTGTGGTCGAATTGAAAATAGATTAATATTGTTTGTCTTTAATATTATTGATCTATAGTGCAGTTTTGGCGAATACTGTGATTATATTATCGAATTATAATACATAGTGTTTGACAATAGAACCATATTAATTTTTAAACTTATAATTTCAATTATATTATAGTCGAATTCCGACTACAGCGGGGATCTAACGAGAAGCAACAACTCTTAAACAAAAGCGTTCTGAGGTAAAAAAACAAAAATATATTCAATTTGAGAACCTACTATTTTGAAATTAGTTTAAAATATTATTTCCAGAATTGTTTTTAAGCTTTCGCGCCTACATCATTATGAACAGGACTTTTGGCGGGAACGCGAGGAGTGAAGTTGTGTGATTTGTTTTACTTTGTCTATTTAGTGTTTCTTTAGGTTCCAATGTGTAATAACGGTGTTCTATTAACTGTTTATTATCTGTGAAAGTGCACAAATGTGGGAAAATGAAACAAAGCACGCTGGACGTTACTTCTCGGGGTGACCACCATTTTACTGCGATTATATTTCATCCCATATCATCTCATCTGTTTTCTTTTAATTTCATCCCAGTTTTTTTTATTGCTTAGATGTGTGGACAATCTCACAGCCCACCCGGTGTTAAGTGGTTAATGGAGCTGGAGCCCATAGACATCTACAACGTAAATGCGCCACCCACCTTGAGATATAAGTTCTAAGGTCTCAGTATAGTGACAACGGCTGCCCTATCCTTCAAACCGAAACGCATTACTGCTTCACGGTAGAAATAAGTGGGGTGGTGGTACCTACCCGCGCGGACTCACAAGACGTCCTACCACCAGTAATTACGCTAATAATAATTTTGCATAATTAAAATCCCTTAGAAAAACATTATGAACACAATTATTTCACGATTTAGATCGTGAAGTCATTAAGTAAAATGAAAAAAAAAAACGTGGTAAGAACTCCGTTGTATATTAATGTTCATTCATATTTCCAGAACGTTCTATTGATAAAACTAAAGCTAATCGAATAGCATCTTAAGAATAACAAAGAAATCGTTCAACAAATAAATTACAGAATGCGAAGGAAAATTTTGTGTTTTTGCCTGTTTAGAGATTAAAGTGAGGTTTGTGTAATATTAGATAGGTACTAGATTGTAGATTATGAAAAAATTTCACGAAGGTATTAATACCAATCATATATTATCTATCTGTGATTAATGCGTTGTGTTATCTATGGGTAGCTTAGTAGACAATAGAAACAAATCATGCACGGTCGTCCGGACTCAAATTATTAGGATTGATAAGGAATTTTGTAAATTCACGCGAAGTTTTCGATAAAAAAAAATCGTCTTATCTCAGGACAGATGAGATGTGCACCTCTGTATGTATTCTAGAATTTACGTTACTAAATTTATGAATTTTTATTAAGCACTAGCTGACCCGGTATACTGGTGGTAGGACCTCTTGTGAGTCCGCGCGGGTGGGTACCACCACCCTGCCTATTTCTGCCGTGAAGCAGTAATGCGTTTCGGTTTGAAGGGGGGGGGCAGCCGTCGTTACTATACTTGAGACCTTAGAACTTGTATCTCAAGGTGGGTGGGTGGCGCATTTACGTTGTGGATGTCTATGAGCTCCAGTAAGCACTTAACACCAGGTGGGCTGTGAGCTCGTCCACCCATCAAAGCAACAAAAAAAAACCCGGCAGTCTTCGTAGTGCCTCAATCGATAAACAAAAGACCTAAGCTTTTGTATAAAATAAACTTAAAACAAACAAAAGGAATCCGTCCGACGGGGGACACATCAAAGGAAAAACAAAATTGTTATTTTTATTTAATTCCGGGCACTTTCATATTTATCTACCTTTTAAACCTTCTCTGGGCTTCCACAAATAATTCAAGACCAAAATTAGCCAAATCGGTCCAGCCGTTCTAGAGTTTTAGCGAGACTAACGAACAGCAATTCATTTTAATATATAAGTATATAGATTATAGTAGATATACTTCAAAAAGGATTATTATGGATATATCTATATACATATCGACGCTTGAAACGCAAACGTGACTAAGCGACAATAACTGCTTTGTACATAAATGATAGGCAATAACCATATTCGATGCGAAAAAAAAATATATATTTCTAAGTCTATTAAAGTATAGTCTATTTCAATCCTACAGCTAGATTCATTAAAATAGGTTTTTTTTCAGGTATTTCTCAGTTATATTTTAAATTAATTTCAACTTTAAATTACTCTACTGTAAAGTTCACGCATGTAGAATTAGAATTTTAGAATTAGTAGACAGTGAGGTAGAACGCAGAGCCTCCTTGCCACCCTTGGATGCGTCACCACCCGTCACCCCAATGGAAGTTAAAGACTTGATCAAAGACCTACGTCCTCGCAAAGCTCCCGGTTCCGACGGTATATCCAACCGCGTTATTAAACTTCTACCCATCCAACTCATCGTGATGTTGGCATCTATTTTCAATGCTGCTATAGCTAACTGTATCTTTCCCGCGGTGTGGAAAGAAGCGGACGTTATCGGCATACAAAAACCCGGTAAACCAAAAAATAATCCGACGAGCTACCGCCCGATTAGCCTCCTCATGTCTCTGGGCAAACTGTACGAGCGTCTGCTCTACAAACGCCTCAGAGACTTCGTCTCATCCAAGGGCATTCTCATCGATGAACAATTCGGATTCCGTGCAAATCGCTCATGCGTACAACAGATGCACCGCCTCACGGAGCACATTCTCGTAGGACTTAACCGACCAAAACCGATCTACACGGGAGCCCTCTTCTTCGACGTCGCAAAAGCGTTCGACAAAGTCTGGCACAACGGTTTGATTTTCAAACTTTTCAACATGGGCGTATCGGACAGTCTCGTGCTCATCATACGGGACTTCTTGTCTAACCGCTCTTTTCGATATCGAGTAGAGGGAACCCGCTCCTCCCCGCGACCACTCACGGCTGGAGTCCCACAAGGCTCCGTTCTTTCTCCACTCCTCTTTAGTTTATTTGTCAATGATATTCCTCGGTCGCCGCCGACCCAGCTAGCCTTATTCGCTGACGACACAAGTTACTACTCAAGTAGAAACAAGTCCCTAATCGCGAGTAAGCTCCAGAGTGCAGCGTTAACCCTCGGACAGTGGTTCCGAAAATGGCGCATAGACATCAACCCAGCGAAAAGCACAACAGTGTTATTTCAAAGGGGAAACTCACCGCTTATTTCCTCTCGCATTAGGAGGAGAAATATCACACCTCCGATCACCCTTTTCGGCCAACCTATACCTTGGGCCAGGAAGGTCAAGTACCTAGGAGTCACCCTGGATGCATCCATGACATTCCGCCCGCATATAAAAACAGTCCGTGCGGCACGGTGCATTTATTCTCGGCAGACTCTACCCCATGATCTGTAAGCGGAGTAAAATGTCCCTTCGGAACAAGGTTTCTTTAGGGTTATTTACAAAACTTGCATAAGGCCCGTCATGACTTACGCGAGTGTGGTGTTCGCTCACGCGGCCCGCACACACATAGACACCCTCCAATCCCTACAATCCCGCTTTTGCAAGTTAACCGTCGGGGCTCCGTGGTTCGTGTAGAACGTCGACTTACACGACGACCTGGGCCTGGAATCGATCCGCAAACACATGAAGTCAGTGTCGGAACGTTACTTCGATAAGGCTAGGCGTCATGATAATCGCCTTATCGTTGCTGCCGCTGATTACTCCCCGAATCCTGATCACGCAGGAGCAAGTCACCGTCGTCGCCCTAGACACGTCCTTACGGATTCATCAGATCCAATAACTCTTGCATTAGATACCTTCAGCTCTAACACTAGGAGCAGGCTGAGGAACCCCGGCAACCGTACTCGTCGAACTCGACAAAGAGGTCGACGTGCAACCTAACCCATACATCAGCCCGCTGAGTTTCTCGCCGGATCTTCTCAGTGGGTCGCGATTCCGATCCGGTAGATAGATTCAGATAGATTCATTCGCGAAGCAATTGCTCTTAAGTTGTTAGGTCTCCTTCGGAGGCGCTCGGGCAGTTGTTAGCAAATCCCACCCTCCTGGCTGAGCCTTTGCTCGCCTACCTGTCCTGGTGAAGCTGGAAAGGCCTCCGGGCCACCAGTAATCTTTCAATCATAAAATATATATATATATATATAGATTAGCATCGAAAGTTGGACTTCTTTAATTGAACTTCAGTTACTCCATTCATATAACTAGAGAAGTTTTTTTGTTATGATATTCTTTCCGATTTTTTTTTGTGACGTCTTATATTTTAGGCCACGACGACTGATGTACGACACATATCTATCTAGTTTTAAAACAATTGACATAGGTAGGTATCTATACTAATAAATTTAAAAGAGGAAAGATTTGTTTGTTTGTTTGTATTGAATTGGCTCCGAAGCTACTGAACCGATTTGAAAAATTCTTGCACTGTTTGGAAGCTTGCACTATTCCCGAGTGACATAGGCTATAATATTTTTTGAAAAATATTAGAGATCCTAACTAAAACTCAAATAATGTAACCCAAGGTGAAAAAAATTACCTAAAAATATATTCTTTACATCGCGTGCCTTGCGAAAACTATTGATTGATAGAATTATTATTTACAAAAAGTGTCGCGACAGTGTATGTCTTACTATTATAGTTATGCTGCAATAAGTGTTATTCAAAAAAAAACCTCATATATTGTTGTAATTTTTGTTAAAGACCCGAGCGGAGCCGGAGCGGGCCACTAGTTAAGAATAAAAATAATATAAATAATACATGCATAAATTGTGGTTAAACATAGCTCTATGGCTTAAAACATCTCATAGTCTCATACGAGACTAGCTTCTTTTTTTTTTTCCTACCTAAGCTGATAGCCTTAGGGGCTATTTCAGCGTAACCCTAACGTTTGTAGGTGAGCTCACGGCGCTCAAACCTGATGACGTTGCTAACACGAACCCTAGCAAGAGCCGTGCTTCGCAGAATCTACCACCGGATCGGAAACGCGACCCACTGAGAAGTTCCGGCGAGAAACTCAGTGGGCTGTGTCTGAGAGTTAATTTACTCGTCGAGCCCCGAGAACGGTGACCGGTGCTTGAAGTACCTAAAAGCACCGTTAGTGGATCGGGAGGATCCGAGATGACGTGTTTTGGGCGACGTCGACTGCTTTCCATTCTGTCCGCAGGATCGGGAATGCGAGACTAGCGTTTTTTCATCAAAAACACGTTTAAAATATCAATTTGTTTAAACTGTGTTTTATTAAGCTTACCTGAACAATTTCAGTGCACTATCGAAATATAACAAGTTTACATGTAACTAATTATTTCACAAATTGAACTAAATCAATGTTATTATTATTTTAGTTTACAGATTTGTGTTTAAAAATTACTAGAGCGTTGCTACGCGCAACGAACACGCTCTGTGGTTAAACACTAACTAACTTGGTCTGAGGCGGCGCCGCGGCGAGTCGGATAGAACATTTAATAAAACTAAGAACGAATGAATGACCGCGAATCCCGATATTACGTATTATTATTATTATAATTCGACGGCGTGAACGAGATATTTATTAAACTCGATTTAAGCTGTGTTCCGATATGCACTGCGACTACTTTTCAACGTATGGGGAATAATTTGTTCCGTTGTGAACTGATATTTGTAGTATCTTAGGCTCGGTTCACACGGCATTGGCTGCAGGTTTTTTATTTTTTTATTGCTTAGATGGGTGGACGAGCTCACAGCCTACCTTGTGTTAAGTGGTTACTGGAGCCCATAGACATTTACAACGTAAATGCGCCACCCACCTTGAGATATCAGTTCTAAGGTCTCAGTATAGTTACAACGGCTGCCCCACCCTTCAAACCGAAACGCATTACTGCTTCGCGGCAGAAATAGGCGAAGTGGTGGACTCACAAGAGGTCCTACCACCAGTAAAAAGTTATTTGCAGTACTTACACGTCTTAACGAATGAATAGTGGCACATATACATTGTACATAAAACCATTGACATGTAGTTTGTACTGCAAAAAACCGCTTATGTGTTTAAACGAATACTCAACGGACTTGTCAAGCAAATCGAATGAACTTTAACGTTGGAGTGGCGCATGGTATAGCTCTGTCTCGCTCAGACGTTCGTTTTTACACGAATGAACATCTATCGTACGCACACCCGGCTGATTGTACGTTAAAATAACGAATACAAGGAAAACGTGCAGGGTAATGCCGTGTGTACGCAACCTTAGAAATATATGATCGATAATAATTAATTTGTGTTGCAATTTTTCTGTGAGCTCTGGTGTTTTCGAGCTAAGGTGTTTGTTGTCAGTGCTTTGAACCCGTGATCACTATTACCGTGCATAAATGGTGCATAACCTCATTTCAATAATTCGATTATTAAGTCACTAGCAACCCGCCCTAGCTTCGCTTCGGAAACTGTAATTTATTATTGATTTCTCCACTATTTAATGGATGTTATTATGCATATGAGGGATCTCATATAGAGTCCCTTCTTTATTTCGCCGTAAAGTCGTGTTTTATGTAATTAACACCACAGTTGGAACAATATAAATTTTATTGATGTAGCGGCATAAACAATTCTAGGTTATCTAATATATAAAATTCTCGTGTCACAATGTTCGTTCCCATACTCCTCCGAAACCGCTTGACCGATTCTCATGAAATTTTTTATGCATATTCAGTAAGCCTGAGAATCGGCTACTATCTATTTTTCATACCCCTAAGTGATTAGGGTTGTCCACCCCTAACATATTTTTTTTATTTGGACTTTTTTTTTTTGTTATGCTGAGGTATTATGTGGTTGAATGAGGTTTTGTTATTTTTATTATATATTCCCTCATCGTTCACAGCACTACATACCTCTTTCACTCATTTACCACATCCTTACACACTTACAATAAGTTAGTTTTTTTTTCTACACTAGAAATTCCCTAGAAATCTTATATATGGCAAAACAATGTTTGCCGGGTCAGCTAGTTATATTATATTAGTTATTAAACACATTATAAATTATTTTTACGTTTTAAATTTTGGGCGGTAAAAAGGTCCCGTAGCACAGACTATATTCTTTTTCCCACCTCTCGTGCGTTCCGGCTTACGCATATAAACGCCACACATATAAACCTTCCTCTTTAATCACTCTAACTATTAAAAAAAAACCGTATAAAATTTAGTTGCGTAGTTTTAAAGATTTAAGCATACATAGGGATATAGGGACAGAGAAAGCGACTTTGTTTCATAGCGACTTTGTTTTAAAGTGATTATATATTAAATCGTTTGAAAAACAATATTTTATTTTACTAACAAGTAATCGTAGGTACTTATTTAAGTAAAAGAAAATACAACTAAACCAATATAACCAAATCAAAAACAACATTTTGACGTGATAATTACACCGGCTCTACGCACGGAAAAGTGTCACGTTCCGCCTGAGCCTGAGCGTGCAAGCGAGAGAGTGGAACGAGTGATAGAGAGGCACGATCCGCCCAAGCGTTCTTTAGCCGGTGACACATTTATCTCTGTTCTCGCGTGACGTCAGAGGTAGCATTTCGAACGGTTCTTTTTTTTTCCTACCTATGCTGATAGCCGTGAGAGGCTATTTCAGCTTCGCCCTAGCGTGTGTAGGTGAGCTCACGGGGCTCAAACCGGAGAGTTGCTAACACTGACCCTAGCAAGAGCAGTGCTTCGCAGAATCTACCACCGGATCGGAAACGCGACCCACTGAGAAGATCCGGCGAGAAACTCAGTGGGCTGTGTCTGTGGGTTAATTCGCTCGTCGAGCCCTTCGTCGCACGCGACGGGTTCGACGAGGACGGTGAACGGTCTATGTAGTGATGTTTCGCGTTGTTAATTTTTTTGATGTTATAATAAATAATACTAACTTGAACTCGCCGCGGCCTTAAACATGTGATGGCCGATGGTCTACTCCTGGAACAGCTCGGAGAGTAGAGCAGATTTTTATCACGTTGCAAACAGAGTTTTGAGTAATTGTAGTAAACAAGGGCGGATCCAGCTTTGGTGCCAGGAGGGGGTCACATAGTTATAGTCAAGTCAAGATAGATCATAGATACAAGTAAAAAGTAGGTTTTTTTTTTTTTTATTGCCTTTGTAGGCAGACGAGCGTACGGCCCACCTGATGGTAAGTGGTTACCGTCGCCCATGGACTTCAGCAATGCCAAGAGCAGAGCCAAGCCGCTGCCTACGGCTTAATACTCTCCACAAGCCTCGTTTGAAGAAGGACATGTCATAGCGTTCGGGAAACACCGTGGAGGGGAGCTCATTCCATAGCCGGATGGTACGTGGCAAAAAAGACCTCTGGAAACGCACTGTGGATGACCGCAGTGGCTCCAGGTAGTATGGATGAACTCTACTCCGGTGGCGGGCGGTGCGATGGTAAAAACGANTGTTCGAAGTGAAATCATGACAACACCTGAATAAAGCGCGGAACATAGCGTGTGGTCGATCACGGGTTGCGTGAGAGACCGACGCAGGGCATGGAAGGGCCCCCAGTCCACCCTGCGTGCGATCGCCGGGATCCACTCCGGTCTCCGACTCCGGCACGACGACCGCACGACAGGATTTTACACCGGTTGGCGGGACAGCTTCCCGGGGCTTATTAATGTACGTAAGTACTGTACTTAAAAATATTTATTCTTTATTGTACACTTGAAAAACTTAACAGATAATAACTTGTACACATTTAAAAGCTTTTATTTTTAAAAGCATTAAAATCAATGTGGTCACGACGATACACTTGATTTCATTGTGTGAATTTATCTAAGATTTTATTAGGTTGGGTCAGTAACCTTATGCTCTTCAATCTCTCTCGTCCAAAAAATATATATAAGTAGGTACATAAGTCACGCAGGACTCTTTCAGTTAGTAGGTACCTACATATCTACCTATGAGGTACTTTATGGGCATTAACAACAATAACATTTAACTTAAAACACACACACTGGGATAATGACAAACTGATTACTTACCATTTCTTGTAATTAATGAATTTACAGTAACAATTTTTAAGAATACTTATAAAGGTACACTTATAGGCACATTAAAGCTAGAAAGAAATTTTAGTTTTTTAACTTAGAACTATGTTATGATATGTTGAAGTTTAGTCGTTCCGATTCCGATTGAGGTTAGGATTCAATTTGAGGTTAGGCCTAGCTAGACGTTACGTTTTTTTGTACATCGGTCGTATTGTAGTTGACAAGCGCGCGCAAGTGTGGCGCGGTAAAATTCAAATTTTCGATGCGTTCGTTCCCAAACATTTGCTATCATACAGTTATTTTAATATATTAAATTAATTAAGGAGCAACAATATATTGTGTCCTAAAATCATTATGTTCAATATGTGGTCCATCTAGGTCCTGGAACCAGCTCAGGGGGGGGGTCATGACCCCATGACCCCCCCCCTGGATCCGCCCTTGGTAGTAAAGTTTATTTTTGTATGCGCACTTTTTTGGTCATTAGGAATGCTTGAACGCGATGCGCTTGTAGGAGTAGCAAATACACTGAAACAGTCTTTCGTGTTTTTGAAGTCGCTAAATCTATTCGAAAATTGTTCCGTCAGTAACTTGAGCTCTTCAGCATATTGAGCATTTTGAAGTCGTCGTGGCCTAACGGATAAGACGTCCGGTGCATTCGTGTTGAGCGATGCACCGGTGTTCGAATTTCAGGCGGGTACCAATTTTTCTAATGAAATACGTACTCAACAGATGTTCACGATTGACTTCCACGGTGAAGGAATAACATCGTGTAATAAAAATGAAACCCGCAAAATTATAATTTGCGTAATTACTGGTGGCAGGACCTCTTGTGAGTCCGCGCGGGTGGGTACCACCGCCCTGCCTATTTCCGCCGTGAAGCAGTAATGCGTTTCGGTTTGAAGGGTGGGGCAGCCGTTGTAACTATACTGAGACCTTAGAACTTATATCTCAAGGTGTCTCCAGTAACCACTTAACACCAGGTGGGCTGTGAGCTCGTCCATCCATCTAAGCAATATAAAAATATATATAAAAAATTGAGCATAAGCAATATTTTCATACGCAGAGAGCGTGTTGAAATAGTAACTGTTACCAGACAGCATCTATGACTCTCACAAGCGCAGTTTGATCTGAAACGCTTTCAAATGGCCGTACAAATAAAGCATTTTATGGTAGTTTTCCATTCCCGATCCTGCGGACAGAATGGAAAGCAGTCGACGTCGCCCTAAACACGTCATCTCGGATCCTCCTGATCCACTAACGGTGCTTTTAGGTACTTCAAGCACCGGTCACCGTTCTCGTCGAACCCGTCGCTTGCGACGAAGGGCTCGACGAGTAAATTAACTCTCAGACACAGCCCACTGAGTTTCTCGCCGGATNAAGGGCTCGACGAGTAAATTAACTCTCAGACACAGCCCACTGAGTTTCTCGCCGGATCTTCTCAGTGGGTCGCGTTTCCGATCCGGTGGTAGATTCTGCGAAGCACGACTCTTGCTAGGGTTCGTGTTAGCAACATCGTCAGGTTTGAGCCCCGTGAGCTCACCTACTAAAGTTAGGGTTACGCTGAAATAGCCACTAGGGCTATCAGCTTAGGTAGGAAAAAAAAAAAAAAAAAAAAAAAAAAAAAAGGTAGTTTTCCAATGACAGCAATAGAGCGCATTATGCGGCATAATGCTCAACGTTGAATGTTCCAACTACAGCAACTCGAAGCACAATCGAGCATTCTCAAAAGTACTGCTCTCGCGTGATACTCGCAATTGATACCGACTCAGTGACAGAATATTGACAAGTGTTTTTTCTTTAAGTTGGCATTAATCGAAATTTTGTTTATATTATCGTTAGTAATATTATTTAATGTTGAAAAAAATTGTGAGGCTTTCGTTTCGTCGTAGTTTCTTAGAAATAATCAATGTTAATTAAAACTGTGCTAACTTAGCGCACTCTGCTGATGCATTTGAAAACTAATTCACGTTCCAATTAAGCTTCAGCATAATTCGGCATTGTGCGTCACTGAGTCGCATTATGCTCTGTAATTGGAAAACTACCACTAACTGTCCTTGTTTTTGAAGCTTAAAAAAAATCATTTAAATAAATAGCCTGTAAGATCGACCAGAAATGCTAAGTCACGTATCCGTACACTTATCTGGATCACTCAATTCAGATAGTGATTTATCTTTTATTTTCATAAAGTCTGCTATCTCGTTTCTAAGCTGGTAAAACCGTTTCAACGTTTATCCTCTTAGGTTTTCCCGGCTTTTGCAGTCCTGCGAGGTGCCGATACCTACAGAAAGAATATTTTTCACCTCATGACCGTGGGGCCGTCTCGCGCGCTCCACAGTGGAGTTCCTCGTATACAGCATGACGAGCCGCCGCCATTCTGTCCATTCTCCACCCGATTTTTTTTTATTGCCCTTGTAGGCCGACGAGCATACGGCCCACCTGATGGTGAGTGGTTACCGTCGCCCATGGACTTCAGCAATGCCAGGGGCAGAGCCTACCGCTTAATATTCTCCACAAGCCTCTTTTAAAGAAGGACACGTCGTAGCGCTCAGGAAACACCGTGGAGGGGAGCTCATTCCATAGCCGAATGGTACGTGGCAAAAAAGACCTCTAGAAAGACACTGTCGATGGACGCAGCGGTTCCAGATAATATGGATGAACTCTGCTCCGATGGCGGGAGGTGCGATGATAAAAAGGAGATGAGGGGATCATCTCAAACAATTCCTCAGAGCACTCCCCATGGAACATACGGTACAAAATACAGAGGGAACCGAAGTCCCTCCACAGACCCAGAGGTTCCAAAATCGGCCATTTTCGGCAGAGTTCTGCTCGAAGCGGACGTGCAGCGAGTCTAGCTTTTGCCGCAGGCCCACCGTCTCCGCAGTTGTGGTGCGGTCCACAACCTCCTTCGTCCTTTCCTCTAACGAGGCGGCCGCAACCTTCATGGCCGACACATCAGTGCCCTTCAGGCCCGTACCCCATTTCCGATCACATTGAGTGTGCGGAGGGGGTCAGAGGGACCCACCTTCGTTAGGGAGCGCTTCAGGCGCTCGACTTCTCCAACTTTACTCTTTTCCTGAGCCTCTCGGCAGGTGGCGATGGACTGCACCGAGGAGGGAGCAGCCAGTCCGCGAGACGAAGCCTTTTCACAAACGGTGGCAACGCCGCAACAGTCACCCGCCCTTCCACCAACTCCATATACTTGGCGCTGGCAGGCTCTCCCTCCGATGAGTCGGACAGAGCGGAGGACGCCGGCTTCCGCTTCCGCCGATCGCAGCGAGAGAAGACTGTCGCACCTCTCCAGTAGCACGGTGGGGACTCTGTCCCTTACGCGACCCGTGCCGTCGCCGTGAAAGAAAGACAGAATAAAAAGGAAAACATTCTGGCCATCGAGTACTTCTGTCTACGATAGTCAAGCAATATCTAAAACCTTCTGCAGTCATCAGTAATGGTCCTACTAAATCAATGTGTATAATAATATGTTCGGACCTGTCACACGAAGTGTATGATGACTCAAAAGCTGACGTTGTATGTTGAGTAACTTATGAGTAACTTTAGATTTCTGACAATCTGCACACGTTTTTGCCCATTGCCTTACATCATTTACTTGTGAGTCCGCGCGGGTAGGTACCAACGCCCTGCCTATTTCTGCCGTAAAGCAGTAATGCGTTTCGGTTTGAAGGGTAGGGCAGCTGTTGTGCCGGGGCCGGAGGCGGGAATACGCCCGTACGTACGGCCCCTGTAAGTAGCGGCCTCCCCCCGGTGAAGGTCAAGGGGCGACCTGAGGGGGTGAGGCCACGCGGTGCGCTACCAGCACTCTAGCGCGCTGCCGTGGAGTAAATAGAGCGACTGGTCGACGGTGTATCGCGTCCCGACCCGGCAGGCTGGTTCTGGTCCAGCGGGGTATTCCGGGACACCAGTGGCACCGTCCGGGCGGTCCGACGGGCTGCCGTACCGAGACGGCCGACGTTTCAGAGCCTTCGATTCGCCTCGAAGGCTCCGTCGGCTGGGCGTCCTTGGGGTGAGCCGCGCCGTCTGGATGTAGTGTTAACCGCGGTAGCCCCCCTACCTCATCCGGGTTCTGACCTCGGAGGGGATCGGACATCGGGAGTAAGAGTACAGGGGAGTCGTTTAGTGGGTGGGCCCTAAAATCCTTGGGCCCGCGGTCTGCTCACAACACCATGCAGATCGTAGAGTCTCACATACCCCGCGCGCCCCTTTTGCGCGGAGACCTCGTAGGAGGTTCGGCCCTCTAACCGAAAAAAAAAAAAAAGGCAGCCCTTGTAACTATACTTGAGACTTTACAACTTATATCTCAAGGTGGGTGGCGCATTTACGTTGTGGATGTCTATGGGCTCCAGTAACCACTTAACACCAGGTGGGCTGTGAGCTCGCCCACCCATCTAAGCAATAAATAAAAAAAAACGTTTTTGCCCATTGGCCAACATCACTGTTCATACTCGGCCAATAAAAACGATCGCATATTAATTTTCGCGTAGCCTCGATTCCAGGGTGACTTATGTTGTGAATCGCATCGAAACCGCTTGTGTGTTAAATAAAGCCTTCGTCAAACAGAACGCGTAATTAGCGCGCGTCAGAGCGGTAAACTGACGCCGCGCTATGACGCCGAGATGTGTTGAACTAATATAGTAACATACCGTCAAATAGAGACCCAGCGCTATAAGTACGCAGCGCTATGTCGCGGCGTTAGGACGCTTTGACGTCAGGCGTTGTAATCTTTTACAAATTTTATTTTAGCGTCCGAGTGAATGTGTATTAAAATACTAGATAATGCCCGAAAAAAAGATATAAATAGTTAGAAAATACCCATGCTTATACAATGCCACATCTGAATCACTCGATTTCTTAATACTTTTATATTTTCACACTGCTATCGAAAGGCACTATGATTTTGCGAATGCGTTGCGTCAAGGAGCGTTAGGCTCATCTAGTCAATTTGAAGAGCGCGACGTTAAGTACGCGGCGCTAAGTACGCGTTCTGTTTGACGAAGGCTTAAGGGCTAACTCTATCCTTTGTCACATTAAAAAAATGAAATTTCCACTGTTAGGTAAAATTATTTTCATAAAATGTTCTCGTCAATCAGATTTTAAAATTTGTGTGATATGTGTGATAAGTATCATGTTCCTGTTTATTAGCAAGTTCTTCGTAATTTATCGCTATAGGGCATTCTATCGCCTCTACTCGCGATAAAGTGTCTGCGACTAACTATATTATCCGGTCCGCTGACGTGTCTTATATCAGTAGTGATTTAACTGATAAAAATTAAATGACTGGTCCGTCTAGGTAACTCTTTTTCGCTGTTAACTTCAGTAAATGCGTACGTGAGAGGTTCATGGTCTGTATCCCTCAGACACAGCCCACTGAGTTTCTCGGCGGATCTTCTCAGTGGGTCGCGTTTCCGATCCGGCGGTAGATTTTGCGAAACACGGCTCTTGCTAAGGGTTCGTGTTAGCAACGTCGTCAGGTTTGAGCCCCGTGAGCTCACCTACTAGTTAAGGTTACGCTAATATAGCCTCTCAAGGCTCTCAGTTCAGGTAGGAAAAAAAAAAGTCCTGTATATACTATCAGCTGACGTCCTTCGACCATATTCCGAAAATGACGTGTACCTGAATATATAGCTAACATATCTCTATCATACGTACTGTATTGACGTTCTGTTTTGGTCATAGTTCTAGCACAGTAACCTAATGGTCCTCTTCTTAGTCGCATACTTCATTGCTGAAGGTCGCGTCCCTGAAAGCCCTTCTTGGCTCTTTGTGCCATCAGCTTCCATTTCCTTCGGTTTTCGGATTCTCTCAGGGCGGTCGCAACAGAGAGTCCGGTGAGCGCAGTTATCTGGTCTGACCAACGGTTTGGTGGCCGGCCGGCGGGTCATAAGTGCAAGCGGGACATTTGTTATCGGATGCGCCAGTGTGGCCGCCTTGCACAAACTCGACTTGCATTCGCTGAATGCTTGCTCAGCTTCAGGTGTCCGTTCTATTGGAGTTTTATCTTTCTTCTTCGAACTATGTAAATAATTATGTAAAATGGATTGCGATAATACTGCATTAGGTAGGACATGCGACCTATAAAAATTTACCATACCAAAAAATCGTCTTAATTCCTCAATAGTTCGTGGCTTGGGAAACTCTAAAATGGCGTTAAGTTTATCTTTAAGAGGACATATACAGAAGTAACATGTGAACCAATAAAATCGATTTCTGTTTGACCAAATACACACTATGATAAATTTATTGTGATTCCATATTATTTAATAAACTGTTTGAATAATGATTCTAAATGTTTACGGTGTTGGACTACATTAGAACTTGCGATAATGACGTCATCGAGATATGAAAATATGCTATTTCTGCAATCCGAATCTAAATCTTTAAGTATAGTATGATGTTTGGGCAGCGTTGCGCAAGCCAAATGTCATGTGCGGGAACTCGTAAAGGCCAAAAGGTGTTATGATTGCAGTATTTTCGATATCCTCCTCCGCGACTGGTATAGAATGGTACGCCCTATTCACGTCTACTTTAGAATTTTTTTTCTTACCTGCAAGTAAGTATGTAAAATCTGATAAGCGTGGTATAGGATACTGTTATGATACCCTCTGGTTCCTAGCTTTGCTTCATCATCACCTTTCCCGAATAGCATCAGCAGTTATGATCCTTTATTAGAGAGCAATCCCCTCCCTATCCAGTCAGTCCTATTCCTAATTACACACGGCACGGTTGCCGTCATTAATCGTCGTGAAACCTCTATATATTCATTTCGTCAATAAAAACCTTTTTAAAAAAGATATTTTTCAATTCCGTATAACAAATTGGTGGCAGCGTAAAGGGATCAAAACAAAAGGTCCTCGGTATCCTCCAAACCAGAAACCATCACAGTGAAGTGAAAAACGAAAGTGGTATTAAAAGTGAAAATAAAAGTGTGAACTTGGAAAACAAGAAAAACTTTTGTTTACCTAAACCATAAAAATCTAAAATTCAAGTTCGCCTGTTCGATCCCGTCTACTTTTGTTCGTCTACGCAAATTAGGTGAAGCCGAGCTCCACTACATCTCCATCCTGAGGCTACACAATCCATCACACCAAGGCCAAGCAACAGAAGACAGCATCATGCTCCTGAAATTCTTCCTATGGTGGTGTTCATCTATGTAGTGAAACAGTGCTATCTCGAGTCAAGAAATTGCAAATTTATAGACATTATACAATTAGATAATAACATATGATATCTCCTTATTAATAAATTAATATAATCTGCAAAGAAAATTGTTCAAAAAATTGTATATCAAATTATATAAATAATTTTAATAACTTAAGTTACAATTTTAGTCCTTGAGACCATCGAATAGCTTCGTCAACCGTCCGGTGCTTATCTCGTCGAGACAGTAGCGTTATCGAATTACTTGTTGGTCCGACTATTACACCGTGTCGTAATTTCATTGTCGCTTAAATATTTCTCGAACTTTAACAGCCATGTCCAAAAAATGAAACGCAAACCACAAAAACCGAAAAGGGAGAATGTATACAAATAGGGACATTGTTCAAATTCATAAAGCCCTTTGACGGATCACGTGACAAACTAACACCCTTTCTAACAAACTGCGAAAACGCAATGGATCTTGCTTCAGAGTCGCAAAAACATATTATACTACTAAAATTTATTCTATCCCAACTCGAGGGAAAAGCTGAAATTGCGTGCTCCATTAAAAACTTTGACTCATGGGATCAATTAAACGACTTCCTCAAAACGCAATTCGGAGAACGAAAACATCACACACACCTTTTAACCGATTTACAAGAATGTCGCCAACAATTAAACGAATCAGTTACGCAATTCGCGTTGCGCTTAGAAACATGCCGTCCCAAACCATTGACGGAAATAACGCTATCAAATAAAAAAGACAACGAATTAGTCGGTCGCTTAGCAGCAATGGAGGACCTTTTTTTTTTTCGGGTTGAGGGCCGAACCTCTTACGAGGTCCCCGCGCAAAAGCGCAAAAGGGGCGCGCGGGGTATGTGAGACTCAACGATCTGCATGGTGTTGTGAGCAGACCGCGGGCCCAAGGATTTTAGGGCCCACCCACTAAACGACTCCCCTGCACTTTTACACCCGACGTCCGATCCCTCCGAGGTCAGAACCCGGATGAGGTAGGGGGGCTACCGCGGTCAACACTACAAAGCTATGGAGGACCTAGCCCTTCATACCTTTTTAATCGGATTGAAGCCGAATATTTCAAATATAGTTCGGTGTAAAAATCCCCTAAACCTTAACGAAGCCGTTAACACTGCAGTTTCCGAAGAAAATATTCTGCAATTCATGAATCGGAGATCTATTGCTATTAACAAGCCAAGTACTTCAAGACCTAAAACGTTTTATATGGCCAAAAACGAAACTCCAGACTTTAGACCAAATTTCGGCTATCAAAGTAGACCACGCACTTATCCCCTGTTCTGTCGATATTGTAAAATCAATGGATGGAATGTAATCGAAAACTGCCGAAAAAGGGAGTACAATAACAATAAACGGTACGATTTTCCACAAAAAAAGCCAAATGAAAACCGCGTCAATTTCGTGGAAGAAGGAGAGGACACGGTTGACAACGTCAACAAGTGTGACCCTTCGTTTTTAAACTAAGTAGAGGACCGCGATCGTGTCAGTCGGGCCGCCCTATTCAAAATCCGACACAAAATCATTTAAAAATCAAAATACCAAATCTTGCGAATCGAATTGCCTACAAGCATCGCCTTCAGTGACGTCCGCTACATGGTCTCGTCGCAACCCTGAAAATTTAGGCACACATCACTCACCCAAGATCCTAACTAAAACGATTACTATCAATGAATCGACACATGATTCTAAAATTTATAATTATAGCACAAACTTACTGGTGGTAGGACCTCTTGGGAGTCCGCACGGGTATGTACCACCACCCCGCCTATTTCCGCCGTGAAGCAGTAATGCGTTTCGGTTCGAAGGGTGGGTTAGCCGTTTTAACTATACTGAGATCTTAGAACTTATATCTCGAGGTGGGTGGCGCATTTACGTTGTAGATGTCTATGGGCTCCAGTAACCACTTAACACCAGGTGGGCTGTGAGCTCGTCCATCCATCTAAGCAATAAAAAATAAATAAAAAAAAACAAATATCTCTCATAAATACTTGCCTTATATAAAAACAATTACCTCTATTTCTTCGAAACCACTATCACTACTAATCGACACAGGTGCATCTATTAGTCTAATATCAAAATCATCAATCGAAACGTTACCTGAAATCACTCAACATATTATTAAATTCAAAGATATTGACTCATCAGGTACAAATAAAGCCTCACCTAGACAATATAAACGCGTTTCTAAGTCTGACACGTACTCTATGTAACAAGAGTCAAACATTTGTACAAAATAAATGCGAAACTGTTATTCAACCCCTTGAAGTCAGATATGCACACATGCTCAGAGATTTCGACTCATTTTCTCATCTCCTCAATCATAAAACTAAAAGGTCCGCATGGTTTAATATTGTTGGAACCGGGTTAAAGCATTTATTCGGCACAATGGATGAAGACGAGGCTATTCGTTACGACAACGCTGTTCAAATCCTACAAAAAGACCAAAAAGAACTAGCAAACCTTATGAAACAAAACATTGTCATTTCTACTTCCACTCTTAAAGTATTCAATGGAACTATCAAAAACCTCGTAGCCAACGAAAAATCTTTGAACAGCGCTGTCAACTGGATATTGGAAACATCAAAAAACTTGACTAAAGAGTCCTCTGAATTAAATGTTAGAATTAAAATAATGGAAGGAAGACATTGCTAACGGTCTAATGTTCAGTAAGAATAACGTACTTTACCCTGCTATATGTTTTCCTCAACAACTATATAACGATTTAGTGGATATTGAAGTCGTCGTGGCCTAAAGGATAAGACGTCCGGTGCATTCGTATGAAGCGATGCACCGGTGTTCGAATCCCGCAGGCGCGTACCAATTTTCCTAATGAAATACGTACTCAACAAATGTTCACGATTGACTTCCACGGTGAAGGAATAACATCGTGTAATAAAAATCAAAGCCGCAAAATTATAATTTGTGTAATCACTGGTGGTAGGACCTCTTGGGAGTCCGCACGGGCCTATTTCCGCCGTGAAGCAGTAATGCGTTTCGGTTCGAAGGGTGGGGTAGCCGTCGTAACTATACTGAGACCTTAGAACTTATATCTCGAGGTGGGTGGCGCATTTACGTTGTAGATGTCTATGGGCTCCAGTAACCACTTTACATCAGGTGGACTGTGAGCTCGTCCATCCATCTAAGCAACAAAAAAAAATTATAGATTCCTTCCCAGTTCTAGAGAACTTCCAATACATTTAAACCCAAGTAATATTCATATATGCTAATGGATGTATCTAGCTTAAGTACATTTTATCAAAATAACAAGATCATATTTGTTATCAAAATACCTTTAGTTAACCCCTTAGAATTAAGTATGTATCGCGTATTACCTTACCCATTGTCATTTAAAAATGAATCTTACATTACTATTATCCCTACTACTAATTATATTGCGTTTTCAAGAGACAGAAGTCAATATTGTCATTTTAATGATTTAAGTAAATGTAAATCAATATCTGAAAATTATATTTGTAAAAATGTTAACATCCTGTCTAGTATAACCTACCCTATATGAGAAAGCGGAATTGTTACAAAGACACCAATATCCATGCCTGAGAATTGTTCGATTAAAACAATCAAAAGAGATATTGAAGTATGGCAAGAACTAAGCGGAAACAAATGGATATTTGTAATGTCAAAGGCTGCAAAGTTGTCAATCGATTGTCCTGATAAAAATATTTACGAAACTAATATTTGTGGCACTGGAATTGCTGAGATCCCACACGGCTATATAGGATATTGCAATGGTATCCAAATACCATCTAGAAAGAACGTTAATATAAAAATAAGCCACATTACTAGCGACTTCGACATTATCAGATACAATTCAAACCTTCTAAATAATTCTGATTCAGCCGTGCCCTTTCCTAGAACTCATCTCAAACATACTAGCCTCGATTCATTAATTACCTATAAAGACAACTTTGAAACCCTTAACAGTAAGCTTAACAAGATCATTGACAAACCTCAAGTACTTATAAGTGACGATAATCATTATAACTCATTATCTCTAATTGTATACACTATTGTAATAGTTTTAAGTCTAGCTTTAGTTTATAAACTTTATAAGATCAGCAACCGTTGCATCCCTCCTAGATTCAAGATCCATTTAAGATAACTCAACCGTCTCTCCAGATCCAGTATTACCTCCTATTTCTAATAACCCTAGAATGCGCATCCATACATAAACTTCACCATTAAGGGTGTAAGTTTAGTCCTAGTCGGGAGGCTGTTGTGATACCCTCTGGTTCCTAGCTTTGCTTCATCATCACCTTTCCCGAATAGCATCAGCAGTTATGGTCCTTTATTAGAGAGCAATCCCCTCCCTATCCAGTCAGTCCTATTCCTAATTACACACGGCACGGTTGCCGTCATTAATCGTCGTGAAATCTCTATATATTCATTTCGTCAATAAAATCTTTTTTTAAAAAGATATTTTTCAATTCCGTATAACAGTACCTATCAGGTTTGGTGATAGAATTAAGTTTCCTATAATCTCCGCATAGGCGTAGTTCACCGTTCTTCTTCGGAACTACGTGCAAAGGGCTTGCACATGGGCTTTTCGATGGATGGCATATACCTGCTTCTTGCATAAAGCGAAATTCTTCTTGTACCTTCCTAAGCCAATCCGGAGGTAAGGGTCTATCATTAGCAGATACCGGGGGTCCTATCGTCTCGATATGATGGAAAACACAGTGGTTAGGTACGTTATTATAAGTAGAAGGCTTAGTGATACATGAATATTTACTAAATCAAACGGGTTTAGTCTTCGATTGTTTTTATTGTAGGTAGGCTCACCTTTACGATACTAGCAATTAAGTTCAATTTCGTTAAGCCATCAATTAGCTTTCTGTGCCTTAAATCTAACTATGTTGGGCCAGGAAATCTGTGCCTAAAATAGGTTGTGTAACATCAGCTAAGACAAATGTCCATGTAAAGGGTCTACGCAAATTAAAATCTAAAACTAATGTTTGATTTGCGATGCGTTAGCTGCATAAAGCTTATAATCGTTACATTTACATAACTATTGTTTATATTTTGACAATGGTAAAATTGAAATGTTCGCACCAGTATCCACTGAGAATGTTAGTCCACTTTTCTTATTTTGTATGCATAGGTGTTTACTTGGTATGATACAGCATTCCGCCCTCGACTGTACCGTACTTAGTTTTCTTGTACATTGCCATCGTTCTGCTTCTGCCAAGCGCACGGTTGTACGCACTTGTGAGCGTTTTCTTTATGACGGTAATGATAAAAGCAGAGCCAGTTGGGATTCCTCCGTCTATTGTTTCCTGACCGGTCACGACTTCGGGAACCGGAACGAAATGGTGTTCTGTCTTTATACTTGCCAAAAGATGGATTCCCTGACCTTGAGACTTCCAATCTCGATAGGCGGTGTTCTATCTCAGCAAGTTGCGCTTCCAGCGGACCTGGCGTAACCGAACCGCTTCTCGTCGTGGCTACCTCCTGAATCTCGGAGTAACGAATTGTCTCGACTACTTTATCTGCCGTAGTTGCTAATTTATTGATGTCTCTGACTTCACGGATGGTTAACACTGCCTGCACTGGCGTCGGCAAATGTCCCATCCACAGCATGCGAAGAGTTTCCTCCGCGAATTTATTTCTGGCAAGATCCTTCATACTTCGTAGAGGCTGGGATGGCATTTGATCGCCCAGTTCCATTTCTTTCAGCAATTTTTGTATTTGCCGGACCTCAGATTCCTCGTAAACGGCAAGCAATCTGGTCTTCAATGCTTCGTATTTCTGAGAGTCTCTGGGCGCTATTTCTGGGAGTGTCAGGACTAAATCACTAATGTGTTCCACATTCTCTCTACTGAGCTTTGCGACGACCAAATTATAACGAGATTCGTCTGATAATTTTTGGTTTCACACTACTGCTTCATATTGGGCAAACCATAGTCGGGGTGAATCTTTCCAAAAATCTGGAATGCGGCTTGATACTGTAATTTGAACGTTGTCGCCTCCCTCGACATTGGTTGCACTCGTTAATGGATGACATTGTTACGTTACTGCGGCACTGACACAAAACTATGTAATGTCTTTTTATTACCTATGTAAAGTTCACTTTAAACATTAAAGTATTTTCACTATTTATTTATTTTTATTTATTTGTTTAGTCGGGGGTCACCAGTGTTGAGTCTATATCGGGCAAGGAATAATAAGACACGTGTTCAGTTAAGTGACTAACGTATATTGGGATTGCAACCTAACGTGCTATCGACAGCCCGATAATCCCGAGACTGATGTAACATCATTGCAATATAATTATCGCTAACACATACATATAACTATTAGTTACTATGGGGACATTTGTTGACCCTACAGAGGGTTACCGTGGTCAACACTACAACCAGACTGCCCAGCTCACCCCAAGGACGCCCGGCTGACGGAACCTTTCGATGTCAATCGAAGGCTCTGAAACGTAGGCCATCTCGGTACAGTAGTCCGTCAGGCCACCCAGACGGTGCCGCCGGAATACCCCGCTGAAGCAGAATCATCCGACCGGGACGGGACGCGATACACCGCGGCTCAGCCAGTCCGCGAGAGCCGGGCAGACCACCTCAGGGTACGGAGGCCGGCCGACGGGTCCGCCAAACGGCGAGACCACACCTCCAGCACGGAGCACCGAGATTGGAGCCTCCGCGCCCGAACTATTCCTTCGCCAGGGTGCCCTTACCCCCTAGAGCGGATGTCACTATGCCACCTGTAATCGACAGCGAGCGCCTCCGCCTCCAGGTCCCAGGGTAATGATAACCCGGCGAGCAGGCACGCCGCCTCATAGGAGACCCGTAGGTCAGGGCGTGGCACCAATCGGGAGCGCCATAAAGTGCCATCGACCGCACCATCCCCATGTATAGGCGGCATGCCACATGATCGGGATCCCGACGTTAGGAAGAAGCTGACTCGAAGAGCCGGCCGTCGCCATCAGCCGAGGGCCCGATTTTTCGAAATGAGCGCGGAAGCTCCATTGACTATCCAGCTCGAGGCCAAGGTACCTTAGACCGGTCACCCCGACCTCGGTGCGAACGCCTCCAATCACGAGGTGGGCGCCCGCAGGCGGCGCATGTCGCGGCCCGTGAAAAAGCAAGGCCTGGGTTTTGTCGAACGCCACCTCGAGCCCCAAGCGTCGGATCCTTGTGACGATCAGTGCCACGCCTGCGCACGCCAGACGGGCAGACTCGCGGAAGTCCCTTCCCAGTGCCACAACCTAGTGTCGTCAACGTAGCAAACTACACTCAGTCCGGGGAGGCTTCTGTCAAATAATTAGGTATCTTGTGTTCTGTTATGACTACGGTCACAAAATGTTTAATAGGTGCCTGATTCGCGCTAACCTTTCCACGACTTTTGCTTTGTTACTTTTTAATTAATCACCGATCCCAACTCCCTATTAACACACAGTAGCAAAGCCTGCCGATGCCATTAATAACTCGTAATAGAAATAACCCCTAAAAAATAAGAGACAACCGCCCCACAAAGAAAAACAATACAAAAAAGGATTTATTTACAAAATAAAGTACAGATTAGTTTTTCTTGACTTTAATCCTGTTACAGTGACCGCCGTTCACGGAGGTCCAGAGGTAACACAAGACCCTCCTGGCCGCTACGTACACCGCGAGGCACGCCAGCATCAGCGCCGCTATGATGTCCACGAGCCAACGCTGGTACCACGGATACAGCAGGCTCTTAGAGCGCAGGTGGTAGGCTCCTGTAACATAATAGATTGGGGAAAAAGTCTTTTCGCATTATAGTTTTTTTATTATTTTTTTATTGCTTAGATGTGTGGACGAGCTCACAGCCCACCTGGTGTTAAGTGGTTACTGGAGCCCATAGACATCTACAATGTAAATGCGCCACACACCTTGAGATATAGTTCTAAGGTCTCCGTATAGTCACAACGGCTGCCCCACCCTTCAAACCGAAACGCATTACTACTTCACGGCAGAAATAGGCGGGGCGGTGGTACCTACCCATGCGGACTCACAAGAGGTCCTACCACCAGTAATTACGCAAATTATAATTTTGCGGGTTTGATTTTTATTGCACGATGTTATTCCTTCACCGTGGAAGTCAATCGTGAACATTTGTTGAGTACGTATTTCATTAGAAAAATTGGTACTCGCCTGCGAGATTCGAACACCGGTGCATCGTTCGATACGAATGCACCGGACGTCTTATCTTTTAGGCCACGACGACTTCAAAACATGAACATGTAATAAAATCTCTTTGGCTATACTATTTGTATCTGGCTGGTTTTGGTGTCATTAAAAGCTTAAATAAAGAAGATAATTCCAAATTAAAATTAGGAAAAAATGTGATTTTTATTTATTTTTCGTACTGTCAAGATAAGTTAATCTAGTGAAGAAATTCGATACATTTTAAAATTTTACTTTTTTTTTTTTTTTTTTTTTTTTTTTTTCCTTTTTTTTTTTTTTTTTTTTTTTTTTTTTTTTTTTTTTTTTTTTTTTTTTTTTTTTTTTTTTTTTTTTTTTTTTTTT
>NW_021011500.1:3269381-3282267 GCF_003987935.1 Bombyx mandarina
TCTTCGGTCTTCTTGCCCGGGGGGGGCGGCCCCGGGACTTTTGTTGAACTCGCCGAAAGGCGAGGCCCCGGATAGGATTTGTAACCCCCCTGTGCTGCAGGACAGCAAGGAGCAGGGGGGGGGAATGCCTATGCCGTGAAAACGGCAATCGGCGGGGAAAAGGAAAGGAACCCGCTCGGGCTGTATAGTGCTACAGCAGGCAGAATCGCGAGCGGGGGTCTAGTCTTGAAAAAGACTGTTGTTTTGGGAAGGGTTAGGAAATCGCTAGCCTGTGAGTGCCACAGGAAGCCTGATCGTAGCGATTGGTTGCCTTGAAAAAGACAGTTGGTATGAGGTGGGTATTCACGGTCACAACACTATCACGCACAAATGTGTATTCCGATGCGTAGGTCGCAAGCGACCAACGGATTGGAAGGCACGTTCACACACAACCGAGTCGTAAACGAGAATGTATTCACGGTCACTAAACTGTCGAGCACAACTGTGAATTCAGAGACGTAGCTCGCAAGCGGGCCACGGATCGGAAAGCACGTCCGCGCACGACCGAGTCGTGAGCGAGAATAAATTTTACTACAAACTTGCGATGCTTATGGACTTAGTGCAGTGTCTGTGAGAGTAGCACAAATTTGGTTTAAGCATTTTCAATCAGGAAAATTTTATGGTCAATGATGCACGTCGCTCTGGTCGCCCTATTACGGATAAAATGGATGGTTGGATTTTTTTTAAAAAGTGGAGCAAGATCGGTATATCAGTAGTTACGACGTAGCTGAAGAACTGGGAATTGACCACAAAACAATTTTGGCGCATTTGAAAAAACTGGGTAGGTACACAAAAAAGCTCGATATTTGGGTACCTCACGCGCTTACTGAAATAAACCTAATGAACCGTGTACTAATTTGTGATAATTTATTACGACGTAATGAAACCGAAGCATTTTTGAAGAAGCTGATAACTGGTGATGAAAAGCAGATCATGTAAGATAAGACCGTGCGAAAAAGGTCGTGGTCAACGGCCGGTCAGGCTTCACAGACTGTGGCGAAACCCGGGTTAACTCGCAACAAGGTGATGCTGTGGTGGAATTGGAAGGGCATTATTCATTATGAGCTGTTACCGCCAGACAGAACGATCGATTCTGAACTCTACTGCGAACAACTGATAAGATTAAAGCAAGAAGTTGAGAGAAAGCGGCCGGAATTAATCACCAGAGGGGTTGTGGTTTTTCATCATGATAACGCTAGACCTCACACATCTTTAGCCCCTCAGCAAAAATTAAGAGAGCTTGGCTGGGAGGGGTTAATGCATTCGCCGTATAGTTCTAACCTTGCACCTTCAGATTTCCACCTGTTTCGGTCTGTTCAGAATTCTTTAGACAGTGTCAGGTTAACATCACGAGAGGACTGCCAAAACCAATTGCCGCGTTATTTTGATCAGAAGCCCCAAAATTTCTATAGCAATGGGATCATGTCCCTACCTACAAGATCGCAAAAAGTTATCGAACAAAATGGTACCTACATACTTTAGTTAAATGTAAATAAACTATATAAAAAAATGTTGTGAACCAACCTACTTATTATTATTTTTTATGAAAAATTCTATGAAGCGAATTAAAATGAAGCATGAAACTAAATGAAACAGTTGAAATATAATCTCAGTAAAATGGTGATTATTTACTGAGACTTTTTTAGGGAACTTTTTCGAAGATCTCGAGAAGTTACGGCCGGCGGCATTGTTTCATTCCCCTACATTTGTGCACTTTTACAGATACTAAACAGTCAGGTAATAAACCACCGTTATTACACATTTAAACCTGAAGACACAGTAATTAAACAAAATGAAACAATTCACACAACTTCGCTCCTCGCGTTCCCGCTAAAGTCTTTTAAATGTCATTTTGCTGAGGATTTTTTTTAAACATAGCTCGAAAATTGAGGCAAAAGGTAAACGTCTCATCGAGCCAACAAATGACGTCACAATATTACTCACCATTAGTTTCGATGGCGACCTTCACGTAATGCGATATCAGCTTGGCCGGCGGCACCACCTTATCGCTGAAGATCTTCGACAGATATCTCGCACGCGTGTAGTAACTGATAATACAAACAGGCAATAGATAACTATAGATTGACATTCATGTGACGAGCAGATTTGTATGTTCTTTGTCTGGATGTGTTTATTATCTATATACGTATATATTTAAACGTATATAAGTATGTATGTCAGTCTCTGGTACCCATCGCACAGGGAATCTTATTTTAAGGCCGGATGACCGTGCGTGATTTGTTTCTAGTTATTTACTTATTTATATAAATACCCCTATTTCGAACCCAAACCCTTTTTGTTGACCCAAAAGGGGGATAATGGATACTGGATAATTTAGGTATTGCCATCCATCCATCCATCAGCCCACAGACGTCCACTGCTAAACATAATCCCTACCCAAGAGCTCCAACGACCGGCGCCTGAATCCGGCAGACTTCACTGCGTGTTCCCGTACGCGATCGTTTTTCTAGAACTTTTTGACCCTAGCGACTTGGATCTTCGAATAGTTCACCTGCAAATCTCAAGCCGCCACAAGTCTGTTTTGAAGGATGCGCCGTAATACCAATGCAATAAGGTTCTGAGCCGTGATTTCTGATAACTAGAGCGAGCAGTCGCTTAAAATCAACGACAGAAACTCATGACATATGCAAGTGTAATATTCGCTCACGCGGGCGATCGCTGGAGTAGACCGGGTCTCTAGTGGAGACCGCATAGCGGAAAACGTGAAGTGGAACGCTCCCTGGCTAGATGGTGCGAAGATATCTGAACGGTGGCCGGTAAGAGGTGGATGAGGAGAACCGAAGAACGGGCTTAGTCGTGTAGAATAGGAGAGAGCTATGTCCAGCAGTGGACGACTGTTGGCTGATGATGATGACTGCAGAAATAAACTACTCACCTATCATTGCTCAGCATTTCATTCAGAGCCACCTTCATGTCATTAGCCATATCAGGCTTGTACTGTATGCTTTTCGCAAATCCATGACGTACAGCCCTGTCTGCGTTCGAGGGCTGGTCCCCGAACACCGGCACAGCGAGGATCGGTACCCCGTAATGCAAGGTCTCGAGGGTGCTGAGCAAGCCGCCGTGCGTGATGAAGACCTTCACGTTCGGATGAGCTATGGCGAAAAGAGGGGTAATGCTAACTGAACATATCTTCCCCACTTCCTGGCTCTGGACGGGAAGCGACTGGTCAGTTGATGTTTTTTTTATGTTTTTTTTTATTGTATAGATGGGTGGACGAGCTCACAGCCCCCTGGTGTTAAGTGGTTACCGGAGCCCATAGACATCTAATATGTAAATGCCACCACCCACCTTGAGATATGAGTCCTAAGGTCTTAGTATAGGACTGTGGCGACCTCCAAAATCGGGGTAATGCTTGATTAATTGGTGTATGTATTAATGTTAGTTGGTGAACAAGGCGGGGTGGTGGTACCTACCCGTGCGGACTCACAAGACGTCCTACCACCAGTATCGCCAGGTCTTGCAACTTCAAATCTGTCGGCCAAGCGGCTGAGCGAGTTAGACCTTTTTATTGTTATTGATGTACAATTGAAATTCAATAAAATGAATTGTTTGAAAGAATTCTCCGTCATAACAATTGAGACTCATAGCTCAAGTTTCTTGATGGGCGATTTACATTATGATGTCCATGGACTCCGCAAACAACTAAACACCAGGTAGACTGCGCAATAAAGAAAACGCTAATCTAGTAATTCTCTTTTTTGTTTTTGTTGAAATAGGAACAAGTCGCTGCCCATACAGGTCATATATCATAAGGTCATATATCATATATACGTTATTTATCACAGAAATGACCATATCAGTAGAGAAAGGCTAAATGAGGAACCAAATTAGTAGTGTGTTTCATTCGGTGGCAGTCTGCATAAAATGGTATCTAGAGTTAAGACCTAAATGTATAAAATCGGGTAGTTCGGGTCTTACCCAAGATGCTGGACTGTGGCATCCATGGTCGAACGATAACGTTCTTCGGTAGATCCTTGAGCTCCTCCTCGAATTTCCACAGCACCGTCTGCGACAATGACCCGAACACTTCCAATATCTCTCGTCTAGTTCGTTCGGACAGTCTGGACGACTTGAGCACTGAGCCCATGCTGAAGTACACCACGCCCTGTGGCGACGAGTCCAGGATGTGCTGCAGGTCCTGATAATATAGGAGACGTTATACGACACAACTTTTAAGATAATACGACCGCTGTACCCACAAGAATCAATTTTATTAAAGAAATAGGTTATAATAAGGTCTCTAGGCCAGGGTAAGGGAGTTTTCCTGTCACGCCGCTTTGGTGAAGTAGCATTTTGACCCTTCCTTAAAGTACTTACATATCGATACTAGATTTAGGACGTCGTGAAGATCTACATTCCTCACATACCACGGTGCTCCGACGGATATCCTGTAGAAACCGGATTGGATGACCTGGAGAGAGTTAATGTGTGTAGGACCGCGTGAGCGAATACTACATTTGCATAGGTAATGACGGAGCGTATGCAGATTTTGTAGAGCGTCACTTTGTTACGAAGGGACAATTTACTTCGCTTACAGATCATGGCATAGAGTCAACCGAGTAAGAAGGCGACTCAGTCGCGCACTGACTTAATGTGGGGCGCGAATGTCATCCCTCTGCCGAGAGTGACGCCTAAGTACTTAGCCTTCGAAGCCCATGGTGTAGGCTGGCCAAAGAGAGTGACGGGGCTAACGGCGGGGGTGTTAACGCGCCTATTAGGGAGTGGGATGCTCGAAGTGGTATTCGAAAGGCAACCCCTTTTGAAGAGTACCGAGCACCGCTCTGGTTTTCGTGGGGTTGATGTCAATGCGCCACTTCCGGAATCACTTTCCCATGGTGGTTACTGCGATCTGGAGTCGCCGATGCAAAAGCGACTTCTTCCTACACGAGTAGTAGATACACGTGTCATCGGCGAAGAGCGCTAGATGGGTCTCCGGAGACCGGAGTATATCATTGATATACAAACTAAATAATAACGGAAAGAACCCGGAGCCTTGCGGGACTCCGGCAGTCAGATGACGGGGGCGAGAGCGAGTTCCCTCTACTCGATATCGAAACGAACGATTCAACAAGAAGTCTCATTTGATGAGCACGAGTCTGTCTGGCACTCCCATGTTGTACAGTTTGTAAATCAAACCGTTGTGCCAGTGCCAGACTTTGTCGAACGCCTTCGCGATATCGAAGAAGAGGGCGCCGGTCGGGATTTGTTTACGCCCATTATTCAACCCTATTAAGGTGTGCTCCGTGAAGCGGTGCACTTGATGTATGCACGAGTGTTTGGCGCAGAACCCAAACTGCTCGTCTATTAATATTTTGTTCGCAGTAATGAAGTCCAAAGATTTTAATGGCGGGAACAGAATTACCACGCGAGATACTAGCTGTAGTGTTGGGAGGCCGATTCCCTTGGAAGATCGTGGCTCTGTTTTTCATAGGGTCGATGTCAATGCGCCACTTCCTGAACCACTGTCCTATATTTGTGAAAGCAATCTGGAGCTTACTATGCATAATATGCTTTTTATTTGCATAAAAAGTAGTAAAACATAGTCACCACAATCCTGCTGATTTCAGCCGCGAGGTAGACATGCATTCCGACTTGAATGGCCATTTGTGATGCCTATAAGCCGCGTCTCGAGTATCGCATTTGGGGGCCATCAGAGTTCACGTTTTCAAAGTAATGGCTTACCTTCGGCAAGGGGGGTGTTTCTGGGTTGATGTGGTAGCCCCCGATCTCGACAACGTTCGGGGGCAAGCTCATGGGCGGAGCGAACGCCGGGTGGGAGTTCACAAGTAGCACCGATACGTTGTACAGGGCTTCCTCGAAGGGGGGCAGCGCGATCCCCCGGGCGGCGGCCAGCGGCGCGAACAGGGATTCGTAGAATGCCACCGTGTTTGGGCGCTCTAGCCTGTAGGGCAATTACGTATGCATGCTTGCAGTTTTATTTGCAGGACCACACGAGCAGGTACTATCACCCTGTATACTTCTATCGCAAAGCAGTAATACGTTTCGTTTTGAAGGGTGGGGCAATCGTTGTGCCATAGAACTGAGACTTGGAAATCGAGTCTTAAGATGGGTGGCGGCATTTACGTTGTTGATGTCCATGGGCTCAGCATTTAACACCAGGGGGCCATGAGCTCGTCCCCACATCTAAGCAATGAAAATATAGTTTAAAATGTCAGGTACACACAAGAAGTCAATTGCCATACTTAACATTTAAACTAAGAAAGTTTTGTAATGCGTTTTTTTCTTTTAGAACTGTTTACTCTATGAATTTTCCTGTACCGATACTTACAAATTAGATATCGTCATGGCGCTGTAGATGAAGATATTTGTCAGCCTGTCCCAGAAGCCCATGGGGGTTGGGGCGTTGTTGAACAGCAGCGGTATGGTGGTGATCGACCGCACCTCATCGATGATGGCTTCCAAGTGAGGCATTATGGAGACGCTGGACAACAGGATCCAGGGCACTTGAAGTACTGCTCCGTAACTATGAAAAGGTCAACTTTTAACCCGCTTTTCTTAGCTCGGTATGTTGGATTTCAAGACGTCCGATCAGTTTGACAATATGCACGCGCGTCAAGGATTGATGACGTCACAATCATTTTGTAACTTCGGTCTAATATCCCGACCGGTATCGATAGGGTACACAAAAAATAGACAGAATCAATTTTTAGTACGGTTTAGTTTTTAAATTTAAAAAAAATCGAGAAGTACAATGCCATCTATTATCAGATAGCGGAAACACACATCGAAGCTACTCGACTAGCCCAGAATGTACTCGATAAATCTAGGGATGTCGTATTTGTAGGCAAACGAGCATACGGCCCACCTAAAGGTAAGTGGTCACCGTCGCTCATGGACGTCAGCAATGCCAGGGACAGAGCCAAGCCGCTGCCTACCATAAAGTGCTCGTTAAGTGTTCTAAGTGTTAATGCAGTTGTAATTTGTACTTCGGTAGAATTTTTATTTATGCCGAACCCCAGCGCGTAGCAATACATAGTCTCCCTTATAACACGGTAGGTACTCTTATAACGCATTTTCATATTACACGATTTCAGTCTCTCGTATAACGCGGGAATATCACACGTTTATATTTATGTGCTGTAACATTTATAATGATTTGTACAGCTCATAATTATTTACGCGTACCTCTACGCATTGTGTCAATAGTGTTTGTTATAAAATGAAATTAAATTAATTTATTAAATAGTAAAGGCATTGATCTTAATAACGGGCTATATGGGGTCTAACGAACGCGGTATACGAGAATACTCCTACAGCGCGTTTCCTACAACATGGAACCAATCTACCGTGCTATAGGAGGGAATTACTGTATAGTTATTGTAACAGAATTCGCAGATTTTTATCACCCGAATAGTCGCTCTCGTTGGTCCCGGGAAAGTATCCGTCGTGATACCATCGGAGGACGGCAGAGGGCGCGCGAGTAGCTTCAATAAGCCCACTTCTTGAATTGGCCTTTGAAAACTAACCCCGCCTCGGCATCGTTGAAGAAGGACTCTGTGACGACCGCGTCGTATTTCCCGCTGACGATCGCCTGCTGCAGCGCTGGTACCGAGAGGGACAGCCTCGTGATATTGGCAGCGAAGGTCCTGATCAACGCGATACCAGCATCAGCGTTTCTTTGGTCGTTCATGTCTATCACTGAAATGGAAGGGAATTCTTGGTTTTAGAGGACTTTGACGTCGCAACTTGACGATTTGACATGGGGACATGCGATTCAGTGATCCCTCTGTTCAATTATTTGTTTGGAGACATGCGATTCAGTGATGCTTCTGTTCAATTATTTGTTTGGAGACATGCGATTCAGTGATGCTTCTGTTCAATTATTTGCTTGTGGACATGTGATTCAGTGATCCCTCTGTTGTTACGTCGTAACAAAATTTTAAAATATTAAATTAATACAAAAAATCATTACGCACAAACAAACAAAATAATAGTTTTTAGGTACAATGAATGAAAATCGCCCGCTTTAACCAGTGATAGCTTCATAATGACCATATAAGATATTCGTTTGGTGCCGGAAATCAAATTCTTTCTAGAACATCCGATCAAGGGCGGATCCAGATTTGGTGCCAGGAGGGGGTCACATAGTCGTGGGCAAGTTAAGAACTTATAATTTAATTTTGATAACAATAGAATATAATAAATATATCATGATGTTCTTCAATTAGTCCAAGTTAGTTCAAGTCCTGGAACTAGCTCAGGGGGGTCATGACCCCCATGACCCCCCTCCCTGGATCCGCCCTTGCATCCGATAACAAACGCCCACGACGTAGGTGCTTAGAAAGGACAATGCCCATATTAGTATGGAGCTGAAAGTCAACAATGCCCTGCAATGCCCAAATTGCAGCTCTATGCCATATGATAGCTTTTTAACAGTATTTATATGATATCTAGATTAAATGTCATATAAAGCACAAGTTCAAAAGGTATTGGACATTAAACATGATAACTTCCTACTGTTTTTTTATACATATTATCGCTTACAGACAACATTGCTATTAGTTTTTCACTAGGAACTTCATGATCATCACATAAGCTAAGCCAGAGCAGTGTTCTTTTAAATACTTATCTGTATCTGTATCTGTATAGTGTCAACCAGACCGTAATAAATAAATCATGAAATAATGATTATAAAAACGATGATACGTACTGAAATGTCAATAAGAAGTCTTATTTTTTTAAATTTTTTATCCGTGCTTCATATGATTTAAAATTAACAACTATAGTGAGGGGTAGATCTCAGGAGTATTTAAAACTATGGGTCAGTCACCAGTATCGAATTTCGAATTCTAATCTTTCTTTAACACAAACAATTTTCAATTTTAAACGATAATTACATTCAGACGCGGGCGCACGCTATTCACACTCAAAGTCAAAACATATTAAGTGTATAATCTATGGTCAAAACTATATTAAGTGTATAATCTATGGTCAAAACGGAAGCGCCCGGAACATAGATTATACACTGTTAAAAAGATGGACATAGATACTAACTATGTATACCGAGCGGGCATACGGCCGCGAGAGAGGTCAATGAAGTTAGCCCCTCATAAAAAAATTTTTTTCCTATTTTATACTTATTTTCTATTAATTCGTTTGTTCATCATTTGTTCATGATTGTTCACTGTTAATAATTGTTTGTTCTGCATTTATTTATTAAAAAAAATATTTAAAAATATACCTACAAAGTTAGCCCCTCTAATGCAATTTTTAATATTTTTTCATCCTTAATGACTCGTAAATATTCATTTTCGATTGTTCTTATATAAAACATGTTTGTTCTCTTTCGAAATTACTCGTTTTTTGTTTAATTTAGTATTTTTATTAGTTGAATAAATGTATGCAAAATATGTGTACTGCGCATGCGTCAACTATAATGCCTAAACTTTCTACGCGGTTTTAATCGTGAAAAAAAAAANACCACCATTTTACTGCGATTATATTTCATCCCATATCATTTAATTTCATTAAATTTCATCCCAGTTGATTAATGTCTCAAATTAATCATCTTCATTTCATTTCACTCCATATTATCATTTTTCATAAAATTAAGAATATAAAGTAAAATAAGACATGACTTAAAGGTCTTAGTTACCAGGTCATAAAATCTCTTAAAAAAAAAAAAATTAGTGTATAATCGACTTTTTGGCGGGAACGCGAGGAGTGAAGTTGTGTGATTTGTTTTATTTTGTCTATTTAGTGTTTCTTCGGGTTTAAATGTGTAATAATGGTGGTTTATTAACCGTTTAATATCTGTGAAAGTGCACAAATGTGGGAAAATGAAACAAAGCTGCTGGACGTAACTTCTCGGGTTCCTCCAAAAAGTCCACTGAAAAAATCTCAGTAAATGACCACCATTTTACTGCGATTATATTTCATCATCTCATTTCATTAAATTTCATCCCAGTTGATTAATGTCTCAAATTAATCATTTTCATTTCATTTCACTCCATAATATCATTTTTCATAAAATTAAGAATATACATTAAAATAAGACATGACTTAAAGGTCTCAGTTACCAGGTCATAAAATCTCTTATAAAAAAAAAAAGTGTATAATCTATGGTCAAAACGGAAGCGCCCGGAACATAGATTATACACTGTTAAAAAGATGGACATAGATACTAACTATGTATACCGAGCGGGCATACGGCCGCGAGAGTGACGTACCGGTCGGCTTGCTATACAACATAATTCTAGTTTTTATTTATTAGAGCAATATTGTATACTCTAACTGGGCGTTTCTGGGGCACAAATGGGCATTGTCCTTTCGAAAACAAAATACAATAGCGAACAATGAGTCCCTGCTTGAGAATGATTTAATTTCACTCGATTCGTCTATTGCTATCTCAGTACCGCAGGTGTTTTCTGGAATATGGACAATAGTTTGGGGCGTGACTTGCTTCGGTTCTCCACTTCGATAAAGCGGCACGACACGAGAACCCTCTCATCGTGGCCGCCGGTAACTACATTCCCGATCCTGCGGAAAGAATGGAAAGCAGTCGATGTCGCCCAAAACACGTCATCTCGGATCCTCCCGATCCACTGACGGTGCTTTTAGGTACTTCAAGCACCGGTCACCGTTCTCGTCGAACCCGTCGCTTGCGACGAAGGGCTCGATGAGTAAATTAACTCTCAGACACAGCCCACTGAGTTTCTCGCCGGATCTTCTCAGTGGGTCGCGTTTCCGATCCGGTGGTAGATTCTGCGAAGCACGGCTCTTGCTAGGGTTCGTGTTAGCAACGTCGTCAGGTTTGAGCCCCGTGAGCTCACCTACTAGTTAAGGCGACGTTGATATAGCCTAGATAGGTGCCTAGAAATTTCGAAAACAAAATACAATAGCGAACAACGGGTCAACTGCTTGCAGTGTCGCCAACTGTTTGAAAACTTTCCCCCTAAAGCTATTTCAAAAACCACTAAATTCAAAACAAAACTCCCCAACGACGGACCAAGTATTTATTCATTACAATATAAGTAAAGAAATAAATAAAAATAATAAATAATTAGTTATTAACAATAGTTATTTAGTATTTTTAAGTATTTTTCTTTAATTTCATCACATTATGAAATTTGTTATTTTTATTGATGTACGTAGAAATTTTTTTTAAAATACAAATAATATTTTATCCCTAAAAATATCCCCAAAAAATTTCATCCCCTAAAAAAATCCCTGTATAGATTTTTTCCCCCTAAATTTGGGGGAAAACCCCGGAGTTGGCATCACTGACTGCTTGAGATTGATTTCATTTCACTCGATTCGACTATTGCTATCTCAGTATCACAGGTGTTTTCTAGAATATGGACGATAGTTTGGGGCGTGACTTGCTTCGGTTGAGCCGTTCTTTCCATATTTCTATCTCGTCTCATACGAAAGATCTAGAAGACCGGCAGTGCGTATCTCCGCTACAGGAAGGAAGTAGGCTGTTCCGATACAAACATGTGCCGGTGATATCTAACACATCTGATTTTTATTAATTTGTGACATTTATGTAGGATTTAATTATTACTAACATTTCTAATTATTGTAAAACATTTCTGAACGAGTGAAAGGATTCTGAACGCATGCTGTGTGAAAGGGACGGATGTAGCTCTATCTCTCCCTCTCACGACGCCGCCATTATGAGTAAGATGTGTTTAATGTGCTCTAAACCCAAGAAATAGTGATTTCATTTAGACCCATACCTACATTTATATATAAGTGTACATTTAAATCTGGTGTTTTTTCTCCTCTCCTTATGTTGTTTCTTGCTTGCTGATTGTTTTGAATTTTTTTGTTTCTATGTTTTTGATTTGTATTGGTGAGGACGTTTCTTTTTGTTTCTATTATTTGTTATATTATTATACTATGTTAGTTGGCTGTTGGTTCTCCTTGTATTAAATAAATAAATAAATACAAAAACGAATTCACGAAGGAGGAAAGTAATTTTGACACCAGAGAGTTCGCACCGCAATTATAAGTGATCCGTATTCGTGATTATTAAATTTGTTCTCATTTTTTTTATTGCCTAGATGGGTGGACGAGCTCACGGCCCACCTGATCTTAAGTTGTTACTGGATCCCATAGACATCTACAACGTAAATTCGCCACCCACCTAGAGATATAAGTTCTAAGGTCTCAAGTATAGTTACAACGACTGCCCCGGCCTTCAAACCGAAACGCATTACTGCTTCACGGCAGAAATAGGCAGGGCGGTGGTACCTACCCACGCGGACTCACAAGAGGTCCTACCACCAGTACAATAGTGCAATCAGTGCTACACTAAGATAAACGGGGAAATTCAAAGCGGATTCTTCAAACCCCTTGGAAACTGGGGATCCACCGTACGGATTGTAGACCATCACGCACCGCCTCCGATTTCCCCATCAGACAATGGAAACTGGCTCCCGGTTCCGACGGTATATCCAACCGCGTTATTAAACTTCTACCCGTCCAACTCATCGTGATGTTGGCATCTATTTTCAATGCCGCTATGGCGAACTGTATCTTTCACGCGGTGTGGAAAGAAGCGGACGTTATCGGCATACATAAACCCGGTAAACCAAAAAATCATCCGACGAGCTACCGCCCGATTAGCCTCCTCATGTCTCTAGGCAAACTGTATGAGCGTCTGCTCTACAAACGCCTCAGAGACTTCGTCTCATCCAAGGGCATTCTCATCGATGAACAATTCGGATTCCGTACAAATCACTCATGCGTTCAACAGGTGCACCGCCTCACGGAGCACATTCTTGTGGGGCTTAATCGACCAAAACCGTTATACACGGGAGCTCTCTTCTTCGACGTCGCAAAAGCGTTCGACAAA
>NW_021011500.1:3288016-3483257 GCF_003987935.1 Bombyx mandarina
GCTCATAGAGCGAAGAGCACACAAGACTGGCTGGCGGCGCGTGAAATCGACTTCATCCGGCACGAAGACTGGCCCTCCTCCAGTCCAGATTTGAATCCGTTAGATTACAAGATATGGCAACACTTGGAGGAAAAGGCGTGCTCAAAGCCTCATCCCAATTTGGAGTCACTCAAGACATCCTTGATTAAGGCAGCCGCCGATATTGACATGGACCTCGTTCGTGCTGCGATAGACGACTGGCCGCGCAGATTGAAGGCCTGTATTCAAAATCACGGAGGTCATTTTGAATAAACTTTAGTGCCATAAGAATCTATGTTTTGTTAAGTTCATTTTGGTATATGAATGGTTACATAATGAATAAACTTTTTCAATTATTTTACATTAAACATGTGACAGAATTTATGACCTGACTAGGTATATATACTGTGATGTTTTTGTTTTATTTAATATTTGAGGACTTTTTGGCGGGAACGCGAGGAGTGAAGTTGTGTGATTTGTTTTATTTTGTCTATTTAGTGTTTCTTCAGGTTTAAATGTGTAATAACGGTGGTTTATTAGTTCTGCTTAATATCTGTGAAAGTACACAAATGTGGCAAAATGAAACAAATCCGCTGGACGTAACTTCTCGGGATCCTCCAAAAAGCCCACTAAAAAACACCGGTAAATGATCACTATATGTTTTCCTACCTAAGCTGATGGTCTAGAGCAGGCCTGGGCAAATGGCAGGCTGCGGGCCGAATCCGGCCCACGGTAGAATTTTGTCTGGCCCGTGAAGTATTGTATATATTAATGTTGGGGTCCAAGGGGAAGTTTTGTTGAGTTCCAAAGAGTAAACTAAGTATGTTGTTTGAGCACCTTTATTATATTGGTAAAGGACAGATGGTAACGTCTTAACGAGTGCGTGTTGCTAAGTGCACTGCTCTAATAATATAATAAAATAACCTGACACCACAATGACGACGCACGGCGTGTCCACGTATTATTTAGGTATGTGCAAACCGTACAATTAAAAACACAAATATTAGTTTTTATCTAACATAAATGCCGGTGGGAGCCAAATTTTTCTCCCGGACAACCGCTCTTTTCAGCGCCTCCTATTCGAAAATATAATTATGATAATTGAACAATTACAGTATGTACCTATAATAGTCGCACAATTTTAATAGTTATTATACTTATTATATCACATTATTGAATGAATAAACAAAATAACTTAAATCTAAAGCCGCCATTTTCTCCTGCGATATAGTAGAACGCAAGTAATTTTATATTAATTTTAATTTGGAGAAATATCTTTTCGCAATAAATTCGCGGATAATTAAACGAAATAAAAGCAGATATAGATCTTCAGAGGGTGCGTGCATCGTAAAACACTAAAGAAATAATGAAACTGAAACTGATGTATTTGCTTAACATATTTTTGATTCGAAAAGTCTGAACTAATATTCTCAAAAGTTATAAAAAAATCATTAATGACATCCTTAGCAAAAACTATACTTAAAATTAGAACAAAAACTGTTTGGCCCGAGGTCAAATTTTCATCTGCAATGTGGCCCGACTATCAAAATATTTGCCCACCCCTGGTCTAGAGAGAAATATCAGCGTCGCCGGGCTAGTAGGTGAGCTCACGGGGTTCAAACCTGACGATGTTGCTAACATGAACCCTAGCATGAGCAGTGCTCCGCAGAATCTACCAGCGGATCGGAAACGCGGCCCACTGAAAAGATCCGGCGAGAAACTCAGTGGGCTGTGTCTCTGGGCTTCGTCGCAAGCGGCGGGTTTGACGATAACGATGACCGGTGCTCGAGGTACCTAAAAGCACCGGTAGTGGATCGGGAGGGTCCGATATTATGACGTGGTGTGTTTCGTTGGTTATAATACCAAACCTATATCTACTTAACCATGTATTTATCGGAACATATAAATAAATACAAAATTTGATTTGTCTCTGGTTGCCATCTATTGAAATTATAAGTCGGAGCCGTAGAACAGGGTGTGATTAAAAAAAAAAACAAAAATCTTCATTTCCACATACTACGTGTACTTACTGTCAAATTTGGCGAAACAGTTCAGCTGCTTGACAATAGATGGCGTTAAACAGAAAGTCCACAGCCACTTTTTGATAAACAGCGCTGACATCCCAATTTAAAGATAATCTTGTCAAAAAAAAGTTGTACCTAAATATAATGTCATTATAATTATAATGTCATCTAAACAGATGACTTTTTATTAATACGCTTTTATTACCTTCAGACGTATGTATGTTTGTAACGGAATCTTTGAACATGATTTTGAACCCCTTCAAAACTTCGGAATAACTCGAAATTTGGTATACTTATTAAGGACCGATGACCATTTAATACTAAATTTTTTTTGAAAAAAAAATACAAAAACATTGAAAAAATTTAAATAAAATTCAACAAAAAAATGAAAAATAAATAATAATTTAAAAAAACTAACAAAATACGCTCTTATAGAAAATACAACTAAAAATAGAAAATATGTTTTTATAAAATTGAATTAAAAATAGTGTAAGAAACAATGATTTTATTGTTAAAAAAGCTTTTCAAGATATTATCAAATTAACCCTTCTACTCATATCTGTTCATAAAATAATTATAACTACCGATACCATGCACCCCACGTTTTTTTTTTACAGTAAAATAATTTCTTCTTACACTATTTTTAATTCAAATTTATTAAAATTTATTTTCTATTTTTTAATTGGATTTTCTATAAAAGCGTATTTTGTTAGTTTTTTTTTAAACTATAATTTATTATTTGATTCTTCCATTGAACAAGCAAAGATAACATGTTCCATAAAACCTTGAATAAAAGCCAAAGCCAATGTCTGTTGTATGAAAAGTGTAACGGTATCTAAGGAATGACGAAGACAACACCCATGATGTTGGATTAAGTGAAATAACATCTCACGGGAGAGGGAGAGCTCTTCTTCCCTCTCGGCGCCGTGCCAGCGCCGCCGAGCCGGGGGTCGGAGGAGGGCGTTTGTCCAGCTCCGGCCCTTACGAGGAGGCAGTCTCCTCCCGGTGATGGTCACAGGGCGACCTAAGGGGGTTGAGACTGCGCCGCACGCTACCGTCACTCTAGCGCGCTGGCACCAGGAGGACGGGACGGCGCGTCGGCGGCTGCGGACTGCGATGCGGTCCACATTTTCGTCGTCTCTGTCGTCGCCGAACATACTGTGAACAACCCGGTCCGCGGTGTATCGCGCTCAGACCCGGCAGGCTGGTTCTGGCCCCGCGGGGTATCCCGGAACACCAGCGGCATCGCCCGGGTGGCCTGGTAGGGCCGTCGTACCGCGGAAACCGACGTCGTTGGTCGTCGACTATCGCCTCGACGACCCGTCAGTCGGGCGTTCTCGGGGTGGCGCCGCGTGTCTGGTTGTAGTGTTGACCGCGGGAACCCTCCTACTCTGACCAGGTTTTGACCCCAGACGGAGATCGGACGTCAGGTGTAAGAGTGCAGGGGAGTCGTTTAGTGGGTGGGCCCTAAAATTCCTTGGGCCCGCGGTCTGCTTCCAACACATCTGCAGTCCCACATACCCCGCGCGCCCCCTAGGCGCGTGAACCTCGTAGGAAGTTCGGCCCAGGCACGAAAGAAAAAAAAAAGAAAAAAAAAATTACATCTCAGTCAAATGATCGGAATTTACTGTGAGTTCAATGAACTTTTTGTTTCAACCCGAGGAGATACGTCAAGTGATTGTCCCTCTATCGCACTTGTGCACTATCACAGACTATCTGAGCTATTGATAAGCCACTATTATAATACCTACTTTAAAGCTGCAAGAAAAAGAATAGTGGAAAAAAACTAAATCTTATAGATATTATTTTTTTACTTGTGGTAGGATCTCTTGCGAGTCCGCGCGTATAGGTACCACTGCCCTGCCTATTTCTGCCGTGAAACAGTAACGCGTTTCGGTTTAAAGGGTAGGGCAGCCGTTGTAACTATACTGAGACCTTAGAACTTATATCTCAAGGTGGGTGGCGCATTTACGTTGTAGATGTCTATAGGCTCCAGTAACCACTGGGCACCGGGTGGGCTGTGAGGCTCGTCCGCCCATATAAGCAATAAAAAATAATAATCACGGCGCGGCGGCACGCTGTTTCTATAATCTTGAAGGTTCGGATACGAGCGTCGATATGTATATGGAGAGGTAGAAGTAAGGAGGACCGTCTTATAAATGGAACAAGTTGAAAAAGCGGCCACCCGTTCAAACAAAATGATTGTTGGAAGACTCGCCAAAATATCGCTAGTGTAGGAAGTGGAAATGGTATTTATTTATTTATTTATTTATTAAGTTGCACCAACAAAGTGATCATCAATACAAAACATTGACAAATTGACAAAAGTTCATGGCTGATGTCACCTCAATTATAGGTGCAATCGACAGTGCATTAACATCAAAAATAAAAAAAATATACAGCTAAGATTTGAATACATTTCATTCATTGCTTATGATTAATTTAATTGNATTCGTGATTATTTGTTCTCATTTTTTTTATTGCCTAGATGGGTGGACGAGCTCACGGCCCACCTGATCTTAAGTTGTTACTGGATCCCATAGACATCTACAACGTAAATTCGCCACCCACCTAGAGATATAAGTTCTAAGGTCTCAAGTATAGTTACAACGACTGCCCCGGCCTTCAAACCGAAACGCATTACTGCTTCACGGCAGAAATAGGCAGGGCGGTGGTACCTACCCACGCGGACTCACAAGAGGTCCTACCACCAGTACAATAGTGCAATCAGTGCTACACTAAGATAAACGGGGAAATTCAAAGCGGATTCTTCAAACCCCTTGGAAACTGGGGATCCACCGTACGGATTGTAGACCATCACGCACCGCCTCCGATTTCCCCATCAGACAATGGAAACTGGCTCCCGGTTCCGACGGTATATCCAACCGCGTTATTAAACTTCTACCCGTCCAACTCATCGTGATGTTGGCATCTATTTTCAATGCCGCTATGGCGAACTGTATCTTTCACGCGGTGTGGAAAGAAGCGGACGTTATCGGCATACATAAACCCGGTAAACCAAAAAATCATCCGACGAGCTACCGCCCGATTAGCCTCCTCATGTCTCTAGGCAAACTGTATGAGCGTCTGCTCTACAAACGCCTCAGAGACTTCGTCTCATCCAAGGGCATTCTCATCGATGAACAATTCGGATTCCGTACAAATCACTCATGCGTTCAACAGGTGCACCGCCTCACGGAGCACATTCTTGTGGGGCTTAATCGACCAAAACCGTTATACACGGGAGCTCTCTTCTTCGACGTCGCAAAAGCGTTCGACAAAGTCTGGCACAATGGTTTGATTTTCAAACTATTCAACATGGGCGTGCCGGATAGTCTCGTGCTCATCATACGGGACTTCTTGTCGAACCGCTCTTTTCGATATCGAGTCGAGGGAACCCGCTCCTCCCCACGACCTCTCACAGCTGGAGTCCCGCAAGGCTCTGTCCTCTCACCCCTCCTATTTAGCTTATTCGTCAACGATATTCCCCGGTCGCCGCCGACCCATTTAGCTTTATTCGCCGACGACACGACTGTTTACTATTCTAGTAGAAATAAGTCCCTAATCGCGAAGAAGCTTCAGAGCGCAGCCCTAGCCCTAGGACAGTGGTTCCGAAAATGGCGCATAGACATCAACCCAGCGAAAAGTACTGCGGTGCTATTTCAGAGGGGAAGCTCCACACGGATTTCCTCCCGGATTAGGAGGAGGAATCTCACACCCCCGATTACTCTCTTTAGACAACCCATACCCTGGGCCAGGAAGGTCAAGTACCTGGGCGTTACCCTGGATGCATCGATGACATTCCGCCCGCATATAAAATCAGTCCGTGACCGTGCCGCGTTTATTCTCGGTAGACTCTACCCCATGATCTGTAAGCGGAGTAAAATGTCCCTTCGGAACAAGGTGACACTTTACAAAACTTGCATAAGGCCCGTCATGACTTACGCGAGTGTGGTGTTCGCTCACGCGGCCCGCACACACATAGACACCCTTCAATCTCTACAATCCCGCTTTTGCAGGTTAGCCGTCGGAGCTCCGTGGTTCGTGAGGAACGTTGACCTACACGACGACCTGGGCCTCGAATCTATCCAGAAATACATGAAGTCAGCGTCGGAACGGTACTTCGATAAGGCTATGCGTCATGATAATCGCCTTATCGTTGCCGCCGCTGACTACTCCCCGAATCCTGATCATGCAGGAGCCAGTCACCGTCGACGCCCTAGACACGTCCTTACGGATCCATCAGATCCAATAACCTTTGCATTAGACGCCTTCAGCTCTAACACTAGGAGCAGGCTTAGGGACCTCGGTAACCGTACTCGTCGAACTCGACAAAGAGTTCGCCGTGCAACCTAACCCATGAATCAGCTCGCTGAGTTTCTCGCCGGATCTTCTCAGCGGGTCGCGATTCCGATCCGGTAGTAGATTCATTCGCGAAGCAGCTACTCTTGAGCTGTTAGGTCTCCTTCGGAGGCGCTCGGGTAGCTGTTAGCAAATCCCAGCCCTCCTGGCTGAGCCTTTGCTCGCCCACGTGTCCTGGTGAAAATGGAAAGGCCTCCGGGCCACCAGTAATCTTTCAATCATAAAAAAAAAAAAAACGATGGTAACTTCCTCAGTGAAGACCTTCACACGTCACGGATCGAACCGTCCAAAGTTAAGTAAGTTAAGTCCCCAGAGCACACAGGTTTATTTTTTGACCAGAAGCGTCCCTGTACCGCGAATACACTCTCCGCGAGTAGTCATCAACAGAATATTTTTTTAATTCAATTAATAAGTTTCTTTTAGGATTTAGCCTTCTATATTTATAAAAACTAGAAGTCCCGCAGTAGTCGAAATTCGACTATAATTAATTGGAATTGTAAGTTTGTACACTATTATGATTGTATTTTCAACGCCAAAATAACACTATAGAAAAATATTAATAAAGACAAACATCATTTCAATTTGACAACAGATGTCAAGAACAAAAGTTTGACAATAGATAGTATGCATGCGTGTGCGTCAAATACATGGTAGTGTGTGTAATGTTTTCTTTATTAATTTAGTGTATCTTTTGTGCATTATTTAATAAATATATTAGCATTGTACACTTCTTCTCTCTATTCTCTATAAGTGTGGAAAATTTCATACTCCTCCGTCCGCGCAATTTTCGTAAAAAGGGATACAACGTTTTTGCTTCACGTATTAATATATAGATGAATTGCTGTTCCTTAGTCTCGCTAAAACTCGAGAACGGTGGACCGATTTGACTCATTTTGGTCTTAAATTATTCGGGGAGTCCAGAGAAGGTTTAAAAGGTAGATAAATATGAAAATGCTCGGAATTAAATAATAATAACAATTTTGTTTTCCCTTTAATGTGTCCCCCGTCGGACGGATTCCTTTTGTTTGTCTTAAGTTTATTTTATACAAAGATTTAGGTCTTTTATTTATCGATTGAGGCACTACGAAGTCTGCCGGGTCAGCTAGTTAATTAATATATTTTTTTTCTTGCAATAAACAATTGTATTTTTGTAGTTGAGTTGATATTTGTACCCGCCGTCAGGCGGACATAACATATCTTGAGTTTTTTTCGGCGCCATTGAGACACACCATTCGAATTTGACTTACTTTCACTTACAGATGATGTGGCGCTAACATCGATTAGTTTCAGGCCCTTAATCGATTCTTTAGGAGGGAACGGAGTCGCCCATGTCACCTGAAATAGAAAATACCGTCGATTTTTTTTTCTACTTTTTCTGTTTTTTTTTTTCTGTAACGTAACTTCATCAATAATGTATTTATTATCTGTGTAGGTTAAGTGTGTTGGGTTTACTGCTAGTCTAAACAGAATGATGTAAGGTGTTCAAAATATCTTTCAAAGTACCAGGTTAACATGGATGTAAGCAGTTCTATTTGAATAAGTTCTTCGATTTCGGTATTACCAACCGTTAGCAATTAAACATTGTAATAATAAAACGAAATCACTGTAGGCCTAGAACTCATAGTGCACGATCCCGAAGTGAAGGTCTAACTGAAGTCAACGGACATATTAGGTTGGGGAAAAAATTACTTCGCATTTTTTAAGAAAATTCACAACATTTTTTAATATAGTTTATTTACATTTAACTAAAGTATGTAGGTACCATTTTGTTCGATAACTTTTTGCCATCTTTTAAGTGGGGACATGATCCCCATAGAAATTTTGGGGCTTCTGATCAAAATACCGCGACAATTGATTATGGCAGTCCTTTCGTGATGTTAACCTGACACTGCCTACAGAATTCTGAAGAGACTGAAACAGGTGGAAATCTGAAGGTCAGGACTATACGGCGGATGCATTAACACCTCCCATCCAAGCTCTATTAATTTTTGCTGAGTGGCTAAAGAACACATCTTTAGCATCTTTAGGTCTAGCGTTATCAAGCCAAGTTAGCAAGCAAGTTAGCGTTATCGTTAGCCAAGTTGGCGTCCAAAATGCTGGAAGTCCTCAACAGAGCGAAGCGGTACTTCACGCCTGGACAAAGATTTTGATTTATAAAGCACAAGTCTGGCCTCGCCTGGAGTACTACTCCCATCTCTGGGCTAGGGCTCCCAAATACCAGCTTCTTCCATTTGACTCCATACAGAAGAGGGCCGTACGGATTGTCAATATTCCCATTTTCACGAATCGTTTGGAACCTCTGGGTCTGCGGGGGGACTTCGGTTCCCTCTGTATTTTGTACCGTACGTTCAATGGTGAGTGCTCTGAGGAATTGTTTGAGATAATTCCCTCATCTCCTTTTTATCATCGCACCTCCTGCCATTGGAGCAGAGTTTATCTAAATTATCTGGAACCGCTGCGTTCATCGACAGTGCCTTTCCGGAGGTCTTTTTTTGCCACGTACCATCCGGCTATGGAATTAGCTCCCCTCCACGGTGTTTCCCAAGCGCTATGACATGTCCTTCTTCAAAAGAGGCTTGTGGGGAGTATTAAGCGATAGGCAGCGGCTTGGCTCTGCCCCTGGCATTGCTGAAGTCCATGGGCGACGGTAACCACTCACCATCAGGTGGGCCGTATGCTTGTCTGCATACAAGGGCAATAAAAAAAAATCATGATGAAAAACAACACCCCATCTGTTGATTAATTCCGGCCGCTTTCTCTCAACTTCTTGCTTTAATCTCATTATTATTGCTTAGATGGGTGGACGAGCTCACAGCCCACTGGTGTTAAGTGGTTACTGGAGCCCATAGACATCTACAACGTAAATGCGCCACCCACCTTGAGATGTAAGTTCTAAGATCTCAGTATAGTTACAACGGCTGCCCTACCCTTCAGACCGAAACGCATTACTGTTTCACGGCAGAAATAGGCAGGGAGGTGGTACATACCCGCGCAGTCTCACAAGACAAACTACCACTAGCAAGTATGTATGATTGGCTTTCATTAAAAATGACTAATTAAAAAACGAACCTCGTGGCCAGCTCCAAGCAAGGCTTCAACTATCCCTTTGCCGAGGGAGTTGTGGCTGCGTGAAGGTATCGGGAATACGCAGAGCACGTGGTACGCGCGCGCTGACGTCACCACGCACACCAAGAAGAGCAGCAACTGGAGACTCGTCATGTTTGTCTGTAATATTTAAGTTCTCTGTGGTCACAAGGCACAGAGTAAATATATTATGTAGTTTTTGTTAGTACTATGTATATATACTGTGATGTTTTTGTTTTGTTTAATATTTGAGGACTTTTTAGCGGGAACGCGAAGAGTGAAATTGTGTGATTTGTTTTATTTTATCTATTTAGTGTTTCTTCGGGTCTAAATGTGTAATAATGGTGGTTTATTAACTGTTTAATATCTGTGAAAGTGCACAAATGTGGGAAAATGAAACAAAGCCGCTGGACGTAACTTCACGGGATCCTCCAAAAAGTCCACTGAAAAAATCTTAGTAAATGGCCACCATTTTACTGAGATTATATTTCATCTCATATCATCTCATTTAATTTAATCCCAGTTGATTAATGTCTCAAATTAATCATCTTCATTTCATTTCACTCCATAATATCATTTTTCATAAAAATATGAATATACATTAAAATAAGACATGACTTAAAGGTCTCAGTTACCAGGTCATAAAATCCCTTTAAAAAAAATTATAAATGGAACAAGTTGAAAAAGCGGCCACCCGTTTAAAGAAAGTGATTGTTGGAAGACTCACCGGAACAGCGCTAGTGTTGGAAGTGGAAATGATATGAATATAGCAGTTTTAAACAGAATAAAGTCCGGTCACAGTCCTCGTGTGAATTAACCCATAGACGCAGCCCACTGAGTTTCTCTTCGGATCTTCTCAGTGGGTCGCGTTTCCGATCCGGTGGTAGATTCTGCGAAGCACTGCTCTTGTTAGGGCCAGTGTTAGCAACACTCCTAGTTTGAGCCCCGTTAGCTCACCTACATGTCAAGAAGAAGCTGAAATAGCCTCTCAAGGCTATCAACATAGGAAGGGAAAAAAACAATAAAGTGTACTGCGTTGAAAATTTAAACATTTTCCGCGATCTGTCTAAAAGAAATATGAATACAAGAATAATATGCAGTCGGTCTATTTCAGACCATATATAATTATCGGCAGCCACGATAAAAAGGTTATAGTGTCGCGCTCCTAGCTAATTAAAAAAAAACAACAATAGACTCTATTGCTACACACAACAAATGTTATTTTGCTACTAGTGCTTCAATTTTAACGTAACTTTTAAACAAAAGTGATTTTGAGGTTATTTCAAAAATAGTTTAAAATATGAATGACGGGTTGAAGTCCAACGTTGATTGTTACTGTGAGGTGATTTTAATAGGTACTAGAGGTCCCGCAGTAGTCGAAATTCGACTATAATTAATTGTAATTGTAAGTTTGTACACTATAAAAAAAAAACAAAGACAAACAATATTTAATCTCAATTTGACAACAGAACAAAAGTTTGACAATAAATATTATGCATTCGTGTGTGCGTCAAATACATGGTATGTAGTGTGTGTAATGTTTTCTTTATTGATTTAATGTATGTTTAATGCATTATTTTAAAAAAATATTAGCATTGTGCACTTCTTCTCTCTATTCTCTATAAGTGTGGAAAATTTCATACTCCTCCGTCCGCGCAATTTTCGTAAAAAGGGATACAAAGTTTTTACTTCACGTATTAATACATAGATAAGCCGCGCCAATAAAGAAACGAATCGAAAATGGCGTCTATGTATCTGCACTGACAGATGGTAGGGTCAACAAATAAAAAGAAAGAAAGAAAGACAAAGTTTTTTATTGTAAAAAAAACATAAAAAAAACAAATGAGAATGTACTTTACTTTACTTTAAGCCCTGGCAGAGGGTGTGTGGCACATTTACGTTGTAGATGTCTATGGGCTCCAGTAACCACTTAACATCAGGTGGGCTGTGAGCTCGTCCACATATCTAAGAAATTTAAAAAAAAAAAAAAAAGGTGTCTCATCTGGGATGCAACTTGCGTAAACACTTTTGCTGTCAGTCATCTGCACAACGCAAAAGTGAAAAAATTCGAACTCAACAACAAAGTCAGAACTGATTTTTTTTTTCATGCAGTACGTACCATGTACGACTAAAGACAGCAATAGTTTAGAGTGAGAGCGCATGATTGCCGCCGCCGTTTTAAATTCGTTTAAATTTTTTTTTTTTTTTTCCTACCTTTGCCGATAGCCTTGAGAGGCTATTTCAGCTTCGCCCTAACATTTGTAGGTGAGCTCACGGGGCACAAACCTGACTACGATGCTAACACGAACCCTAGCAAGAATCGTGCTTCGCAGAATCTACCACCGGATCGGAAACGCGACCCACTGAGAAGATCCGGCGAGAAACTCAGTGGGCTGTGTCTGAGAGTTAATTTACTCGTCGAGCCCTTCGTCGCAAGCGACGGGTTCGACGAGAACGGTGACCGGTGCTTGAAGTACCTAAAAGCACCGTTAGTGGATCGGGAGGATCCGAGATGACGTGTTTTGGGCGACGTCGACTGCTTTCCATTCTGTCCGCAGGATTGGGACGTTTCTATAATGGCGCGGCTTCTACCTATTAAAATGACCTCACAGTAACAATCAACGTTTGACTTTAATCCGTCATCCATTATAACATTTGACGACTGTCAGTTTTTTGGGCTTGTCAGCCCGATGAGGATACAATCATTTTGTATCTTCGCTCTAGTATTCTGACAAAATCCAATTTAAATCAAAATCAAATACTTAACGAAAACAAATTCATGTTTTAAAATTAACGTTAATTTAATGTGTCGTATGCGACCATGAGTCGTCTCATACACTTCTTCCGAGTATTTCCCATAGAATAAATCATAAAGAACAAATTCACTCAGATAGGGAGGTGTTCCACCCTCGCGGCAGAAATTGGCAAAGGTGATAACGCTCGTGCAGCCTCGAATCACGCTTGTTTGCTGTCCCTCCATAAATCACCACAACGTTTACGTTTTTAACGTTCTCGATAGCGTAAAAGTTAACTCAAATTTGTATGCAGTTGGAACAGCGCCCCTAGCGGCAAACGTACGCGATCGTTTTAACTCCATATGAATTTGAATTAACTTTTACGCTTTTTTTTTATAGTTTAGATGGGTGGACTAGCTCACAGCCCACCTGGTGTTAAGTGGTTACTAGGGCCCATAGACATCTACAGCGTAAATGCGCCACCCACCTTGAGATATAAGTTCAAAGGTCTCAAATATAGTTACAACGGCTGCCCCGGCCTTCAAACCGAAACGCATTACTGCTTCGCGGCAGAATTAGGCGGAGTGGTGGTACCTACCCGTGCGGACTCACAAGAGGTCTTACCGCCAGTGTAAACGCTATCGAAAACGTTAAAAAACTGGCACTAAGCACACAGATACCGACTTAATTGTCGAGTGCACACTACACGCGATATTATCTTATCGCTTATCGTGATTTGTTTACGTTGGATAAATCTTTTGTTTGCGAATCAATTCAAACAGCGACAGAACACTTTAGAGCCGTAACTGCTGCTCTTATTACGATAGCAATACTAAGACAATAGGTGTTGGGTACGCAACACGTCACACGTGTCAATAAGGCGATTTTTTTTCCTGCCTAAGCTGAGAGCCTTGAGAGGCTATTTCAGCGTAACCCTAACTTTTGTAGGTGAGCTCACGGGGCTCAAACCTGATGACGTTGCTAACACGAACCCTAGCAAGAGCCGTGCTTCGCAGAATCTACCACCGGATCGGAAACGCGACCCACTGAGAAGATCCGGCGAGAAACTCAGTGGGCTGTGTCTGAGAGTTAATTTACTCNTTTTGTAGGTGAGCTCACGGGGCTCAAACCTGATGACGTTGCTAACACGAACCCTAGCAAGAGCCGTGCTTCGCAGAATCTACCACCGGATCGGAAACGCGACCCACTGAGAAGATCCGGCGAGAAACTCAGTGGGCTGTGTCTGAGAGTTAATTTACTCGTCGAGCCCTTCGTCGCAAGCGACGGGTTCGACGAGGACGGTGACCGGTGCTTGAAGTACTTAAAATAACCGTTAGTGGATCGGGAGGATCCGAGATGACGTGTAATAAGGCGAGTGACGTCAACCCGTCCAGGGTTTATTGATCTTATAAGATTTCTTGACAATCTTATAAGACGCCGGGTGCCCGTCTCGTGGCGATTACTCGTGCCTATTTACTGGTGGTAGGACCTCTTGTGAGTCCGCGCGGGTGGGTACCACCACCCTGCCTATTTCTGCCGTGAAGCAGTAATGCGTTTCGGTTTGAAGGGTGGGGCAGCCGTTGTAACTATACTTGAGACCTTAGAACTTATATCTCAAGATGGGTGGCGCATTTACGTCGTGGATGTCTATGGGCTCCAGTAACCAGGTGGGCTGTGAGCTCGTCCACCCATCTAAGCAAAAAAAAAGGTGCCTATCCCACAAGCTCACTCAAAATCAAACTCAAAACTTTTCACTACTAAACGTAAGCCGGGCCGACCAATCTTGTCAATAAAACCGAATTCTTCTATATTCAATACTAGCTTTTGTCCGCGACTCCGTCCGCGTGGAACAGTTACTTTGGCATAACGCTAAACTTTTCCCCCCACTTCATTTACGTAAAAAGTGAAGATATTTTTGAATTATAAAATATTAAGGAGCTATTTAAACCCCTATTTTGAAACATTCTTTAGTGGTGCTCCAATTGTATTGGTCTATTATGTTATAGAGCCTATAGCCTTCCTCAATAAATGGGCTATCTAATACTGAAAGAATTTTTCAAATCGGTCCAGTAGTTCCTGAGATTATTTATTTATTTATTTCACTTCATGTAAAATTTACATTAGCGGACTTAATGCCTAAGGCATTCTCTACCAGTCAACGAAAGGTAGTGCAGAGTGAATAGTGGTAGGTGCAATGAAATTTATATTAATTTACAAATACATACACAAAAAAAAGTATACACATACATATATACACAATCACATATACATACATACACAAATACATACATACATATAATAGTTTATTAAATACAGTATTAAAAGGAATATATTAATAAATTTCCTTAACAAATAACTTCAACTTAATAAGTTCATGACGATTCCGCTAACTTTTCCAACAGCATTCGCCGAACCCTTAACTTGAGATTAGCGCGTTCAAACAAACAAACTCTTCAGCTTTATAATATTAATATAGATATTCAATATAACCGATGATCTTTTCAATGGTGTCTTCAATATACCAACTTTTTTTTTTTTTCCTACCTATGCTGATAGCCTTGAGAGGCTATTTCAGCTTCACCCTAACGTTTGTAGGTGAGCTCGCGGGGCTCAACCGGAGAGTTGCTAACACTGACCCTAGCAAGAGCAGTGCTTCGCAAAATCTACCACCGGATCGGAAACGCGACCCACTGAGAAGATCCGGCGAGAAACTCAGTGGGCTGTGTCTATGGGTTAGTTCGCTCGTCGAGCCCTTCGTCGCAAGCGACGGGTTCGACGAGGACGGTGACCGGTTTTTCCAACTTCAACTTAAATTCTTATTAATATTCCGCGGAGGCGCTGATGTCTATACTACTCGTCGCGTTTCTTCGGTGATCTTCGGTAATCTTCGGTGATGTTCGTTCGAAGGCCGGTCTGTCTGGCATCTTTTTTTCCTGCCTATGCTGATAGCGTTGAGAGGCTATTTCAGCTTCGTCCTAATATATAGGTGAGCTCACGAGGCTCAAACCGGAGTGTTGCTAACACTAGCCCTAGCAAGAGCAGTGCTTCGCAGAATCTACCACCGGATCGGAAACGCGACCCACTGAGAAGATCCGGCGAGAAACTCAGTGGGTTGTGTCTGAGGGTTAATTTACTCGTCGAGCCCTTCGTCGCAAGCGACGGGTTCGACGAGGACGGTGACCGGTGCTTGTGGTAGGTACCTAAAAGCACCGTTAATGGACGTTGGATCCGTAATGACGTAGTTTGAGCGACGTCAACAAGCATTGTTATTAAATGCTGAACAAATCGGCAATTTCAGGGTAATTTCTATCAGACATTATTTGCTTTATTTACATAAACAACAAAACTAGTCTTTAGCTTCTAGCATAGAAAGACCATTTTCTTAATCGTCATTTTGTTACATATGACCTTGTGCGCTTAACAGCGTGAATGATAAACACAAACATGTTTTTCGTTCTAAATGAAGATTCATAGATAATGAATACGCGATTTTTCAATTGTTTAAAAGCTGACATCGAAGTGTGACTGTCCTCGGTGACTTTGAAACTTCGGTCGAAGTCTCGGTTTTATAGAAACAATGGCTTACCTAACTCTCTCAATAAAATGCTCGAAATTTACTGAGAGTTCAATGAACTTATTGGATCGACGCGACGTCTAGCGATTTTAACCTTAAAACACTGGAAAAAGCACTGGCAATTCTACAGATAGGTACTAAATATGTTAAATAAATTATCATTGTTACATATTTAAAACCTAAGAAACATTAAATTAAGAAAAGAAACATTTCATACAACTATGCTTTGCGTTCCCGCCAAAAAACTACAAAAAATAAATCTAAATGTCACACGGGTTTTTAGCGACACTGGTGCTCGTACAAGCGAAATTCGATCTTAACAATTACATTTAAGATTTATTTTCTGTTAAACATTATTTAATTTTGTTACGTTATTGACACTTCACATATAAGAACATAAACTCAACGAAATAAAATCAGATTATTATGAATGCAGTGGAACAAATTTAAATATACATTAATAACTCAAAAATGGTTGGATGTTGATGTAATTGGATCTAACGAGATCAAAAAAAATTAAACAAAAGCGTTCTGAGGTAAAACAAAAATATAATCAAATTGAGAACCTACAATTTTTATATTACATAGTTTAAAATATTATTTCCAGAATTGTTTTTTAGCTTTCGCGGCTACCTACATCATTATGAACACAATTATTTCACGATTTAGATCCACACGTGATCGTGAAGTCATTAAAATGAAAAAAAAACGTGGTAAGAACTCCGTTGTATAATAATGTTCATTCATATTTCCAGAACGTTCTATTGATAAGCCTAAAGCCAGTCAAAGAGCATCTTAAGAATATTTAACAAAGAATTTGTTCGACAAATAAATGATAGAATAAGAAGCAAAATTTTGTGTTTTTGTCTGTTTACACATATAATAAAGTGAGCTTTGTGTAATATTAGATACTAGTTTGTAGATCACGAAAAATTTTCACGTATATTTTGATACCAATCATATCGTATGATGTAATGTGTGAATAATGCATTCCTTTTTTTCCCTACCTATGCTTGCCTTGAGAGGCTACGAGAGCTCACGGGGCTCAAACCAGAGTGTTGCTAACACGGGCCCTAGCAAGAGCAGTGCTTCGCAGAATCTACCACCGGATCGGAAACGCGACCCATTGAGAATATCCGGCGAGAAACTCAGTGGGCTGTGTCTATGGGTTAATTCGCTCGTCGAGCTGAGCCCAATTATTACTTATTTTTTAGTGACTTTGGACAAGGATGCCTTTCCAGTTTCACCAGGATATGTGGGTGAGCACGGCCTCAGCCGGGAGGGATGGGATTTGCTAACAGCTGCCCGAGCGCCTCCGAAGGAAACCTAACATCTCAAGGACACCCGTTGAAGATGTTTGATCCTTCTTTGATCCTATTGCTGACACATGATCGAGAAGTGAAAGGTTACCTGGTTTAAGCGCCAGACAGGACCATCGATTAACTCTACTGCGGACAATTGATGAGATTAAAGCAAGAAGTTGAGAGAAAGCGGCCAGAATTATTCAACAGAAGGGGTGTGGTTTTTCATCATGATAACGCTAGACCTCACACATCTTTAGCCACTCATCAAAAATTAAGAGAGCTTGGCTGGGAGGTGTTAATGCATCCGCCGTATAGTCCTGACCTTGCACCTTCAGATTTCAACCTGTTTCGGCTTCTTCAGAATTCTTAGACAGTGTCAGGTTAACATCACGACAGGACTGCCAAAACCAATTGTCGCGGTATTTTGATCAAAAACCCCAAAACTTTTACAGCATTGGGATCATGTCCCTACCTACAAGATCGCAAAAAGTTATCGAACAAAATAGTACCTACATACTTTAGTTAAATGTAAATAAACTATATTAAAAAATGTTAAGAAAAATGCGAAGAAACTTTTTCCTCAACTTATTATAATACATGCATAAATTGTGGTTAATCATAGCTATGGCTTAAAACATCCAGATCATACCAGACCAGCGCTTTTTCGTCAAAACGTTTTAAATATCAATTTGTAGTTTTATTAAGCTTACCGGTCACCGTCTTCGTCGAACCCGTCGCTTGCGACGAAGAGCTCGACAAGCGAATTAACCCATAGACGCAGCCCACTGAGTTTCTCGCCGGATCTTCTCAGTGGGTCGCGTTTCCGATCCGGTGGTAGATTCTGCGAAGCACTGGTCTCGCTAGGGCCAGTGTTAGCAACACTCCCGGTTTGAGCCCCGTGAGCTCACCTTCACGTCAAGGAAAGGCTGAATTGGCCTCTCAAGGCTAATCAGCATAGGTAGGAAGAAAAAAATTAAGCTTACCTGAACGATTTGAATGCACTATCGAAATATAACAAGTTTACATGTCACTAATTATTTCACAAAATAAACGATGTCAATGTTATTATTATTTCCATTAATAGACTTGCGTTTAAAAATGATCACAGCGTTGCTACGTGCGGGCGGCGCGTTCGAAGGATGTACACTACACAAACTAAAATCTCATATGTCAAGTGTATTTATTATCTGTGAACTAAAAGTATTATGTGAACTAAACAGGCCCGCGAGTCGGACCGAAAAGAATGACCTTAAATATGAAGTATGTGAATGATGATCAGAATCTATGTGAATGACCGCGAATCTCGCTAGTAAGTATTATCATCACTACATAGTATAAAACAAAGTCGCTTTCTCGGTCCCTGTGTATGCTTAAATCTTTAAAACTATGCAACGGATTTTGATGCGTTTTTTTAATAGATAGAGTGATTGAAGAGGAAGGTTTATATGTATAATAACATCCATTAAATAGTTGAGAAATCAATAATAAATTACAGTTTCCGAAGCGAAGCGAGGGCGGGTCGCTAGTTATTATTATAATTCGGCGGTGAGTGTAGTGGACTGTATGATTAGGATGGACAAGGAACTTGATAAATAAACTTGCGAGGATTGCACGTATAAAATTTTTATATTTTAGAAATTTTATAATTCGCGTAAAAAAGAGAATGACAAATCTAAGACATTCTAAAATTCAAAATTCAAATTTAATGTCAAAAACCACAACCACAACAATAAAAAAGGTTTTATACCAATTTGTTGGGTTTCCAACAGTGTGAACGAGATAACAACAACTGAAATTTAAACTCGATTTAAGCTACGTTCTAATATACACTGCGACTTCTTTTCAGTGCTCTTCTTACTGGGGAATAATTCGTTCCGGTATGAACTGACAGTACACATTACCCAGTATCTTAGAGAAATATTAGAGTTTAAAATATGATAAACTATGAAATTGCCGATTTGTACTGAAAAATTGAAATTCTTTTATTTTTTTAATTTAACATACTTATTTAATTAAAATATTTACCGTTATTACATTGCTGCCATCTAATAGGAAGGTCATTTATGTATTTGCGATAGACGTCTGGAAATCTAGATTCTACAAACTGTGTGAAAGCATTTTGTACTGCCTCCTGGGAAGAAAACTTCTTACCACGCGGTCATCAACAGTGCGTTTCCAGAGGTCGTTTTTGCCACGTACCACCCCGCTATGGACTTGTGGCTCCCCTCCACGGTCTTTCCCGAGCGCTATGACATGTCCTTCTTCAAACGAGGCTTGTGGAGAGTATTAAGCGGTAGGCAGTGGCTTGGCTCTGCCCCTGGCATTGTTGAAGTCCATGGGCGATGGTAACCACTCAGCATAAGGTGGTAGGTCGTAAGCTCGTCTGCCTACAACGGCAATAAAAAAAAATTGGCGAAATCGCGAGAAAAATACTAGTCCGTTGGAGCAAGGTCTGGCGAATACGGAGGGTAACAAGTGGTTTCTAATTCCAGTCCTTTAGAGTTAAAACGGTTTCTCGTGCTGTATGAGGTTATCACGTTATCATGGATCAATAATGGTGAAGATCGATTCATTAGTCTGAATTATTGCAGAGGGATTTGGATAATTTGTTTGGCTGGTGTAGTACGAATGGCATGAGTCTGAATATTAGTAAGTGCTATGTCATTTATTTTACTAGAAAAAGATGTGCAATTTCCCGTATCACTTATCATATTAATGGTGCGCCACTATCTGAGGTAGACTCAATTAGGGATCCGGGTGTGACCATTGATAGTAAGCTGCAATTCAGCAAACATATTGAGAACATTACCAGAAAGAGCTTGACCACAAATGTCCCCATAGCAACTAATAATTATATGTATGTGTTAGCGGTAATTATATTGCAGTGATGCTACGTCAGTCTCGGGATTGTCGGGCTGTCGATAGCACGTTAGGTTGTAATCCGAATACACGTTAGTCACTTAACTGAACACGTGTCTTATTAATCCTTGCCCGATATAGAGACTCAACAAGCTTTAGAATATTAGCATTTATATTTCGCAATTGCAAAGAATTAAAAACAACCAAACACTAAGATCACAATTTATAATGCTTCTCGTACGCAGTACCTTTTTAAAAAATTTTTTTATTGCTTAGATGTGTGGACGAGCTTACAGCCCACCTGGTGTTAAGTGGTTACTGGAGCCCATAGACATCTACAACGTAAATGCGCCACACACCTTAAGATACAGTTCTAAGGTCTCAGTATAGTCACAACGGCTGCCCCACCCTTCAAACCGAAACGCATTACTGCTTCACAACAGAAATAGGCGGGGCGGTGGTACCTACCTGTGCAGACTCACAAGAGGTCCTACCACCAGTAAAAAAACCTTAGAATATTTCTGCATAGTGTGGAATCCTTATTATGAGATATACAAGAAACGATTGGAAAGTGTCCAGAAAGGGTTTCTATGGAACTTGTCTTATAACTACAATCTGGGTAGGAAGTTACCCATCTATGAAGATAGACTTCGCCACTTTAATTTAGACTCTCTTCTTAAGCGGAGGAAACTAATGGGGGCTATATTTCTACTTTGAAAATCGGCGTGAAACGATAATCCTGTTATCGTGGTGTGCTGTTTAAACCACTGCTTTTGTTAGGGCTGGTGTTAATAAATTCTCTCAGATTGAGTCCGTGAGCTCACCCACATGTCTGACAGAAGCTAGGATAGCCCTATATCAGCGAATAGGTAGGGAACAAAATAGTATAAAGATCCGTCCTTCAAACCGAAATGCATTAATGCTTCGCGGTAAAATTAGGCAGGGACCTTACCCGTGTGGACTTTTTTTCATATTTTTATACCTACTCTAGTAGGGCGAGTAGGAGAGCTCACGGGGTTCAAACTGAAGTAATTGCTAACACTAAAGCTTAATTCTCTACGACAAGCGGCCATGTTGGAAACTTCCATTGGAGTTCCCATGATGATGAAACATAACGTAACAATAATATATGGTTGTCTCACTCTTGAAATAGGATAGCAACATACGCGACAAAAAGAGACCCAATTATTATAGTGTATTCCCGTATCGGTAATAATAAGTCTAGGGCTAGGATTTCCTGTAATATAGTAGGTAGTATAGGGACCAAATACTTTTTGTTTTTTTTTTCCTACCTATGCTGACAGCCTTGAGAGGGTATTTCAGCTTGACGTGTAGGTGAGCTCGTGGGGCTTAAACCTGTCGACGTTGCTAACACTGGCCCTAGCAAGAGCAGTGCTTCGCAGAATCTACCACCGGATCGGAAACGCAACCCACTGAGAAGATACAGCGAGATACTCAGTGGGCTGTGTCTGTGGATTAATTTACTTGCCTAGCCCTTCATTGCAAGCGACGGGTTCGACGAGAACGATGATCGGACTAGAGGTCCCTAGCATCAGTAAAGTACGCAAATTTAAATTCTTTGCGTATTAACTTAAAGTAGTAACGGACGCCAATCGTGAGCATGACGCTTACGTATTCTTTTTAGAAAAAAACTGATTTATTTACCCGTCTGCGGGATTCGAACACCGGCTTTAGTACAGTAGGCGCGCGAGTTCATGTCCATCCTGAGGAATGCGGTAGTGCTGGGACCTAGTTAATTATGGTAATGTCGATAATAACCATCGATTTACTCAACAGCTGTCAATTTGGTTTAATGTAACTTAAGGTAATTTGTGTAATTTATGAAATAAAATAAATGTGATAAGTAATTACTTGTTTATTTGTAATAGAGAAAAATATTTTTTAAATTCCAATGCAATCACTATCAAATGAAAAGACAACCGACAGATCAGAGTCGGAATCAGTATGTATCTTTTTTCAGTAGGTTATTTTCTATCTGATCTTGTTGGAATCGGAGTAGTCATGGTTAAATAACACAATAGCGTTAGCGTAAATTTTCGATATCGATAAGCACGCGTCACAACCGTCAAGGACAACACTCGACGTCAGACAAAGGCGGGGAGGCGGGCGACGGTGGGACGAGCTGTCCCCCGCGCGTCACCTCTAGCCCCGATGGACATGAACTCGCGCGCATACAGTAGTTTTATCCTTTCTGCCACGACAACTTTCATGTTACAACTAAAATAAATACAACTAACAGTTGATATTCGAAAGAAAGAAAAAAAAAACAAAAATCAATTATTCAAAATCATTTAATTCACAGCAGAGCGACGTATTTGTTGAAAATCTTCATATTCTCGTCACTTGGAGTATCACTCTTTAACTTGTGCAGTTGAGTGCTACCTTCATGTGTTAATAAGGCCTGAAACAAATTGTCGAATCAATTTAGTACGTACGGACCGATATAATAGGTATTGTTTTCAAAATATTTGTTTTAAACCTACTTGAGTGAGTGACCTTAACCCAACGGTAGATGTGTTTTTGTATAAATTTTATAATCACAAATTGTTAGTCACAAAGCTTAGACAATACTTTTTGGACTTTTTGGCGGGAACGCGAGGAGTGAAGGTGTGTGATTTGTTTTATTTTGTCTATTTAGTGTTTCTTCAGGTTTAAATGTGTAATAATGGTGGTTTATTAATTGTTTAATATCTGTAAAAGTGCACAAATGTGGGAAAATGAAACAAAGCCGCTGGACGCAACTTCTCGAGATCCTCTAAAAAGTCCACTGAAAAAATCTCAGTAAATGACCACCATTTTACTGAGATTATAATTCATCGCATACCTATCATCTCATCTCATTTCATTTAATTTCATCCCAGTTGATTAATGTCTCAAATTAATCTTCTTCTTTTCATTTCATAATTTTTCATAAAAATAAGAATATAAATTAAAATAAGACATGACTTAAAGGCCTTAGTTACCAGGTCATAAAATCCCTTTAAAAAAATTCAATACTTTTACTTTCTTTATTTTCTTCCTTTCTTTGTTTCCATGTATATCAGGCTATTGGGTCTAAGCGACATTTTTGGCACTATACAAGAGAGGCATTTAAAGTTATACATAGGTAATTTGGAAAAATATCGTAACAAAAAAAAATCTTCAGATATTTGAATGGGGTTAATATAATTGAAGTTCAATTAAAAATCAAACTATTGATGTTAATATCAAATAAAACGCACATTAAATTACAAAGATAAAAATCGCGTATTAAGCGAAATTTCGCTTTTTTTTTATTGCTTAGGTGGGTGGACGAGCTCACAGTCCACCTGATGTAAAGTGGTTACTGGAGCCCATAGACATCTACAACGTAAATGCGCCACCCACCTCGAAATATAAGTTCTAAGGTCTCAGTATAGTTACGACGGCTACCCCACCCTTCGAACCGAAACGCATTACTGCTTCACGGCGGAAATAGGCGGGGTGGTGGTACCTACCCGTGCGGACTCACAAGAGGTCCTACCACCAGTGATTACGCAAATTATAATTTTGCGGGCTTAATTATAATTACACGATGTTATTCCTTCACCGCGGATGTCAATCGTGAACATTTGTTGAGTACGTATTTCATTAGAAAAATTGGTACCCGCCTGCGGGATTCGAACACCGGTGTATCGCTACATACGAATGCACCGGACGTCTTATCCTTTAGGCCACGACGACTAAACCTCACCTCACCTCTTTGGACTATACTCACCAAACTATTTTGACCGCCAGCTATAAACCTACATTTTTCCGTTGAAACTTTCCCATAGATGTCGCTGGTGGTCAGGTCCCAGGCAACGACGCTTCCGTCCTTTAGAAGCGCGAAAATTTGACAGGGGTTCGAAGGCGGCCATATTAGTGACGTCACTGACATCTAGGAAATAGGGTTGCCAGCTCAAGCATTATTGCGTTACGTAACAAAATTAATTTTCAACTATTATGTACTGATTAACCATTATTTTTTTATTGACCTAATGAAATACGTACTTAACAAATGTTCACGATTGATTTCCACGGTGAAGGAATGACATCGTGTAATAAAATAAAAAAACCCGCAAAACTATAATCTGTCTAATTACTCATGGTAGGACCTTTTGTGAGTCCGCGCGGGTGGGTACCACCGCTCTGCCTATTTCTGCCGTGAAGCAGTAATGTGTTTCGGTTTGAAGAGCGGGGCATCTCTTATACTTGAGACCTTTGAATTTATATCTCAAGGTGGGTGGCGCATTTACGTTGTACATGTCTATGGGCTCCAGTAACCACTTAACACTAGGTGGGCTGTGAGCTCGTCCACACATCTAATCAATAACAATAAAATATATCCATTAATGGTAAGCGTCGTATCAAAAATTCATTCATAGTGCGTTTCCCGAGATATTATCTGCCACGGCCATACCATCCGGTTATAGAATGAGATATCTCTTGAGCGCTATGGAATTCTTCCTCAACGGTAATTAGGGACTCATATCCCTGAAAAAACCCTAAAATCTCTAAAAAAGTTTTTATTGCCCGTGTAGGCAGACGAGCATACGACCCACCTGATGGTGAGTGGTTACCGCCGCCCATGGACTTCAGCAATGCCAGGGGCAGAGCCAAGCCGCTGCCTACCTACTTCATTCGCTTCACTGCCATTAGTATAACTTGAAGGTCGAGACCCTTAAACTCGTAAAAAGAGAGGGCGTGGGGATCGTAATACAAACCATTCCAGCATCACAGCCGGACACCGCTGGGGCTGCGACGCTGCTGATGTACCTGCCCTTGCTATCTGACCGACACCTCTCAGTCGGTTCTCGAGCCGGAGAAATATTTCTGCGTGAAACAACTACGTCAATCGATATTTAATTCTACGTAGACGAGTGTGATGGCAGACTTAATGCTTAAGGCGCTCTCCAGCGGTCTACCAGAGGTAGCTTCGAGTACGACATAAGACATAAGAGATCATCATCATTCACCTGCTGTCGATGCACGGACATCGACGATCGCGCGGCGCGGGCTCCGGGAGGAGGACAGCGGCGCGGGGTATGTGAGACCGGCTTCGTCACCGGCTTCGTCACTTCGTGAAGCAACGCCGCCCGCGACACTTACTAAAACCTTTTTTTTTTTTCGGGTAGACGGCCGAACCTCCTACGAGGTCCCCGCGCAAAAGGGGCGCGCGGGGTATGTGAGGCTCAACGATCTGCATGGTGTTGTGAGCAGACCGCGGGCCCAAGGATCTTACTAACACCTTTTTTTTTTAAGATGCCCTTCTCCCAGTCACCTTTTTTTTTTGGTGCCGGCGTAACATCTTTTCCACCTCCCACACTCTTCTATTTTTTTTTATTGCCCTTGTAGACAAACGAGCCAACGGCCCACCTGATGGTGAGTGGCTACCGTCGTCCATGGACTTCAACAATGCCAGAGGCAGAGCCAAGCCGCTGCCTACCGAAAAAACTTTCTTCGCTCACTCCCCTCTTACACATATCGTCTTTCACGCAATCCATTCATTTCTTCTTAGGTCTACCTATTCCTCTATATCCTTCCCCATTCATAATTAACGCTCTCTTACCAACCTCATTTTCATTTCGTCTCATCACATTATATCCATACCATCCCAAACGCGCACTCAACTCTCTGTCTCTCTCAACTTCTCTGTCACATGTGCCACTTTCAGACACACAAGACATAAGAGATAACATAAGCAATAAGGCATGAGACATGAGACACGAGACATGATGCATGAGACACGGTAAATGAGGTATGAGACATGAGATACGACTCCTGAGAATTGAGACAGCAGACATCAGACATCACACATCGGACATGAGACATGAGACACGAGACATGATATATGACACATGGGGCATGAGGCACGGGACATGAGACATGAGATACGACGCCTGAAAATTGAGACAGCAGACATCGGACACCAGACACCAGACACCAGACTTTAGACATTTATATACTTTACGACAAATCTAAAACAAATAATTACACATGTAACTATTTTGCCCATTTGTTTACCTGCAGTCCAATGTAAGCAGAACCCTGTTTTCCAGTAACGAACAAAGGCTTACAGTTCCCGACTCGGTGGACGCCATGAAGTACGGCAGCGCCGGGGCGACTTGCACATTGGTCACCGACGACTTATCGTCTGAACACAAAAAAGTATTGACGGATATTAAAATTACGTGTTACGATAGAATACATATATAAATAGTGGAGGCGTACAAAGTATACAACTCATTTTCTTAAAAGTTATAGTTTTTACTGGTGGTAGGACCTCTTGTGAGCCCGCACGGGTAGGTACCACCACCCCGCCTATTTCTGCCGTGAAGCAGTAATGCGTTTCGGTTTGAAGGGTGGGGCAGCCGTTATAACTATACTTGAGACCTTAGAACTTATATCTCAAGGTGGGTGGCGCATTTACGTTGTGGATGTCTATGGGCTCCAGTAACCACTTAACACCAGGTGGGCTGTGCGCTCGTCCACCGATTTAAGCAATAAAAAAAAAGAAGTTAAATCCCTTCAATTCTAAAGGTGCAATACTATAGTCATATTAGGTGTACCCGTCCGCTTCGCTGGGCATTTAAAATTAACATTATTATTTCTCACCCCCACAAAGATTCTCATCATTAACGCCCCCCGCAACTGGTGTAGGGAGTCAAACACTCATATAAATATTAGCCTATACATTAAGTACATGTATTTTCTACATGGATACCAAGTTTCAAGTCAATCAGATGCATGGTTCAGTAGTTATAACGGAACATCCGTAAAAACCACTGTAGATTTATATATTAGTATAGATGGTATGAGACTTCAATAAATCGTAAATAGTTCCAACAATAACCCATGTTCCAACAACCACCCACCGCCGAAACAGAGCCCGTCCCTACTATCCGATCCGGAACCTCTGTGGTCACCCACATCACTATTTCTGGGATCTTTATTCCACCACGTACCAACCGGTTACTAGAATACTTAGTTTTGTTTGCGATAACTAGACCATAGTCAGCAAACGCTATGGAGACGGCGCTATAGTAGCTTTGTCCTTCACCCTTTGAACACGAACCGTCGATAGGGCGACTCTCAATTAATGCGTATAAAGTGTGAAGCGTCGGAATACCGACTATTGCGCAGTTTATTAGGTATTAGTTATCAACCTATACGGACGTGTCTTATCGCCCGCACGTATATTAAGTTTTTAATAAGTCAATAACATTAATTATAAATAACCATTTAAAATTATTTTGCTATGAATTTATCATTATTTTTGTGTTTTTTTTTAGGTTAAAGTTTTTATAAGGAACTTTTACTTTCAAAGATCTTTATGTAATTTCTGCAAAATATGTGAAAAGAAACATAGCACCAAATGATTTAAAAAGCTTAACAATGGATAAAGTTGGGTAGCTTAGGAGCCTCTGGGTCTGCGGAGGGACTTCGGTTCCCTCTGTATTTTATACCGTATGTTCCATGGGGAGTGCTCTGAGGAATTGTTCGAGATGATACCAGCATCTCGTTTTTACCATCGCACCGCCCGCCACCGGAGTAGAGTTCATCCATACTACCTGGAGCCACTGCGGTCATCCACATTGCGTTTCCAGATATCTTTTTTGCCACGTACCATCCGGCTATGGAATGAGCTCCCCTCCACGGTGTTTCCCGAGCGCTATGACATGTCCTTCTTCAAACGAGGCTTGTGGAGAGTATTAAGCGGTAGGCAGCGGCTTGGCTCTGCCCCTGGCATTGCTGAAGTCCATGGGCGACGGTAACCACTCACCATCAGGTGGGCCGTATGCCCGTCTGCCTACAAAGGCAAAAAAAAAAAAAAACTTAAAAACTTAAAGGAGAGTATAATTTAAAACCATTTGCTTAATTTCGTTGATAAACTGTATCGCCTATTGAATAAATATTATAGTTTCGACACTTACTTGTCACACGAAATCTTCTAACTTTAACACCGCCAACGCTCTTCTTACAGTTTAATACCTCACCAACATTTTTGGCTACCAAATAATGATCGATGTTGCCAACATTAACAATCTTCAAATCGTAACAAATCATACTCTCCCATATAGTAGGAGTCCTTTTATCGGCTGGCAACACTGTGTTACTTTTAGCGCGCGTAACGCCACATTCGAACTTCTTGGCCGTGTTTGATTGAATTGAAAATTCGATTCTCTCTCGCCGCCTCAACGTCAATCTACGCTTGGCCGCACACAAATCAAAGGCAACACCTTCTTCGATTGTCGAATCAATGTAATCCGACAGTACAACCGTTTGAAACATTTCCAAGCTCGTTCGCGAACTGTAAGCTCTGCCGATATCCGTAAAGCTGCTTTTATTTTTATCTCGGACTATCAGCCACACGCAAAGTTTGCCTGTGCGCTGAAGCACGATCGCCTGTAGAGGGACAAAAATGCAGAATTACTCTTGTGTGCGTGAGTCTGGGTCAATTAATTACTCAGAGGAGTAAGATTGACGTACTGCGTACTATGAAGAATCGAGAAGTCGCTTCTGACATCACGTGATTGACACAGCTCAGACATATTACAATGTGAACGCAACCACACAAAATATTGTATAGTGATTACGACAATATCATTTTGCAGATTTCATTACTAATGACACGATGTTGTGTTCCTTCTTCGGGAAAATAGGATAAGTACGTATCTCATTTTAAAAATAATCGATAATATAATCGATAAAATAACTGACTAATAGAATAGTCTCGTTAGATTGTTGATCGAGAAAAATAATCGATTACATATTTTTTGGCGGGAGTGCGAGGAGCGAAATCTTGGGAATTATTTTATTTTCTATTTATTCAGATTTAACTTATGATGACCGTGGCTTATTAACCTTTTAGCGTCTGTGAGAGGGCACGAGTGTCGGGAAATGAAACAAGGTCGCCGAGACGTAACATCTTGGGTTCTTCCTAAAATTCCACTGCAGTCTCACTTAACGCTTTGACTGTCGTGTAGGTCACCGGTGTCCTGCGCGGCGCACTGAAGTAATTACGTCGATTTCTGTTACTAAGACGCCTGGATTGCCTAAGTCTTTGCCTTCTTTTGTTTGTTAATGTATGTTTTATTATTTTAGGTCTCTTAGAAATAGATTCATTGTCAGTGTTTTCGGATTCGTCTTTCCCAGAGTCTACTGGATATTCCGGCGCCTTACTACTAGAAATCGACATAATGACTTCAGTGTGCCGCATAAGGTATCTTGACTTATATGGCAGTCAAGGCGTTAATAGCCACCAATTTAAAAACACCTTATTTCGCCTCATCATAATTCATTTCATTTCATCCCAATTAATATTGTACACATTATAGATATTATTGAGATAGTGTGTTCGACTTTTATATATTCGGAGTGAAAATATCCCGCCAACGCAAAGGACAAATAACAAACAAACCACAAACATTATCGATACCTGTCCCAGGACTCTTCTTCCGTTAGCCTCTCGGGTCTCATGCGCGGTTAGCTCCAAGCCAATGATTCTGTCAGCGTTCTCCACGCACGATAGGTTGAAAGCGCTGGTCGTGAATGCGCAGGCTTGCAAGGCACAAGGAATCGCTTCCTACAAAACAATATCTCGCATAAATAAATCGATTTTACCCAACCTCACGAATTCGACGATAGATTTTTTTTCTCTACCTAAGCTGATAGCCTTGAGAGGCTACATCAGCGTCGCCCATAACTAGTAGGTGAGCTCACGGGGCTCAAACCTGACGACGTTGCTAACACGAAACCTAGCAAGAGCCGTGCTTCGCAGAATCTACCACCGGATCGGAAACGCGACCCACTGAGAAGATCCGGCGAGAAACTTAGTGGGCTGTGTCTGTAGGTTAATTCGCTCGTCGAGCCCTTCGTCGCAAGCGACGGGGTCGACGACAACGGTGACAGGTGCTTGAGGTACCTAAAAGCACCGTTAGTGGATCGGGAAGATCCGCAATGACGTGTGACGATAGATTAGAACCCCCGCACATTATGTACAACAGTTATGTACAACCAGATATAAGCGATGAAAAAAAGTCCATAGATAAGGAACAACTAGTATTTCGATGGACGAGATGAGCTGTATCGCTGTATGATACTCCACACAGTGATATCGTTGAGTCTCTGTGAGCACTTAGCAGTCTTTGAGTAGTGAGCTCCTTCTCGCAACTATCGAAAAAAAAGAACTCGAGTTGCGCGAAAACCGCTAAAGCTAATATTGAAAACGCAAATCTCACTTTAAGCTCGCTCAAGACTTACCTGAGTGCTATGAATACTATCACTATTCAAATTTAACCCTCGATCTTTCTCAGTGAAAGTGATTTCGTCGCTAGTTATTTCTTTTAAATTAGTAGATTTTCGATCGCTGGCAACATCGTTTCGCCACGTCGGCTCTTCGGATAATTCCCAGAGATGTATTGAACTAAGTGGAAAAAAATTACATTCCTAAGTTTTTTTTTTATTTTTTTTTATTGCGTAGATGGATTGTCGAGCTCACAGCCCACCTGGTGTTAAGTGGTTACCGGAGCCCATAGATATCTACAACGTAAATGCGCCAACCACCTTGAGATATAAGTTCTAAGGTCTCAGTATAGTTACAACGGCTCACAAGAGGTCCTACCACCAGCAATTACGCAAATTATAATTTTGCGGGTTTGATTTTTATTACTCGTAGTTATTCCTTCACCGTGGAAGTCAATCGTGAACATTTGTTAAGTACGTATTTCATTAGAAAAATTCTTACATGCCTGCGGGATTCGAACACCGGTGCATCGCTCAACACGAATGCACCGGACGCCTAATCATTTAGGAAACGAAGACCGGGGCAGGCCGAGGTATTGTGATGAGATTGGCATTTTTTTTTATGATGGCGTGTGCGATATTACACGTACTAATTTTGATGTTCACAACTGACTTCTACGGTGAAGGAATAACATTGTGTAATAAAAATCAAACCCGCAAAATAAATTATAATTGCGTTATTACTGATGGTAGGACGTCTTTTGGGCCCGCACGGGTATGATCTACCACTCTGCCTATTTCTGCTGCGAAACACTATTGCGTTCCAGTTTGAAGGATGAGGTCGTTATATAGCTTAGAATTGGAATCATATCATAAGTAGATGACGGCATATAAGTTATTGATGTATATGAGATCCGGCAACTTAATAACAGGCAGTCCGTGCCCACGTTTAGCCGTCTAACCTATAAAAGAGTTAACATGTCACAGCCTCAGTATACTATCAGATATTTCGTTGTCAATTTCATCTTTTTACCAATACACAAACCTCACAAACTAAACTCACCCGTCTTCCAACGCTGCCACGAAAATACCATCGGTGTTGCCTTGAAACTGTCCCAGAATAATACCATCGATCGAAATTAGTATTTTAATGGGTTCGAATCTTGCAACACCGACGTCCCAAATACATAGAACACGTTTGTTGTTTAAATCTTTTCGACTGTGTACCGTCATGATCAAATTGCTTTTCTCTTTCGAATATATGATTTTCGTTACTTTTGATTGTACAATGAAGTTTAATCTATCATCGTCAACATTAAAATTAACCATAACGTATCCTTGGCTAAATGGCAATTTTGTATTTCTATTTAAATCAATCAATTCTCTTTTACCGGAGTTCTTATTAAGAGCGCTAAAAATTTTACTTTCGGTTCTCTTCAAAAATCTCCTCAAACGATTACGTTCGTAAACGATTCCTTTTAGTCTGCTTTCGTATTTTTCGTATGGCAACATTTCGCCGGTACCGACGCCATTCCTCTGTTCCAAATAAATCCTCAAGGGATTGCGTTTATAAACATCATCCATTTCGATCTCAACGTTGCTCGCATTAAAATCGTTAGATTTCGTCAAAAAACTAAACCTCGCCATATAATCTACTGTACATTCGCTGTATTTTCTAGAACAAACACTCGGGTACACGTATATATCGTTATACGTAAAATCCACGGGATTCTGCGTCCATTTATGACTTAATAATATCTCATCGGTTTGTGTCTCTTGATTCGCGCCGTCATCGAAAGTCTGAGAGCTGTTCTGAGCGCGGCCGCTTCGACCGAAGCTAGACATGTACTTTTCGTAGGCAATAGGTTTCGCTTCGAACAAAACATACGATACTTCGTGCAGACTGACCATGCCTAGTATATCGGCAGCGCGCCGTTTTAACATCTCTAGAACGCGTCGCTTCCGTTTCCATTCCCTCGATCTAGTACCGAAATCTATAAAGTTTTGCCTGAAACAAAACGAAACTTAATAATAATGTTTCGAATTTATGGCTAGTGAAATGAAACATAAAATTTTTAAATATTTTTGACGGAAAAACTTCTTAAGAATCTTTTTTTTTGCCTGCCCAAGCTCACAGCCTTGAGAGGCTATGTCAGCGTAACCTTAACTAGTAGGTGAGCTCACGGGGCTCAAACCTGACGACGTTGCTAACACGAACCCTAGCAAGAGCCGTGCTTCGCAGAATCTACCACCGGATCGGAAACGCGACCCACTAAATCCAAAAAGCCAAATCGGTCCAGCCGTTCTCGAGTTTTAGCGAGACTAACGAACAGCAGTTCATTTATATATATATATATATATATATATATAAGATAGAATAGATAAGTACTATTATTGATCGAAGAATGGGAGAGCCGTACCCTCAATAATGAGGAGAATGACGCAAGGAGGAATAGAAAAATACGTGCATCAGTAATACCTATCAATGCATTCGTGGACGGTTCGCAAACTTGACACGGCGCTGGAAGAGCTCATCTCCTGGAAACCCTCGTCGGTGAGGGACGGCTTTTTGTCGCTCTGATCTTCTGAATCCTCAACGATGAACTCCATGGTTGAAGCCTTCGCTTTGGCTGACCGATCTCGAAGATCATAGCTACCTACGCACGAACACAGATACCATTTAATATGATCCGATATGTTAAAATGCAATGCTATTTCGTTATTGCTATCGAGGAGCTTTTCACGTGGAGCTTACCCTTCCAAAAGCTCGGTTTAGTGTTTTCATCGGCTTTCGCGAGACGTTGACTGATTTAAAACTACTTTTACGATTTGATATCCTATTTTTTATCGTCAATACATTATTTGTGAAATTTCAAGAATAATAAGTTCACAGTTTTCGTGGTCGCCGACTGTGATATTTCTTTTAATACGGTCTTTTAGTAATTGAAAATTTGCCCAAATCAAGTGTACTTTTTGCTTTTTGTCACTTAGAAACTTAGAAGCGTATTCATTTTCCTATTTCGGAAGACGTATACAATAATAGCGCAAAACTAAAATTAAATTTATACTATTTCTACCACAAGTAAAACTTACACATTCAAACTAGGACGATAGAAGTAAGGAGCGCCATCTTGTTTATGGGAAAGTGTCTATATAGTGTTACCGTGAACGAATAACAGAGTGTAATAAAAATCAAACCCGCCAAAATTATGAGGTTTATTTATTTATTTTTTATTGCCCTAGTAGGCAGACGAGCGTACGGCCTCACATTATGGTGAGTGGTTACCGTCGCCCATGGACTTAAGCAATGCCAGGGACAGAGCCAAGCCGCTGCCTACCGTTAAGTACTCTCCAAAAGCCTCGTGTGAAAAATTCAAATTTGACTCCATACAGAGGAGGGCCGTTCAGATTGTCGATAATCCCATTCTCATGGATCGTTTGGAACCTCTGGGTCTGCGGAGGGACTTAGGTTCCCTCTGTATTTTGTACCGTATGTTCCATGAGGAGTGCTCTGAGGAATTGTTCGATATAATACCGGCATCTCGTTTTTACCATCGCACCGCCCGCCACCGGAGTAGAGTTCATCCATACTACCTGGAGCCACTGCGGTCATCCACAGTGCGTTTCCAGAGGACTTTTTTGCCACGTACCATCCGGCTATGGAATGAGCTCCCCTCCATGGTGTTTCCCGAGCGTTATGACATGTCCTTCTTCAAACGAGGCCTGTGGAGAGTATTATACGGTAGGCAGCGGCTTGGCTCTGCCCCTGGCATTGCTGAAGTCCATGGGCGACGGTAACCACTCACCATCAGGTGGGCCGTATGCTCGTCTGCCTACAAGGGCTAGCGCTCGAGAAACATGGTATGGTATGGATGGAGTGTGTTCCGATGGAGGGCGTAATTGCGTAATTACTGGTGATAGGATGTCTTGTGAGTCCGCACGGGTAGATACCACCACCCTGCCTATTTCTGCCGTGAAGCAGTAATGCGTTTCGGTTTGAAGGGTGGGGCAACTGTTGTACTGTAAAAACTAAGACCTTAGAACTATTATCTTAAAACGGGTGGCGACATTCACGTTGTAGATGTCTATAGGCTTCGGTAAACACTTAGCATCATTAGCAATTAGCAAATAGCATTAGCAATAATGCTACCTTCAATTAATGATAAGTCGCGACAAAATAAAGACAACATGATCAAATTGATATTAAAGCATGTTAAAGCTCACCCGAATCCAACATGTTCTCTTCGTCTCTGACCTCCTTTGAGGTCGCGAGTCGGTTATGTCCAACCTCGTGATGAGGTTCGGAGTTATCGTCACTATCAGACGGACCGCCATCACCGGGCGGTGACGCGTCACTGTGATACGACTCGAAATCCGATTCGTAGCTTTCAAAGTCATCCTCATAACTTACCTCATCTTCACTTGTTTTCTCCTTGAAATTTTCATTAAACAAATCATCAAATGTGCACTTTTTTTATTGCATATATATCCATAGCGTTTGCTGACTATGGTCTAGTTATCGCATACAAAACAAAGATCCCAGAAATAGTGATGTGGGTGACCACAGAGGTTCCGGATAGTAGGGACGGGCTCTGTTTCGGTGGTGGGTGGTTGTTGGAACATGGGTTATGGTTGGAACTATTTACGATTTATTGAAGTCTCATACCATTTATACTAATAATATATAAATCTATAGTGGTTTTTACGGATGTTCCGTTATAACTACTGAACCATGCATCCGATGACTTGAAACTTGGTATCTATGTAGGAAATACATGTACTTAATGGATAGGCTCATATTTATATGAGTGTTCGACTCCCTACACCAGTTGCGGGGGGCGTTAATGATGAGAATTTTGTGGGGGTGAGAAATAATAATGTTAATTTTAAATGCCCAGCGGAGCGGACGGGTACACCTAATATGACTATAGTATTGCACCTTTAGAATTGAAGGGATTTAACTTTTTTTTTTTTTTTGCTTAAATCGGTGGACGAGCTCACAGCATACCTGGTGTTAAGTGGTTACCGGAACCCATAGACATCTATAACGTAAATGCGCCACCCACCTTGGAATATGAGTTCTAAGGTCTCAGTATAGTTACAACGGCTGCCCCACCCTTCAAACCGAAACGCATTACTGCTTCACGGCAGAAATAGGCAGGGTGGTGCTACCTATCCGTGCGGACCCACAAGAGGTCCTACCACCAATAAACTTGTACAAATGGTAGCCCCCACCCATTTCTGCTGTGTTGCAGTAATGAGTTCCGGTTCGAAGGGTGGGGCACCCGTTGTACTGTACTGTAAAACCTAAGACTTGAACTCGTGTCTCCAGATGGGCGGTGGCACTAACGTGGTTAATGGCTATATTCTCCGGGATCACTTAACACCAGGTAGGTCGTGAGCTACTTCAATAACTTTAGCTAGTCTTAAATAGAACGTATTAATTTAATAATGGAAACAGAGAAAGACATTCTGGTGATTCGTAACGCGACCGTATAAAAAATGAACAATCTTGAAATTAGAAACGAAATTTAGCACGCAATGTAACTCAATTGAAATCAGCTGACAGGCAAGGTCAATGGCCTCGAGCTACGCGAATCTACCTTCGTTTTAGACTGACGAAATATGAATTAAAATATCCCGGCATTTGAACTTAGATTAAGAATTATTCTCAAAACTCTTTGAGTTTCAATAATTGTGATATTCCAAAAATCCTAAAGATCCGCACAGGTCCGCCAAGGACGCCATCTTTAAATTTAACTCACCTTTGATTCGCCGTCATCCAAACCTACAAAAAACGCTTTAGGCTTTGCGGTCAGCTTCTTCGATAGATTCCTCATCTCAGCGTTGTTATCAACAACGTCGGCCGTCAGTATTTTCACTTCATTCTCGTCTAAAGTTCGCGTTTTACTCCTTTGCCTTTCGTTGACGTTTTCCGGGACTGTAACGCTTTTTGTTGATCTCGCAACACTGCCTTCGTCTTTCAAACTGTTACTATCACTCTTGAAAAAACGGCCACTTTCCTTTTTGCTTGCAACACTAGATTCTTCACGTTCCAATTTCGGACGGCCACCAAATGTGGTTCGTTTGTCGTCTAAAATTTTTCGTTTTTGGGTGACAGGTGAATTTGCTTTTAAAAAAGGTAATTCTTTTGCTATTCTTGTAGTTCGTTTAGCTTGAGCGCTGGACTCTGCCGTTTTATCGATGGAAGACTTACTGACAACGCTCACGTTCGAAGTCGATTTCAATAAGTCTTTCATTGGAGATTCCTTTGTAGTTCTCGTTGTGTTCAGAGATTTTCTAGGCGCTTTAACGCTGCTTAGCGATGTTTGACTTTTTTGCGTATAAATATCGGCTGCGGTAGATTTCCGTTGGTAAGCTCTTGGCGTCGCAACACTGTGAGTATTTTTTTTTAATTTATTATCTGGCAACTTTTTCGCTGTTTCCGCCTCTCCGGATTTTTCTTTTTTAATTTTCTCTGTCGTCGTTTTCTTTTGAGCCTCCATTGTGACAGCTCACTGAAATTTACAAGTCCTTTCAAAAAAACAAAATTCTATGAATGCATGTGTGTTTTTTCTCTATGCGTCCCCAGCCTGCCTACCACCAGGACCGCATAGAGAAAAAACACTGATTGAAACATTGATTTTATTATAAAAAAAGCGTGACGTGCATGGTATCAGTAGTTATATTTTATGAACAGATATGAAGGTAGAAGGGTTATTTTGATAATATCCTAAAAAGCACCCCATTTTTCTTACACTATTTTTAATTCAAATTTATTTAAATTAATTTTCTATTTTTTAGTTGGATTTTCTATAAAAGCGTATTTTGTTAGTTTTTTTTTAAACTATTATTTATTTTTTAGTTGAGTTTCAATTTTTTCAATTTTTTTTAATATTGAATTGTCATCGGTCCTTAATAAGTATACCAAATTTCGAGTTAATCCGACGTTTTGAAGGGGGTCTAAATCATGTTCAAAGATTCCGTTACATACTAACATACATACGTAAAAGCGTATTAAAAAAGAATAATTCAAACTAAACTTACCTTGAAATAACTATTAAAATGATCCGCGAACAAAATTCCTTTCACTTATCTACAGTTAAATTGTGCTACTTAATTTTAAGTTTTATTCAATTATATAGATGATTAGTTATTGTAATATAGATGGTGTAATTTTTATAATTCAACATTTTGTTTAGTTTACTTGCGTGGTGAGTTTTCATTGGGAACATAGATCACTTAGTAAAGGGTTGGGGTGTTGTGTTTATTTTGTTGTTATGGTAACCATTTTATGATTTTTTTTTTTTTTTCTTTGACTGCTCATTCTGACAGGCAAAGAAAACAGCGCCAATATAACCAAATCTTTTTTTACAACACAGAAGATATTATGTCTGTTGTATGAAAAGTGAAATGGAACTTAAATTAAAGGTGGTAATAAGTGTTGGATGAGGTGAAATAACCTCTTAGTAAAATAGTCGCAATGTACTAAATGTTCAATGAACTTTTTCGCCAAATCTAGTGGCCTATTATTTCATTCACAACCACTGTCACAGCACGTGTAAACTTGAACAAAATAAACGAATTATGACAAACAAAATAAAACGAAATTCATGCAACTTGACACATGACGTTCCCGCCAAATAGTGTATCTTTCTCAGAATCCAAAAGCAATTTACAGACTCGCCGGAATCGATCGAGTCATTTCATCGCCTGCTGAGCTCTTTTTTTATTGTCTAGGTGGGTGAACGAGCTCACGGCCCACCTGATGTTAAGTGGTTACCGGAGCCCATAGACATTTACAACGTAAATACCGCCACCCACCTTGAGATATGAATTCTAAGGTCCCAGTATAGATACAACGGCTGCCCCAACCTTAAAACCGAAACGAATCTGATGCTGGACGATTAACGGGGCTCAGACATTACAACGCAAATACTCTCAGACGAGCAAACGAAGTCTCATTTTGGAACGAAGTTCCTTATGGGACGATGCGTAGGGGTACACTAACCGGGAAAAAACGTCCGTAACGTAAGATTTGTATTATTTATGTATAGTCTTAGTATGATGGCTATACAGTGTCTAATGTATAGTCTACATGATGATTGTTATTATTATACATATAAATAGATATTTCGTTGTATATTATTATTATATTTTTTTTAAAACACGCTATAACTGACAACGTGTCAGCGACGAACTTAAAAAAAATTGCGTCGACTAAAAAGGCCTATTTGGAGGAAGTCGAAAAAGAAAAGAAAGAATGACAGATGACTGCCAAAAAAGAAGGATGAAGAGACTTTACAGGTAAAGGGGATTTATATAAAAACTAATTGAGATATAATTTTTAGGATATGCTTAGGCGTGTTTTCCTAAAGAGATCCTTTATGAAAGGTTTTTACATTTATATAAAACTTGTGTCTTTTCGTGACAAAAAAAACACGTGTGGCACTCGGAGACAGCCGCGGTAAAGCTATTGCATAGCATTCTTTATCAACTTATGCAATTATAAATCGACAAAAATCATTTAATATTAAAACAACAATAAAATAAGACCACGCCATATTTATAAACAATAACAAAAGCAAAACATTAACTGTCCCCTTCACACTCATAACCGAGACCGCGCGATGGAGAGCTGGGCAGACTTTTCATGATGTGCATGCGGCAGTGCGACGTCACGGGGCGCGCTTATTCACAAACACTACACAAGCGCAACGTGTGAATGTGTTGAACGCAAGCTACATAGTAGGCGTAGTGGGGGTGTCAGGTTATTTTCGTTACGGAATTTCTTGATTCAGTCGCCGCGCTCAAGGTTCGCGATAGAAGCTATGCAATAGCTTCAAAATCAAATTAACCAAACCAATTCGTTGTTAAACATGCCATCCTGTCCTATACATCAAAGTTCTTCATTTAATCCTTTATTATTCAGTGGGATAAAAGGCTATTTGATTTAAGCGACATTTATCTTTGTAATTATTATAGGTGCGTTTTATTTGGTATTGGGGTGAATATTTGAAAACGTACATTTTTGAGGTCTCGTTGGGAATAACACATTAAACTTAAATCGATTTTGATCACTTTTTTTATATACATAGTTAATTAAGTGGGGTACTATATTGCAGATCAATTTATTTTGTTTTATAAGCTTTATGACTTTTACAAAAAAAATAGTTCCCAAAACCTCATTACCATTCGTGTCCCTTTTCCCAATTTTCAACCATTATGATAAGAAAATTTAAACAAAATCTTCGAAGAATAACATTTCTATTCTATTCTATTCTATCAGCCCATGGACGTCCACTGCTGGACATAGGCCTCCCCAAGCCTCGCCACAAAGACCGGTCCTGCGCTGCCTGCATCCAGCGGATCCCCGCGAACCTCAATAGGTCGTCGGCCCACCTTGTGGGAGGTTCCTCCCAGTCCACTGACGGTGTTTCTAGGTACTTCAAGCACCGGTCACCGTTCTCGAGTAAATTAACTCTCAGACACAGCCCACTGAGTTTCTCGCCGGATCTTCTCAGTGGGTCGCGTTTCCGATCCGGTGGTAGATTCTGCGAAGCACGACTCTTGCTAGGGTTCGTGTTAGCATCGTCGTCAGGTTTGAGCCCCGTGAGCTCACCTACTAGTTAAGGTTCCGCTGGAATAGCCTCTCTAGGCTACCAGCTTANTAACTCTCAGACACAGCCCACTGAGTTTCTCGCCGGATCTTCTCAGTGGGTCGCGTTTCCGATCCGGTGGTAGATTCTGCGAAGCACGACTCTTGCTAGGGTTCGTGTTAGCATCGTCGTCAGGTTTGAGCCCCGTGAGCTCACCTACTAGTTAAGGTTCCGCTGGAATAGCCTCTCTAGGCTACCAGCTTAGGTAGGAAAAAAAATGTGGGAGGCCTACCCACGCTACGTCTTCCAGTACGCGGTCGCCACTCAAGAACCTTCTGGCCCCAACGGCCATCCGTTCCGCGAGCAATGTGTCCTGCCCACTGCCACTTTAGTGTCGCAATCCTTTGGGCTATGTCGGTTACCATGGTTTTCCTGCGAATCTCCTCATTTCTGATTTGATCTCGCAGGGAAACTAACATACGTGAAGTATACAAAGGCTTATTTTTTGTTCTCACGCATTTTTGTGTATGTGTATGCTATCAGCTTTGCTTTAAATATCTAAAGAACAGTTTTGGAAGTACAATTTTTTCATTCTTTAAAATTGTCTAATATGTTCATTTGCAAATATTCACCCATTGACATCAACAGTTCGATGTTTATAATTTAACTTCAATTAAGTTTACTCCATTGAAATAGCTGAAGAAGTTTATTTTTATCATATTTTTTCCAAATTTTAAACTTTAATTGACTCTCTTGTAAAGTTGAAAAATGTTGCTTATGCCAAATTGCCTTTCATCTCTCGATACGTTAATTAACAGGTGACAGATACAACTGATAAGACCATAAGACACAAGACATTCAACTTCCCACAAAACTTGTTGTCTCTCGAATCGTCTAGTGAATTCCCACCATTTTACTGAGATCCTTTTTTTATGATTGAAGGATTACTGGTGGCCCGGAGGCCTTTCCAGTTTCACCAGGACAGGAAACTGAGATCCTTATTTTATCTCATCTTATTTATTTATTTAATATATTTTGTACACACAGCTGTTAGAAGAAACACGCCAATAAGGATACAGAGTACAAGGGCACTACTTATTTCAAGTTGAAATCTCTTCCAGTAGGCCCGCAGAAGGAAAGAAGAATTAGGAATACAAACCTAGTGCATACAGTAAACATTACATATAATAATATAAACATATTACAACATACAAAACAATAAATATACATACATACATACATACATACAATACAATACATTTATTTACTTTATATTATAATACATACTTGTTTTATTCAATTTAATTTTATTACGCATTTTTCGTAGATTTTATAATTGAAGATTTTACTAAATCGTCACTGGGAACGGGGCATCGTAAGATCAGCTCACTGAGTTTCTCGCCGGATCTTCTCAGCGGCTCGCGATCAACGGCGGATCCAGGGGGGGGGAGTCATGGGGGTCATGACCCCCCCCTGAGCTAGTTCCAGGACTTGAACTAACTTGGACTAATTGGAGAACATCATTATTTATTTATTATCTATTGTTATCAAAATTAAATTATAAGTTCTTAACTTGCCCACAACTATGTGACCCCCTCCTGGCGCCAAAGCTGGATCCGCCCTTGCTCGCGATTCCGATCCGGCGGTAGATTCTGTGAAGCACTGCTCTTGCTAGGGCCGGTGTTAGCAAATTCTCTCAATTCAATTCTCACCTACCCGTCTGCGCGTAGTTGGAATAGCCTCTTAGTCTACCAGCTAATAGGTGGAAAAAAAATGCCTAGAGTCAAGTGATTATGAAAGTTCATTGACATCGCAACGTAAATACCACCGCCGACCTTGAAATATAAGGTCCAAAATTCAACAATCGTAACGCACCATTCAAGGCTCTTCGCGCCAAAAAAGCAATAAGATTGCAATACTCACTAAAGAGTATTAATTCCACAACATTCTAAATAGAGGTTAGATTCTCTCCAGTTTTCGAGAGTCGCAGACATAAAACTACTTTCATGAAGGTTTAATTTCGCTTTTGTTACTGTCGTTATATTATTATTCCAGACATTTCGAATTAATTACAGTTTTCTAGAAACTCGAAACGCGATTTTGGTAAGTAGTTTTTAATTAAGAGGGGTTTTTTTATTGCCCTTGTAGGCAGACGAGCATACGGCCCACCTGATGGTGAGTGGTTACCGTCGCCCATGGACTTCAGCAATGCCAGGGGCAGAGCCAAGCTGCCACCTACCGCTTAATACTGTCCACAAGCCTCGTTTGAAGAAGGACATGGTGCTCGGGAAACACCGTGGAGGGGAGCTCATTCCATAGCCGGATGGTACGTGGCAAAAAAGACATCTGGAAACGCACTGTGGATGACCGCAGTGGCTCCAATAAGTAACTCTACTCCGGTGGCGGGCGGTGCGATGGTAAAAACGAGATGTCGGTATCAAAGTAATCAAGGTTTACTATAATTAATACCAATATTTTTTAAGTAATTTCTTTATTGTTCGTATGCACAACAAGCATACGAGCCTAATACAGCAATTCGACGGTGTAACATTCAAAACGAAAAGAAAATAAATTATAATAAAACAACACTCTGAGGTCGTCGGTATTTCTTTTAAATTGTACATCTCTTATTAATTATTACTAAAAATCACGATAAATAATACAAATAAAACGTAACCGAAGTTCGAAGCGTGCGCGTTCAATAAATAGTTACAACGAACAAACAAAAAAAAAAGAACTAAAAAAAAAAAGAAATGTGAGAAAAAAGACGTGCACCCCGCGCGGCGGCTACCTCGAAAGTGACGATATTCGTAACATTTACATGATTAAACATTAAACATCCTTCGGCTGGTAACTGTTATTCTATTATCGTCTTTTGTTATGGTCGGATGGTGTTTGTCTTAGATTTTACAAGCCAGCGACGATAGTGGCGGGATCTTCGACGCCTTCCTTGATCTTTCTGAGGAAGAGTACAGCTTCGCGGCCGTCTATCAGCCTGTGGTCGTAAGTTAGGGCAATGTACATCATGGGCCTGATCACGACTTGGCCGTTCAGAGCGATGGGCCGCTCGAAGATGCCGTGCATACCCAGTATAGCAGATTGAGGCGGATTGATGATTGGCGTTCCCATCAGAGACCCGAAAACGCCACCATTGCTGATGGTGAACGTTCCGCCGTCCATTTCTTCGATCGTGAGCTTGCCGGTTCTCGCTTTTTCCGCTAGCCCAGCTATGGTGAGCTCGATATCAGCATAAGTCATGTTCTGAACGTTTCTGATGACCGGCACGACGAGACCTTTCGGTGTGGCGACCGCTACCGAAATATCTACGTAGTCCCTATAAATTATCTCGTTTTCTTCGATAACAGCGTTCACCACGGGCTGGTCCATCAGGGCGTTGGCGGCCGCCTTCACGAAAGGTGACATCAGACCGAGTTTGATGCTGTGCTTCTTAGTGAAGGTGTCGAGGTGCTTCTTACGGAATGCCATGATGTGGGACATGTCGATCTCGTTGAATGTCGTCAACATGGCGTTCGTGTTCTGAGCGTCCTTCAAACGCTGAGCGATGCGTTGCCTCATCCTGTTCATCTTGACCCGCTGCTCGGTGCGCGTACCGGCGATCTCTTTGCTGTAGTCCTGTGGAGGGACTTTAACAGTGGCCGTCTCGATCGCCTGAGCGTGGCGGATGGCGGCGACTGGAATTGAAGAGATGGGAGCAGCGGGTGGAGGCGGAGCGGCTTTAGGGGTAGGTGGGGGTGGTGGGGGAGGAGCTGCCGCGGCGGGAGGTGGTGGCGGAGGCGGAGCGGCAGCTTGAGGGGGCGGCGGCGGCGGCGGTGGCGTATCAACTTTCGGAGCCTCAGTAGCTGCAGCCTTTTTAGGTGCTTCCCCTGTGATCTCTAACCTAAACAGCTTTTGTCCAGCTTTAACGGTTTCTCCGTCTTTGACATACAACTCCTTGATGACACCATGGCCGGGCGCCATGACCGGAATGGCGGTTTTGTCCGTCTCGATTTCCAGGACCACTTCATCGGCGGCTACGCTGTCTCCCACTTTCTTATCTAATTTGACGTCACCTTCAGAAACGGAGTCCGGGAAACTTGGAGTGGTCACATCTTGCTCTACAAGCAGGGGATTCGTGAAGTGGANGTCTTTGACGTACAACTCCTTGATGACACCATGGCCGGGCGCCATGACCGGAATGGCGGTTTTGTCCGTCTCGATTTCCAGGACCACTTCATCGGCGGCTACGCTGTCTCCCACTTTCTTATCTAATTTGACGTCACCTTCAGAAACGGAGTCCGGGAAACTTGGAGTGGTCACATCTTGCTCTACAAGCAGGGGATTCGTGAAGTGGATGGATGCTACTTGATTGTGGGCGACCAGAGCTCTCGGTTGGTTCAGTTTGGTTGCGTGTAAGGGTGCAAGTATTTTGGGCGTTTGAGTTGTTGACTTGAAGCGGATGGACTGGCCCTGACGCCGGTACAGCGTCTGGATGTGCTTCGAGCAGCGTCGTAGCATTTTCGCTTATTGAACGTACTTACCCTGGAAAACGGAGAATAGATAATAAATAAATCATTGCGTTTCCTGACATTTTTTACTGACAAATGTTTACAGATCTCAACCATGTTAGGACATGGGCCATTTTCGGCCCAGCTACTCGTGCTCTCAAGGACATTAATGAAATGTCTATAGAAAAAAAACATTTCATTTTTACATAAGTGCTTGTTATATTTAAGGGTATTTTAATGGTGGGATAATTAAAATCATTAATAAAAAAAATGCATGACTAAGCTACATTTCGAAGGAGGGGCCATAGGTAAAATATATTTATATTTTAAACAATTCACATTAAAGCTTCTTAAAAAAAACATAATATTGCAAAAAACTAGCAAAATATATAAAACCATTTCATTAATAGATTTTAAAATTAATATCAACTAATAAATCTAAACAAAAATATATTTTTATACTTTTAAATCCGTAGAATATATTTTATTACATGGATGAATAATTGAGTCGTCTATTATCAAAGGCGGCAATCTGTACATTTGGACAAAAAAATTTTATTGATATGTCAATACAGATTTATTTGAATATAATCGTCTCCTTCAAAGAATACGGTTCAAAACCTGCATTAAATAAAGGTTAATACTTAACCTGTTATTTATCTAAGATGTCGTTCCGAAGAGTTTTGTGACTGCCAATGGAATACAAAGTCAATAATTCGTTTTTCTGATTTACCAATCATTGTCCAAAAGTCAGATTGCCGCCTTTGATAATAGTCGACTCAATTATTGATCATAAGCAAAAAAAAAAACTACGCTTGTTTGATGTTTATTGACGTTTTACATTTGATCACTCGTTTTCGCACTCATTCGCATTGTGGATATTATCGTTGCGATATACCTGCTTATTATATTTTGTTGTAATATAAAGTGTAGTAATTTAAATAAGTAATATTTGAGCTGATGATGATGTTAAAGTGTCAGTGTATTGACAGCAAAATCATATGATATAACCTTAAATTCTTATCTTATTTTTTAAATATCTCTGTATCCTCATGAACAATATTGATTTTAATTTGTTTATAATAAAAGGGATATATAGTCTGTTATTTAAACTTAATTTCATTACTGTCCTTGAACTTCGTTTAGTGGGCCGTGCAATATATGTAGAGTGGCCCATGTCCTTTAAAATATTGATTCTATTAATTTCCGGATATGTAAACATGATGTAAACTATTAGTACCTACATAGGCAACATTGTTGACATATTTCATAAGTGACGATTACTTGCAAAATATAGATTGAATTTGACAAGTTTTTTGTCAAATTCAATCTATAATTTTTGATTTGATTTTCCAATATATTTTTCTAAAACATTCTTTATTGTATATAAAATATTTATATATTTCTACAAAGAGGTCCAATAGGGCAGTATTTAAAAAAATGCGGTCATATATTATGTAAAGCCATGTTTTTTTTAACATAAGCACAGGAAGAGTTTATGAAGTTTATGTACCCTTATACATGGCCATTGTTCAATCAAAATAATATGAACATTTGAATTTTATTCTAAAATTGTAATGGTAACACCTAAGTCCTAACCAAGATAGCTAATTTTAAGATTTGCCTATGGCAAACCTCTCTTCCATTCCTGCCTTTTAGCCCCGTGCATGGCAAATTATAATTGACTTATAATAAAATCAGAATAAATGTGAATGTTATTTTAAAAGTCTATTTGACTTACACAGTGGGCATAAAAACCATGCAAAGTCATCATTATTTAAATATAATAATTGATTTCCCTTAATTAGTCCTGTAATGGAGCAATGGACACAGTTCTATATATCGAAATCAGGAACATTACTGAGAAGTGTGTTTTCAAGTAAAGGGTTCATTCAGCAAAATAAATGTTATTATATAATTAGCTATTATTGGAAATAACTTAAATTGTTTTTTATTAAGTAGATTTTTTTTTGTTAAGTTTATGTTGGTATATTCTTTTGAATATTGCATAATATAATATATACACACTTAATTTTAAATAAGTTTGTGTGCAGTTTTGTGTATATTTATGTTTCAGACCTATTTAAATTGGCTTCATTGGAATGTGTATATATTTACATGTTAATCTATGTTTCAATGCACTTATTCCTTTATTTCCATTACTTCCTCTGCATTACCTTTTGTTGGCTGATACAAAAACCGCCAGAATGGTATTAAGTCCATTAATTCTAAGTCTATGGTTAGCGGCGGCTTGGCTCTACCCCTGGCATTGCTGAAGTCCATGGGCGACGATAACCACTCACCATCAGATGGGCTGTACGATCACATGCCTTCAAGGGCTTTAGAAAAATGTATACAAATAAAATAATAATTGTAATAAATAAACATATCAATTAGTGGTGTCCATTGGATTTTCTCTGACAAATCATTTAATTGTAGAGCAGTATTTGTATATACCAGTAGATGGTAACCTTGTCAACCAAAAGAGCTAAATATAGATAACACACTATTGAAGTTTATTCAAAGAGACATTTTTTAATGTATATTTTATAGCCTTGTGTTTTTAAACTGTTTACTTCTCTCTTACTAGGTAAGATAATAATTAATATTCCGTGCTTGAACTAAATACATCGCGGAAGGGCCTTGGCCGAGGAGTCACAACCACATGCGGCTCATGAGGCAATGGTCGGCGACCACTGGTCTATCTGATAAAATTGAAATATACTGGTAAAATGTAACATCTTGTAGGGACCCAGATGTATTTACTTAATATATTTTACATTATGTTTTCATCAGTGATTTCCGACAGAATGGTACATTACAAAACTCACAGTACCCCCCTTACATTTATCTAGGTAGAAGAAAACTGTGATATGTAAAAATATCAATGGATCTAATATATTTAGCATAGTACATAGTAATATGTATGATAAGTATTTACATTTCAAATTTATCTTATCATGAATTTTATAAGTAAACAAATCAATATCATATGAACGCTATTGAAGAAATGTAAGTAATCTGCATAGATGTGATGTAATAATACTGTATGGATTAGAAATTCTAGACGGTCATTGCTTTCGTATTGTAACAAAATATTGGCATTACAGAGTCGTTGCAAGCATCATGCGGCAGAGGTAGAAGAATACAGTGCAGTTTGTTTTTGGCCTATAGTCAAGTGATTTTTTTTAGGACATTATTTCACTGAACTGTCAATATTTATGACTAATGAACATAAATCTAAATTCATTTAGCTAGATACTTTAATAGTCATCAGTCTGGTTGAAATTTTTGCAGTAGTTTGAAATGCAAGAAGGAGGGTAGACAAACTTGTTGTCTGCACCTAACAGCACCCCTCCCTTTTTAGTCTACCCATGATCATGAAACTTGCAACAGCACTGATAGATACATCACAAATTCCAACTGTTTGCAATTTCATTCAATACATAAATTTTTCCAAGTTTAGATTTGCGAGAGATTCGTAATGACGTAAGGATATTTAATTTGTTAGGGAAAAAATAATATTTTCAGTCAAGTATTTAACTATAAGGAAAACCATTATCTAAATTAAAGATCATAAGATTTTATGTTCCATAATAGGAATTTTGTTCTGTCATTTCAAAATTTCGAGATAGCCGTCAAAATTTAAAAAAAGAATTGAAACAGAATTAAATACATACACATTCCTATTTTTGACATTTTGAAAACTTAACAGCATTTTATTAATAATGTAAAAATGCATTAATTAATACAACAAATTATTGGGTTTAGAAAACAGCTGGTTAGATCTGGTTAGTTTTCATTAACATTTAGAAGCAGTTTATGTTAAATTTTACTGCAGCCGGACACTAACACGCCTACAATGCAGTGTCAAGGTTATGAACGAAATTAACACATAATCTCATTAATATTGATAAAAACCACACCCCTTACCTTAACGAAAAGGTAGACGACACCAATCAGCGTACGATGCAGTTATTTCACGAACAAAATATGGTTACATAAGATTCGCATGACAGGCTTGTGTTAATACTTTTTAATGTTATTAGTTAAGCATTATCTGACAGAGCTGGTTACGTCTGCGTTATGGAATAACTGAACATATACTTCACTTTTATTTTGACGCTGCCTTTTTGTGGTAATTATTGATTTTACGGCCCAAAAGATCTACATTTATCGTTCGAATCGCTTTTAGCGAATTCAGGTTGGTCGCCACTTGTCAAAATTCAAAGGCAGAGTAGATTTTTAGAACCTGGTTTTGTGCGTGAGAAGGATGTTGATATTAAAACTTTGGTGTAGAAAAGAGAAAGAATATTTGGATCGTTGTGCAATTTAAATTAAATGTGTGTATGGAATGCTAACTAAATTTGCGTTTTGTTATTGCTTTCCCATTTTAAGAGGAATTCTGAAATCCTTTTTTTTTATATCGACGCACAACAATAGTTACTGAAATCTATGAATTGCCATCACCTATTAGGAACCATGCTGTTAATTACTCATTTGTATCAAGAAATTAGTAGTTGCAATTGATCCGAAAATCACGTCATATTAATATATGAGTCGTCTATTATCAAAGGTGGNGTTTTGTTATTGCTTTCCCATTTTAAGAGGAATTCTGAAATCCTTTTTTTTTATATCGACGCACAACAATAGTTACTGAAATCTATGAATTGCCATCACCTATTAGGAACCATGCTGTTAATTACTCATTTGTATCAAGAAATTAGTAGTTGCAATTGATCCGAAAATCACGTCATATTAATATATGAGTCGTCTATTATCAAAGGTGGCAATCTGTGCATTTGGACAAAAAAAATTTATTGATATGTCAATACAGATTGATTTGAATATAATCGTCTCCTTCATAGATTATACACTTAATATATGGTCTCCTTCAAAGAATACGGTTCAAAACCTGCATTAAATAAAGGTTAATAGTTAACCTGTTATTTATCTAAGATGACGTTCCGAAGAGTTTTGTGACTGCCAATGGAATACAAAGTCAATAATTCGTTTTTCTGATTTACCAATCATTGTCCAAAAGTCAGATTGCCGGCTTTGATAATAGTCGACTCATATGGCCATAAAAAAGATTGTTGTTTCGGGTCCGATCTAAGCCTCCTACGAGGTTCCTGAGTCTACGGGGGTGCGTGGCACATATTGGGCTTGGCGGCCGAAAAATGTAAAGGCCAGGACCGAAAATGGTTTGGAGGCCAATCTAACGACACTCCAGCTCATTCGTTTATGACAGAACCCGGGAAAGATAGTGGAATAGGATCGTGGGCCGGCTATGAGAGATGGATGTAAAGAGCATACTCAAAGTTTCAAAGCAAGCCAATATTAGTGCCGCCGCTGTAACAAGTGCTCTAATTTAAAATTTAGCGCCAAAAGTTATTTTCTTAAATTTTTCATCTGTGCTCATTTCAATCCGTTCACTATTTCTCCAACCTATTTGCTGGTAGCGTATGGGGCTATTCCAACTACTCACGGGCTCGTAAGTGAGAGTGTGCTAACATTAGCCCTAGCAAGAGTATGTAGTACTTTGCAGAATCTACCATCGGACGACTCCGTTCACAACTGTTAACAGTGTGCTTAGTGCAAGTTTCATAACGTTCTCGATAGCGTAAAAGTTAACTCAATTTTGTATGCAGTTGGAACAGCGCCCCTAGCGTCAAACGTACGCAAACGATCCCATTCCATACAAATATTAGCTAACTTTTACGCTATCGAGAATGTTAAAAACTCGCACTAAGCACACAAGTCACATCGCTTACTACCTTAGCGCTTTAATAAGGGTTTTTGAGTTGGAGTTTGCTGGTTAAAGCTGGACACTTTTTTCAGCGATATCCCCCATTTGAAACTGTTTTTTTTCGCGTTCACGCAGGCGAAGGCTTACGTGCTCACGTTTTAATAGTTTTTTTCTCTACCTATTCGCTGGTAGCCTAAGGGTTTATTACAGCTACGCGCAGACGGGTAGGTGAGCTCACCGGCTCAACCTGAGAGAATTTGACACTAGCCCTAGCAAGAGCAGTGCTTCGCAGAATCAACCACCGGATCGAAAACGCGACAGACTGAGAAGATCCGGCGAGAAACTCTCTGGGTAACTAATAATATTAATTGTAGGAAGCCCAAAAGCATTTTATGAGCGGAGCATGAGTACTGTGCGATCATCAAACGGGTTATATCATATAAATAATAAATAAATATTTACTAACAATCACGCCACGTTAACTGGTCCCGTGCTAAGTTCGTAAAGAACTTGTATTACAGGCACCAGATAACGGAAATAAATTTAAGATTTTTACTATACACATACATATATTTAATAAACATCCATAACCCTGGAAAAGACATTTTATATTTATCATACAAATATCCTCCCTTGGCGGGATTCGAACCCGCGACCCCCTTATGTAGTGACCATGTCACTTACCACTACACCAGACGGCCGTATACCAATAGTTTTCCTGACACTACTGCTAGTTTCTCGTCACTAATTAGGCGCGGTAACTACATTCCCGCCATTAAAATCTTTGGCCAGTCCATACCGTGGGCTACGAAGGCTTAGTACTTAGGCGTCACTCTCGACAAGGAGATGACATTCGAATAGGTAGTGAAAAAAAAACAGTAGTTTGTTCAGAGTCTCCGCGGGTAGGTGCAACTATACTTCCTATTTAAAATTAGACGATCATGCGGTTTTTTTATATTTTTATAGCTTAGATGGGTGGACATGCTCACAGCCCACCTGGTGTTAAGTGGTTACTGGAGCACATAGATATATACAACGTAAATGCACCACCCACCTTGAGATATATAAGTTCTAAGGTCTCAAGTATAGTTACAACGGCTGCCCCACCCTTCAAACCGAAACGCATTATTGCTTCACGGCAGAAATAGGCAGGGTGACAGTACCTACCCGCGCGGACTCACAAAAGGTTCTACCACCAGTAATACCAGTAACATCACCATATAAATTATCTCTAGGAAAGATAAATAACCCATATACCGACTGCAACGGCATCTGCCGGACTGATTTGTGCGCCACCCAGATGCATAAAAAAAATCATTCAAATCGGTCCAGCCGCTTAGGAGTTGAGTGACAAACACACGCACAGAAGAAATATTTATATATATAGTACTTACTGTAGTTCCTTAAGAAGTATTTCTTTCCTTATTCATTTATTTTGCTACTTTAATAGTTTATGGCGCTTTTTTTAAAATCGTTCCACTTACTACTGTCATGTCAGGTATTGTATATAACACTGTCACTAACTACTCAAGTCATTAAATATATTAAATTTTCTAACTCAGCATACTTCAATCAGTTAACAACTGCTCAATTCATATCATACCCTACGCCTATGCTAGCGCCATTCTGGAGGATTTTTGAACTGTTATTTAGTGCTGAAAATGGGACACTTTTTCAAGCTTCTCCAAAATGAGACGGTTCTCCTTACCTCTACTCTCCATACTTTCAGCGGACACTTTTTAATTCAGTGAGCTGGTTATCCTTCTACCCTCCATAAAAAAATTAAACCACAAAAGACGACTTCTAACATCAACGTTTATTTCAATAAATACAGATTAAAAAACAAGCTACATTCACATAGAGTAGACGATAGTAAAAAATCATGTACACATTTTAATAAAACCCTTTCGGGGTTGCCATAAATATTCACGACATTTGATCGATTCAATGATGCAACAATTTGACGTTTATAATAAAAATAATAAAATTACCGCTCATTTGATGTGTGCTCAATTTCTATTGCTTCATCAAGAGTAAAATTCAAAATCCAACAATAAAATACAAGATTACAAATGTGTTATTAATTAAGCTATATTCTTTACAGTGATTGTGATTATAGCAAGCACTCATGTACACCATTTCAATTCAACCTAAAAAGTTCTAATTATTTTCAATTAGAGGCAATAAAAAAATTATCACTGGGTTCCGTAGGTCATAACAACATTATTATCTATGTCAAAGCATGTAGTTATAATGCTTTGGCCGAGCACAAAGTCCTGCGGATCCTTGCTAGGGCACAATAGTTTAAATGTTTACTAGACCACTAGAAAAAATTCAGTCCTTAAGCCAGTACACATTTATATTATATCGAGGGGTGTAATGCTATTTGGTTTAGGCGACATTTCTCTTAACACGAGAATTTTACGGACGGCTGGTGTAGTGGTATTTGACATGGTCAGTACACAAGGAGGTCGCGGGTTCGAATCCCGCCAAGGCAAGATATTTGTATGATAAATATAAAATGACTTTTCCAGGGTTATGGATGTATATTAAATATATATGTATGAGTATAATAAAAATCTTACATTTATTTCCGTTATCTGGTACCTGTAACACAAGCTCTTTACAAACTTAGTACGGGACCAGTTAACGTGGCGTGATTGTTAGTAAATATTTATTTATCTATTTATTTATTTATCATTGTAATTAAAGGTGCGTTTTATTTTGTAATTAGCATCAACGATTCGATATTTTTAATTGAACTTCAATTATGCTTACTACATACGAATAGCTGAAAAAGATTTTTCGTCGTGATATTTTTACCAAATTTTAAACTTAAAATGGCTCTCCTGTAAAATTTCAAAAATGTCGCTTATATCAAATTGCCTTTCACCCCTCGATGTATTTTTAAACAATCATCAAACTCATTGCGAACACGAAATTCGTAACAATTACCATTATTGTCATTCTATATTATAAAAAAAATAATCTAATCTAATAAATTAATTAAACGTTAAAAAACTACACGTTTTTTTGGTATATTTATAATACTTAAAATGAGGTCAAAAAATTGTTTAGAAATAACCATTTGGTTTTTTTTTTGTTTGTTTGTTTGTTAACACTAAACCTACCAAGGTTTCTCGTACATAAATCCCTACCGCGCCCCCCACAAATTGCCTGGTAATTAGCAAAATTATCGGATTTTTATTATTAAATGCTACGCAATAATATTTTTTTTTTCATGGAAATGAGAAAGTAGCTGGCAGTAAAGAGTGATGAAAATATTACATGCTCTATCTATATATCTCTTGTAATAACAATTATGGAATTATTATTTACATTCTAAGAATTGTCGTAGTATTTTGATAACGGTTAATAACGTTCTAATGAACATTTGATTTTAAGTAAATTTGAGAGCGGTCAATATGACCGGTACCAACACAGCCCACTGAGCTTCTCGCCGGATCTTCTCAGTGGGTCACGTTTCCGATCCGGTGGTAGATTCTGCCAAGCACGGCTCTTGCTAAGGTTCGTGTTAGCAACGTCGTCAGGTTTGAGCCCCGTGAGCTCGCCTACTCTCTGTGAATCTAGAATAGCCCCTCAAGGTTACTAGAATAGGTAGAAAAAAAAAGTAACAATAGTAGGTTTAGTGTTATATATCTAATTTAAGAAGACTTCAGATTTTTTATGCGATGCGACTCTACTTTTGTTGAAATCCCGAAAACGGGTAAATACCGATTGTTATAATGAAATACGCATTCAACACGTGTTCAAAAATGACTTCCAATGTTTGAACGAATAATAAACACGATGTCATTAACAAAAATCAAACCAGCGTGCTTAGTGCGAGTTTTTTAACGTTCTCGATAGCGTAAAAGTTATCTCAAATTTGTATGGAGTTGGAATAGCGCCCCTAGTGATCGAGAGGTTAAAAAACTCGCACTAAACACACAGAAAAGTTTTGTGTAATTTCACGGACCGGTGGTAGGGGACACCGCCGCGCGACCTTTCAGCCCGACGTGACATTGCAACGTCAGAAATACATTTTTTTTTTGGAAATAAGAAATACATTTTCAAAAATGTCAATTCTAAATTTGACTTACGCCTTCATTTCACTCGTTTGACATTTCGTGACACTGACAGAGCTACTGATTGACATTTCACAGGTTTTTTTACGAAACTTGAACAAACTTTCCCTTCTTCTTGTTATTATGAATTACTGATATGTTTAAATATATCTTTTCGAAATACTTCATGGGACGAAGAAAAACAAAGATGTTTTAAAACCGACATCAAATATGCACATGATAGAAACAAGTCCGAATCCCTAAGTCGCGTAGCGTCAATAGGGTTGCCACCTGTACTTTATGATAAAGTATTGTACGTTATTTCAGGTAATTGTACTGTATATTTTATGAGAACAATAAAGTACACGAAAATACTTTCTTTTGGATTCTGGATTCTGGATCTTTTTTAGGATTTTGAAAAGTTTAGTCATATGTATTGTTTCGTTAAGCAAAATACATTGATTGTTCAATCGATGTCGCCACTAGCCAACGCCACATCAAGCACTCGTTTTTTTTAAAAATATTTCTGAACGCAACTTAACCTCAAATGTCAACAATGTCATTGTCATTAATTGTCACAATGTTTTGTTTATTTTGTTCAATTGTAAAAAATATGTATTTAAACATAATAATAATAATAATAAATAAATAAATTGTACTTTATTTTAATACTGTTTACTTTTTCCTACCTATAATAACCAATGTACTGTATCTGCAACAACAAAAAATGGTGGCAACCAACTCTTGCAAATCGTATAGATAATAGAATGAAACTCTATCAAGCAAATAGTATGTTAAATTTAAAAACAAACAATAAACTCACACACATTAGGGAGTCGAACTAACAATCAATTTCAAACTTAGGAATATTACTTCCAAAAAGGTTATTTGAATTTTTTGCTAGAAATTCATAAACAAGTCACATACGGTTTTCTACTACGGAAAATATCAGTGGTATTTCGTTTATATTGTCTCCTGTTTATACCGGTCAGGATATCAGAGTGAAATCACAAAATTATTGTCATCATATTGTTTCAGACATTTCAAGTAGTTGGTATAAAGTATTTGATGTATCATAAATGAGTCGACAATTATCAAAGCCGGCAATGTGACTTTTGGACAATTATTGGTAAATCAGAAAAACGAATTATTGACTTTGTATTCCATTGGCAGTCACAAAACTCCTCTGATCGACATGTTAGATAAATAACAGGTTAAGTATTAACCTTTATTTAATGCAGGTTTTGAACCGTATTCTTTGAAGGAGACGATTATATTCAAATCAATCTGTATTGACATATCATTATCATTTTTTTTGTCCAAATGCACAGATTGCCACCTTTGATAATAGACGACTCAAATAATGTATTGACAATAATAAACATGCAAACAAACCTGTATAAGTAGTATTAATTGTATCTATGAAAACAGACAACCAATATATTATAATAAAAAAATGCAATAGCAAATGCATTATTATAGGGCAATTTTATGTAAAAAACTATATTAAAAAATCCAAAAATAAAAACTCACAGTTCCAAAGAATCACACCTTGAAATATTGAATGCAATTATATATTTAATTTATATATTATGTACCTTAATTGCTATTTCTAAGAACGCACCTTGTAATCTCATTCAGCCTCAAACCCTCAACGATTTCAGTCTCAAACCTCAAAGGTACGTTACCAATCCTAATTCAATCAAAATTGATATTAAACACCAAACATATGTGACGAATAAACTTCTTTTCATTAACACTATTTCTAACACACAAGTGTCCAAAGACACCTTTTATCTAAATTTTTTTTATATATTTGGTATATTAAGTTATATAATGAATATAGTTGATTTAATATCATCAAAATGATGTTACTCAAAATATTATAAAAAATTAAAAGATGAAGGTTTTAGAACAAGGTTAATAAATAAATATCCTGAATGAATTTAATGCAGAGTTTATAAATAAATATAGGGAATTGGTTTAAGATAGGGTTTATTATTTAATGGGGGCAATGGATCTAGAAAATCGTTTATAAATAAAATTATTAATAGGGTTAGTGATTGGATAAGTTATGTTTTTGGTATTAATTTCGTCCAGATGATACATTCTGCTCAGTCTGTTCCGGGTCCAGCATTTGTTCGGGTGAAGAGGCTGCGCAGTCAGAGCTGGTCTTATCTTTGCTCTGTTTCTCCACCTGTGTGACCGATGGAACACGAAGGTTAATTGAAGACATGAGTGGATGAAAGGGTTTAGTACAATTTTCTTTTTTATTGCCCTTGTAGGCAGACGAGCATACGGCCCACCTGATGGTGATTGGTTACCGTCGCCCATGGACTTCAGCAATGCCATGGGCAGAGACAAGCCGCTGCCTACCTAAATTTTTAAGATTTTTGAGTTTTTACATTGAATGACGGTGTTGTGTGCCTATAAACCATATTAGACCTTGAAATTCCGGGATTAAAGGTTTTTTTTAGAAATTGCATACAATGAAGGAGTTATGTAGAGTTCTTACATTGAATTAAGGTGTTATGTGTTTCATTGAGTTTGAAATCGGGACAATTCTAAAAAGGTTTCACTTCAAAAAGAAAAGGTTTGTCTATACTCACGGCCGGCTCGCCGAGCAGCGTGCTCGCGAGGTAGGCGGCCCTCAGCACGCCGCGCCAGTACAGCTTCTCGACGGGCCGGTTCACCGCCCAGCCGACGCACCGCACGCCCAGCCCGCGCCAATACTCCACCTCGCTCCTGCGACCGAGAGGAACCACATGGAGGAAGAGGAGGAAGCACAGTACACAGTTATTGCATGGGTGGACGAGCTCACAGCCCACCTGGTATTAAGTGGTTACTGGAGCCCATAGACATCTACAACGTAAATGCGCCATCCACCTTGAGGTATAAGTTCATATCTTCTTCATTCTCATATAGCAGTAATGCGTTTCGGTTTGAGGGGTGGGGTAGACGTTGTAACTATACTTGAGACCTTAGAACTTATATCTCAAGGTGGGTGGCGCATTCACGTTGTAGATGTCTATGGGCTCCAGTATCCACTTAACACCAGGTGGGCTGTGAGCTCGTCCACCTATCTAAGCAATAAAAAAATAAAAAATCACTAACGGGCTGACAATGTCCTTGTGCAGGAGCACGGCGCTGACCCCGCACCAGCGGGCGAGCCGCCGCCACGCGACCCCGTGGAGCGCGTCGCACGCACGCATCGCGACCCGGTGCACGACGCTGTCAGGGAACCTGCGAACGTAAGCGTATAGGCGATAAGGTCGGGTTTTCATTGGGGCCAATTTCTTCTTTTCGCGTTCACGGGTGGACAAACTCACAGCCAACCTGATGTTACGTGATAACCGGAGCCCAGCTACAACGTAAATGTCGCCACCTTCGATCAATAATAGTACTAGATTACGGATCAGGAACAAAAATAAGACGCTCCCGTGGCCACGTTTGCAGACACGAAAACATCTTCATTTCTTAGAAAAAAGTTTAATAATGTTAACGACTTCAGTTTATTATAAACCTTAATACTTAAACATAAAGTTTAATTACCATTGCAAAATATATGTATTTAGGTCCTTTCGTCAGAAAAAGAATATTATGGAATACATTTAAAATGTCACTTGAACATAAAAAGTCATCAGTACAAAAATATTTATTCTAAAATGATACTTAAAGCCTAATTTATAAGGTTAAAAATATTTGTTTAAAATTTCGTGCTTATTGTATTGTGGAACTAGATGTAGTTCTTGGTATTACATTTCAATGCTCAGAACACAGTAAGTATTGAAAGACATAGAGTTGCAGAATATACATATTTGTTTTAGGTTTGTTTTGTATGGTCGCAACTATTTTTGACCGATTCAAAAAAGTAGTAGATAATATTTTACATTGCCGCTATTACAACAAATAGGTGATAAAAAATAAAATTGAATAAAGTAAAAAAAATATGAAAGGAAACACGAAACATGTTTTCCACGTATTCTTTATACAGAAGTAATTAAAACAATAATGTAGGTTTAATTACCTTTAAACAGATTCAGTTTGTTATAAAGCTGTCTTTTAGAAGTCATTTTTATATGAGCGGTTTCTTTTTTACAAATATAATGTAATCTTATATCAATGAATTTTTCTATAATCAGTTTAATTTAGGCTTATTTTATGGCTGTGTTCGTTTCCCCCAGAAAACAAATCCTTTTCAGCATATACGCTTAAAATATTTACACATACATATAAAGTTTTTTTAATACTTTTTTGCATTGATTTGCCACCACCATTGAACAATTCTAGAATTTTTATAAGGGTTCTATATTTCTTCTCCTCTTTCTTTCGCGACAATATATATCCATTGTGCACAGCGACAAGGGGCTACTAGGAAATCTACAAACAAAAATAACATTATAAAATAACAAAACTACTCTATGCATTCCCTGTCCAAGAATAGGTGATGTTTGTTACAATAGTTGGTGCCTTGTTGCAAACATTGGCCAAACAATTACAATATTCGTAAATTGTGTTTTATTTACAATATAATTGTGTTTATTATTTTATGAAAAACACTTAATAATATAAATTTACCAAAAAAAGATATTCCTTCCAAAACCTTGGTGTTACGGTGGTTTTTTACTCAGTTTTTGAACGCGCATTGCAGCGTTTTGACGTCTTAGTGTTGGCTATGATTGGACCATACTAATTTGAAATAAGACCACAAATTTATTTGTGGTCTTATTTTTCGGGCCGCTTTTGAAGCGCTAATCGCGAATCTAGTAGTATTATTGATCGAAGGTCGCCACCCACCTTGCGATATAAGAGCCCGTTCACACGTGGTCTCCGTGTTGTATACGGTACCCGTTTTGACGGATACGACAAAAAAATATGCTTTGCTCGCACATAGGCACTGTACAACGTTCAACGTATCCGTCATTACTGGATAAGAAGTCGTCGTGGCCTAAAGGATAAGACGTCCGGTGCATTCGTATGTGCACCGGTGTTCGAATCCCGCAGGCGGGTACTAAATGTTTCTAATGAAATACGTACTCAACAAATGTTCACGATTGACTTCCACGGTGAAGGAATAACATCGTGTAATAAAAATCAAACCCGCAAAATTATAATTTGCGTAATTACTGGTGGTAGGACCTCTTGTGAGTCCGCACGGGTAGGTACCACCGCCCCGCCTATTTCTGCCGTGAAGCAGCCGTTGTGACTATACTGAGACCTTACAACTATATCTCAAGGTGTGTGGCGCATTTACGTGGGCTCCAGTAACCACTTAACACCAGGTGGGCTGTGAGCTCGTCCACACATCTAAGCAATAAAAATAAATAAAAAACTATTATCAATATTGTCGTCCATAATTATTATAAAATATTTTTTTGTGTATCTCAGGAATGTGGACAAGATAGGACTATTATAACAAATTACATTATTATTTTAGCAACGTTTCGGTCTTTTATTAGATGATTTAATTAAGCGGCTTTGTAGTAATGTATTATAGATTGTAGTTATATTGTAGATTTGTATTAGTCTCTGATGTCTGAGACAATTGTGCAGTGTAAGATAGGGATTATTTAAATTCATATTATGGTAAATATGGTAGTTTCGACAATTGTTGTTTTTTGTATTGTAGGTTATCAATTATGTGTAATTTTCAGATGCCTGATGAAGGTCTAATAAAAGACCGAAACGTTGCTAAAATAATAATGTAATTTGTTATAATAGTCCTATCTTGTCCACATTCCTGAGATACACAAAAAAATATTTTATAAATAAAAAAACGATGTTCACAAGCAAATTCATAGTATAACGCTGCTATTCTACCAGGATGAAACTTGTTTGTCTAGCTGCACCGCCCGCCGGCCCCCTCACCCCCCCGCACAGTTTCTATCCGGTAAAATTTTACGGAATCATGACGGATACGTATTCCGTTCATCATAATTTACCGGACTGTTTTTTTTTACTGTATACTGAATACTGTACCATATGTGAAGTCGCTCATACAAGTCCATGCTACATCGATGAAGAAAACGTATCCGACAAAACGGAGACCATGTGCGAACGGGCTCTAAGTTCTAAGGTCTCAGTATCGTTAAGTCAAACTCAGTATCGTCAGTCAAAATATTGATTGTAGGACCTCTTGTGAGTCCGCGCGGGCCTATTTCAGCCGTGAAGCAGTAATGCGTTTCGGTTTGAAGAGTGGGGCAGCCGTTGTAACTATACTGATACCTTAGAACTTATATCTCAAGGTGGGTGGCGCATTTACGCTGTAGATGTCTATGGGCTCCAGTAACCACTTAACACCAGGTGGGCTGTGAGCTCGTCCACACATCTAAGCAATAAAAAAAATATTGAATAAATCCATGTAGCGCATTCAAAATGTTGCCTTGTTGTTAGTTTAATTTAGTTTTTCAAGCGAAGGGTTGCCGCATCAGGCCAGGGCGAAGATGGGTTTAGGGTTGCCGCATCAGGCCAGAGCGAAGATGTGTTTAGGGTTGCCGCATCAGGCCAGAGCGAAGATGTGTTTAGGGTTGCCGCATCAGGCCAGAGCGAAGATGGTTTCAGGGTTGCCGCATCAGGCCAGACCGAAGATGGTGTTAGGGTTGCCGCATCAGGCCAGAGCGAAGATGGGTATAGGGTTGCCGCATCAGGCCAGAGCCGGCTCGGTAATATTATTGAGCGATATGTTATTTTTGTTTTGATTGCTTTTATAGATGGACAGACTCACGGCCCACGTGGTTTTAAGTGCTTACTCGCCCTGAGTTTTAAGTGCTAGTTTTACAGTACAACGGCTACTCCAATTGTTATTATTATTCTTGTAGGCAGTCGGACATACGGTCCATCTGATGGTAAGTCTCAGCGGAACGCATTACTTCATTGCAGCAGAAATAGGCAGAGTGGCGTTTGAGCCACCTGTTAGAGCCCACAAGACGTCCAGTATTTAAACTTCCAATAGAGCTTTTCTAAATCGTCCTGTGATTAAAATAAAAGCTCACCTAGGATTCGTTGGCCCATTCTCGGCGTCATAATCCTGCGCGCTAAAGCAATACGGACGATAGCTTAAAGCTCCAACGATTTTCGGATCGGTTTTACGGATCTGCAAAACAATGTATAGTATACTTAATAAAAAACATAAAAAAGGTATAAAATTCTTCCGGAATTCGGTTTAACCGACTTTTATGGGGGAGTTTCTCAATTCTCATTGTTTTATTAACCCTTTGATTGTCACAGAGGTCACCGGTGCCCTATGTGACACAGTGTAGTGATTATGTTTGATTTCTAATTGTTATTTTATATATTATTGCTTTTTTTATTGCTAAGATGTGTGGACGAGCTCACAGCCCACCTGGTGTTAATTGGTTACTAAAGCCCATAGACATCTACAGCGTAAATAATCCCGCCACCCACCTTGAGATATAAGTTCTAAGTTCTCAAGTATAGTTACCACGACTGCCCCGCCCTTCAAACCGAAACGCATTACTGCTTCGCGGCAGAAATAGGCAGGGCTGCGGTACCTACCCGCGCGGCCTCAAAACTTACCAGGTACAGCGGGTAAGGATTGAAGCAGGTCACGGCTGCGGACTCGTACAGAGCCGGTCGGGAGGCGAACGCGTCCAGGACACCGGATATCACCTGGAACAAGACATTATATCATACAGCAAAAGAAAAAAAAAAATTAGACCATACTTTCTCGACATGCAATAAAATGAGGGAGTCTTCGGTTAACCAAAAAGCTATTACGTCCGTGAACTTCTGACACCTCCTATCTAACTATACACAAATTTTACAGGAGGAACAATGAACTGGTTTATTTAGCCGCCAAATATAGTGAAGTGTGTATACTTATATATTATAGCATAGCATAGCATAGTATTGGCATAGCATTTAGTATATAACATAGTTCATAGGTGTAATCTCGTATGTCTCCCTAATAAGGCGGACCACCCAGAAACATAGGCTTCTTCATAATTGTAAAGTAGGATTAAGATGATTATTAAGCATGGAAGCAATAAATAAATAAAGTATGTCTCTGTCAGTCTCTGATACATAGCACAGGGAATCCTAATTTGAGGCCGGATGACCGCGCGTGATTTATTCCCAGTTATTTATTTAACATAAACGAAGCTTCATATATGCCAATACCGACCTTATGAAGCGAATCTCAAAGTCTACATTGATTTTTTTTTTTATTTTATAGCTTAGATATTTGGACGAGCTCACAGCCCACCTGGTGTTAAGTGGTTACTGGAGCCCATAGACATCTACAACGTAAATGCGCCACACACCTTGAGATATAGTTCTAAGGTCTCAGTATAGTCACAACGGCTGCCCCACCCTTCCAACCGAAACGCATTACTGCTTCACGGCAGAAATAGGCGGGGTGGTGGTACCTACCCGTGCGGACACACAAGAGGTCCTACCACCAGTAATTACGCAAATTATAATTTTGCGGGTTTGATTTTTATTACACGATGTTATTCCTTCACCGTGGAAGTCAATCGTGAACATTTGTTGAGTACGTATTTCATTAGAAGAATTGGTACCCGCCCGCCTGAGATTCGAACACCGGTGCATCGCTCAACACGAATGCATCGGACGTCTTATCCGTTAGGCCACGACTTCAAAATTATGCTCGCTTATCAATAGATCTTTTCCAATTTCCTCAATCCTTACCTTCATTTTAAATCGAGAACACACAAGCTATCTGTCGTTTATGTCAACACCACAATACGAATCCCCCGGAAGATGGAGGAGACATTTGAATTATTCACTTACCTCTTGATCTACGCCTTTGACGTCGATAATCATTTTAAATTTATTCTCGAGCAAATAGTCCAGTGCATCCTCGAAGAGACACAGGCGCACATCTTTGAAATGCTCCCTGAAAAAAAAATTTCGACTATGGATGAGGTTTGGGAAGTGAAACTTCTGTAGGCGCGTTGAGAGTAACATTTAAGTCGCAACAGATTCGTTACGGCTAGAGAGAAAAGATACAATTTAGGACGAGCGAGAGTGAGAAAATAGATAGAGCGTCGAGACGCGAGCGAACCACTCGACCGTCGAGAGAGAGAGAAAGGGCAAAGCAGCTAGATCGTTTCTCTTATACACAACATTCTCTATTACAAGAGAAATTTGATTTAAGGATGAAAAATTAAAAATACACACCGCAAAAGAAGTTTCACTTCTTTCACGCGCGCCATATGTTTTTTAATATCAATACTCTGCTTTTCGGTTTAAAACGCAAATGCAGAGCTTTAGGGTTGTGACCGGGTTAGGGGAGGCTGGTATATGACCTAATAGTCTGCTTCTCTTATTACACGCGGCCCAATCTCTCTTAAGCCCGTTAACAATACATCTGATGTGATAGATTCGGTGAAGGTTTTCGTCACGCGCTTCTGATCGCTGTAGACGAAAATGTGAGAAGTTCCTTGTGCCAATTACAACCAGGGTGCTTAGTGCGAATTTTTTAAAGTTCTAAGGTCTCAAGTATAGTTACAACGGCTGCCCTACCATTAAAACCGAAACGCATTACTGCTTCACGGCAGTAATAGGCAGGGTAGTGGTACCTACCCGCGCGGACTCACAAGAGGTCCTACCACCAGTAAAAAACCGAGCTCATGGCCCACCTGCTATCAAGCGTTTCCTGGAGCCCTCAGACATCAACAACTAGAGTTCCAAGTCGCAGCTCCACGACGAGGTCAAAAGACCCCTCCAACCACTACCAATATAAGATACATCTTCAGACCTGTTCGGATGATTGGCGGCCACGTTGTAATCCTTTATGGCGTCCCAGTCGACGCACTGCACGTTGTTGATCGTGGTTCCAGTCAGACGCTGCAGACCCTCGTCGTGCAGCAGCACCAGCTGTCCGTCTCGCAACGAACGCACGTCCATCTCGACGAACTTGCAGTTTTGTTCAACGCACTACAAATAGGCAAGGTATCTTTGGTTCCCCTGACTCAGCCTTTCCCAAAGTGGGCAATTACGCCCCCTCATGGGCGCTGCAGGCCTTAAGGGGGGCGGTAAGAGACCCAGAAAGAAATAGGGGCGTTATGCAGAGGCTTGATTGATTGAGGGGGACGATTTGTAATTTCATCTAGGAGGACCCTTAGATACCAACTGAACTCTCACTATAGTGGTTTTTAAGTAGATGAAAAAATGGGGGGGGAGCGCTAAAAAATAATTTATTCTCAAAGTGGGCAGTAGACAAAAATAAGTTTGAGAACCCCTGCTCTAACTGATCGGATAGGGGGTTGGGAGGTCGGGGGTCAGCATCTAGCAATGTAGTGTGAGTTCCAAAACGGTGTAAATGAAATACATCAATAAGGATGCTGTTTGTATTTTTTTGTTCCCTACCTATTCCCTATCTATAGGTAACCTAAGGGGTTATTCCATCTACGCCGGGACGGGTAGGTGAGCACTCGGCCTCAACCTGAGAGAATTTGCTAACACTAGCCCTAGCAAGAGCAGTGCTTCGCTCAATCAATTACCGGAATTGCGACCCACTAAGAAGATCCTGCGAGAAACGCAGTGAGCTATGTCTATGGGTTAGCTCGCTCATCAAACTCTAGGAAGTTATGGTCGACGACGGTAAGCAGTGCTTGAAGAAGTTGTACTTTATTTATACACAATAGTATAAATAAGAGTGTCAAATAAGAGCGGCGTAGACTCCTGAGGCAAGTGCAGTCCATTGCGAGTAAAATAAAAAAGAATAAGTTTTTATATTCACTCACACACTGTATACATACACATACACACACATAACGTACAGCATTATACCTATTATAATATCATAGTAATAATATATAGTTTATTAATATTAATATAATAAAAGTAATATATCGCACCTTTATAATTGAAGTGGCTTGACTAAAAATTTTAAGAAAATGACTTTTATACTTTGAACGACTTATAGTCATGTATGGTATCAGTATAAAAACATTAATTATTCTTTTATTCCCGAAAAGGTCAAACGTACTCTTTTCGTCTCTTTTAAATCAAGTGCATACATTAAAGTATTAAAATCAAAAAACTTAAATTCTTCAATAACATTTTTAGCATTTACGAAAAGAATTTCAGATTAAAGCATAACAATTCTAAAGGTGCAATATCTTTATATATATAATTATGCTGCAGTCGGTATCTAGGTTATTTATCTATACCGCAACTAAACAGCTGGACTGACTTTAATGAATTTTTGTGTATCCATTCATTTATTCATTTTGTGTATGCAGGACAACATCTGTCGGGTTTGCTAGTATAAGTATAAAATAATACTTTAGTTTTAAGTTTAAATTTTATCTTTCATTTCTTCTCTATATTGTCATTTGGTATACCTAAGTGCAATAGTATTTTGTATGGAATTTTAAACCATATGGAATAATTTCAAACCATTATTTGTGAATGTTTGTGAACTGTTAGGTGAATTTTTTCTTCTGATATTTCCAAACAGTTCTTTATATCAAGCTGTGAATGATACAAAATGCATGATAGGATGCGTTGGTAATAATTTTTTTTATCCTGCTACACTTTTATTCTTTATTTTTCTCTATACCGGTAGCCTATATCTTTGTAATTAAAGGCCTGTTTTGTTTGGTATTAGTATCAACAACGTAATATTTTTAATTGAACATCAATTACTTTACTTCACTTCATGAAATATAAATTTATATTTTAATGTGATGCTTTACGAGGACTTCCAGATCGTCTCATAATAATCAGTTACTGTTACAGGTTTATTTTCTGTAGTGAAGAAAACAATTTTTTTTTTCAAACTTATGTTACCTATTTCTTTTCATAGAAACTATAGAAAATTAACTATATAACCTCTTTGACAATAGTACTGGCTATAAAAAAAAACGTACATATTTAAATGCTTCGATTGTGTTCTCCGGCGCGTCAAGTGCAGCTCCTCGGTGAGCGATGCAATGCACCACTTCCTCAGAATTTTTAACCTCTTCCTTACTCCAGGGGTCGTGTCCAAAAATTTTCTGTACCCTCTCTTTATCAGGACGTTCCAGGGCGGTGATGTAATACATCGCAGCAAAGGCCAAGCCGACATCCAGACCAAAGGGCAAAACTAAATGTACATAAATAATTAAAAGGTTTATAAACGAAAATAAATAGTACATGTTGTTCCAAAACATTTGGCACATCGTGTACAGTTTCGAAAACATTTTGAGATTCGTTCGTTCGTCGCTTTTTGAGATCGTTTCGTTGTTAATGTAGGTACTATGAGTTCACATATTACTCCAGTTTATTTGAAAATCAATAAATTGGTAGTTGCGGACTAGGGTGGAGCATTTTGACAATTTACGTTTTGTTAGTGCAAGAGTGCAACAACGGTTCAAGGGAATATTAGAATGAATATCAAGAACAACTAAACGTTCGCACCGTCACGCGTTTTTCATGATTTCATTAAAATTTCAATGTTTTGTTGTTTATTTTCTAATAATATACTAAATTTATGTACTAATTACTAATACACAAAATTTTTCATAGCGATCCTAGAATTTTCAATGGGCATCAGAGTCTAGACCGATTTTAATAAGTCCAAATCTTTTACTTTAACTGTGGCAATTTCAGTATTTAACAATTTTATTACTTTTAATTCGAAACTAATACAATATCATTGTCATCATTTAGCTTCTAAAAAATTAAATCACTATAAGTAAATAGATAATAAAATAGTCTATGATTACCAGTTAAAATTTCATGAAAAAAAATACATAATAATATGTTTAATAAACAATTTAGAGTTTTTGTTACGTTGAAAATTCATCTCTCTCTCTCTGACTAATAACAATTGAACCGACTGTAATGCCGGCCACTCACATGCGCGCAAATATTCATACTTTGTACGAATGTTCGCGCGCATGTGAAGGGCCGTCAAACATTCATTCGCAAACTTAGCGGCTGTGCAAATGGGTTCGGTGCTCAATTTGCGAACCCCTTTGCGCTTCCTCCTACACTTGTTTACGAATGTCTCACGAATTTCTCTTCTTTTTTAATTCGCCAATAGAACATTGAATAGAAAGAGAGTTTTTAATTCTAGTAGTGTGCCGGCATAACATCTAGTTATTAATTTTAGGATGACAATAGCTTGGGTTATTTATTGGGATAAGTCCTCAATCACAGATCAAAGAAAATGTACGATTTTCATTTTTTATTCATCGAACATGCATCTTAGGATTGACTGGAAATTATTAAACAACCAAATAGGTAGTTGTTTGACTATTGATTGATAAAAAAAATGGTGCGCGTGCGTGCTATTTGATGCACGTCAAAGGTGAAGCTTCTTTTGCGGCGTGTAGTATTGTGGTTTTCTTCATTTTTCAACCCTAAATCAATTTTTTCTTGTAATAGGGAATGCTGTTTATAAGAGTAACGATTTCTTCTTATATATATTTTAAATTATATATAGAAGAATTAGTAAAAATTTTTCAAATCCTTCATTATGAATAAAATTTGAGATAGGTTAATATGTTACTGCCATCTACAGGAACAATGCGAAACTAATAAAAAGCCACCTAGTGGCCGACGCCTGTAAGCAGAATGTGTCTATGAGCTCCCACCTTGACCCAGCTCGCTTTCTCCCGCTTCACGGTCGAGTGGTTCGCGAGACGCTCTGGCTATTTTCTCACTCCCACTCTTCCTAAATTGTATCTTTCCTCTCTAGCCGTAGCGAATCAGTCACGAGTTAAATTTTAGACTAAACGCGTAAATACTAAAGAAGTTTTACTTAAAAAATAAACAGAAAGCCAATTTAAAGACAGGTAAATAAAACACATTATCGGTAATGATTCATTTATTGGTGGATCCATTACATTTTTTTTCCTACCTAAGCTGATAGCCTTGAGAGGCTATTTCGGCGTAACCTTAACTAGTAGGTAAGCTCAAGGGGCTCAAACTGGAGTGATGCTAACACTGGCCCTAGCAAGAGCAGTGCTTCGCAGAATCTACCACCGGATCGGAAAAGCGACCCACTGAGAAGATCCGGCGAGAAACTCAGTGGGCTTACATTACAATGGCACGTTTGAAGCATAGAAAGATAACTGATAGACAAAATTATTGTTTTAACCTCTCCAAGGATCAATGACTGTAATGTATTAAGACTAGATTTTACTGCAAAGCTTTCGCTTAAACGCAAAAGAAACCAATCTTCGGACGATGAAGAGCAACGTCTCCACCACTGTCAGGACGCTGGCTCCGACGAACAGCGCTGTGGTGCCACCTAAAGACGCTGCAAGTGATAACATCTTAGGAAGGTATAAGCGATTTTTGGTGAATATTAATTGATAGTTCCAATTCACTGATGACCTTGACCTACTTGTGACGTATTTTACTTTTATATACCTACCTACTAATTTGCGGATGCGCGAATATATAGCTTTGCAGCTTTTTTTATCCTACCTACACGCTAGGGTAACGCTGATATAGCCTTTTTTTATTGCTTAGATAGGTGGACGAGCTCACTGCCCACCTCGTGTTAAGTGGTTACTGGAGCCCATAGACGTCTACAACGTAAGTGCGCCACCCATCTTGAGATATGAATTCTAAGGTCTCAGTATAGCTACAACGACTACCCCGCCTTTCAAACCGAAACGCATTACTGCTTCACGGCAGAAGTGGGCAGAGTAGTGGTACCTACCCGTGCGGACTCACAAGCGGTCCTACCACCAGTAAAGGTAAAAGGCTATATATAAAAGGCTCTCAAGGCTATCAGCATATCTAGGAAAAAAAAGCCCATAGAATTCTTTACTTTCTATAAATATGTCGGACTGTGAAAGCACTACAGCCATGAATGAACCAACGAATCCTATAGACAAGAAAACGTTAATTTTACCGTTCAGTGTGTTTAGTGCGAGTTTTTTAACGTTCTCGATAGCGTAAAAGTTAGCTCGAATCGCTATGGAATTGGACCGTTTGCCCTCGCTTACGTTTGCCTCTAGGGGGCGCTGTTCAAATTGCATACATAATTGAGTTAATTTTACGCGATCGAAAACGTCAAAAACTCGCTCTAAGCACACTTAGGTGTTATTTACTGCTATTAAAGCTAGGCGGGCGAACCACATCACTAATGCCAGAATACAGTTAAACCGCTGTCAGAGGTTAAACACTAAATACAAATAATATATTATTATGTAGTTTAAAAACGATAAAAAACACGCCGTTAAAGCAAATCGAACTAACAAATATTAATGTGTAGGTATAATATATGGAACAAACAATTTCATCTGTCAAAAAAGTGTCGGATGATAAGCGAATATTATGTTACGCCACCATAGTGATTCGTGTAATTTCAAAGATGGCGCCAAAAGTTAATATCACAACGAGTTGCGAGACTATTTTTTTAAGCAACATTTCGCTTAATAGGCGACATTTAAATATATAATTAAAGGTTCGTTTTATTTGATATTAGTATCAACAGTTCGATGTTATTAATTGAACTTTAATTTTACGTTCAATTAAGTCAATTGAAATAGTTGGAGAAGTTTTTTTTGATGTGATATTTTATCTAAACTTTAAACTTTAAAAGGCTTTAAAGTTGCAAAAATGTAATTTAAACCAAATAAATGGCCTTTCACCCCTCGATATATCTTTCAAAATTGGTACGCTAGAGTTAATTTGATGTGTTTTCGGGTCGTAATTTGTTACTTGCAACTGGACACTTTTTCAACTAGTTCCCATATAAAATATCTGCCTAACCTCTACCATCCGACAAAACAAAATCAAACGACTTAAGTTATGGAGGATAAAAAGTGTCCGAGGAAAGGAAGCCATTTAAGGTGGCGCCACAGTAGCAAGTGGAAAGATTTTAAAAATAGCGCCATAAACTATTAATGTAGGATATTAAATTAAAAAGGAAAGAAACACTTTATAACACGTAAAGAGTAGTTAGTAAAAATAAATAATTGAGTTTTAGAATACTGCATGTTTTTTAACTACATATGTCACGAAAAGTGTTAAATTTTGGAACCCAGCACTGTTTCAAAACTGTTATAATCAATATCATTTCCACTTCCTACACTAGCGCTATTTCGTTGAGTCTTCCAACAATAACTCGCTGCTTACAAACAATCGGACAATGTTTCAACTTGTCCCATAAACAGGATGGTGTTCAATAGTGCTCAACACTGCTAATAAAATACAATCAATACTAATTTTTTTTTCGGACTTACGCAGGCAAAGGCACACCGATCACACATTTCACGTCACAATAGTACTACTTGCAGAAAACCTGAAAGCATTCCATGATTTGTGTATTAGTGATATGCGCTCAACAAGCGGTATTTACACATAGGATATATTTTGAGCCCGCACGGTGTCTCTTTAATATGACGCGTTCATATAGTCCAGTTTGGGAATAAGTATCTAAAGGCGTGACGTCATCCACTATCAATGAAAGCAATGAAAAAAGTGTGTGTGTCCGCTCCGACGCACGACTGGAGTTTACTGGATATAAAAAATTAAACGAAACAATACGAGAAATAGTTCTATATTACGACAACACGATACACTACAGATTATTAACAAATTAACGAGACACAAAACAAACGACTAACAAATATATGAAAATACAATAATGAGAGAAACGCGCGATCAGTNTAGACTTTCCACTGTACGCAAGCGTACTTTTGGGAGCAAGCGGAATGAGGGCGCGGTGCGGGACGCAAGGTTCGACTGATCTACCAATAACGCGCTCGATACGATTTCCCCTGCCGTCGCGCCTCACCCTCACCACCAAAGTGATCTAAAATTCGGTTCTGCGCAGTCAAGGTCATTTGCTCAAGAAGTTTGCCGATTACTATACCCGCCTGCGGGATTCGAACACCGGTGCATCGTTCAACACGAATGCACCGGACGTCTTATCCGTTAGGCCACGACGACTACTACAAATTGGTGTTGTTCCAATCCATGATGAAGGTACGCTACACAGTAAATGTCACGAACTATGAAAATGGCGATATGTCCGTTACCTTCGCAATCGTGGGCGCAACTGGTCACACGAATGTGTGGGAGACTACACGAATGATCGAGGTACGCGCGCTTTGATGTCCATTATAAAACCGATACAGCTTGGAAAACCGCGAATGCAGCGAAAACTTTGCATAATCATTTGCAAATATCGTCCTCCTACGAATGTGAGTGACCGGTATAAGAAATCTGTATAATCTAACATCTACGTATTAATTTTAGGATGACAATAGCTTGGGTTATTTATTGGGATAAGTACTCAATCACAAATCAAATAAAATGCGCAGTTTTCATTTTTATTCATCGAACATGCATCTTAGGATTGAGTGGAAATTATTAAACAACCAAATAGGTAGTTGGTTGACTATTGTTTGATAAAAAAAAATGGTGCGCGTGCGTGCAATTTGATGCACGTCAAAGGAGAAGCTTATTTTGCGGTGTGTAGTATTGTGGTTTTCTTCATTTTTCATCCTTAAATCAAATTTCTCTTGTAATAGGGAATGCTGTTTATAAGAATAACGATTTATTCCTATATATTTTTTAAAGTTATATATAGAAGAATTAGTTTTTTTTTCAAATCCTTCATTATTTTTTTTTATGAGATATGTTAATAATATGTTACTGCCATCTACAGGAACAATGAGAAATTAATAACAAGCCACCTAGTGGCCGACGCCCGTAAACAGAATGTATCTAAGTGAAACAACCTAGCTCGCTTCTCCCTCTTCACGGTCAAGTGATTCGCGAGACGGTCTGTCTATTTTCTCACTCCCGCTCTTCCTAAATGGTATCTTTTCTCTCTAGCCGTAACGAATCTGTCGCGAGTTAAATTTTTCACTAAACGCGACTAAAGAAGTTTCGCTTTGAAAAAATTAACAGAAGGCAATTTAAAGACAGATAAATAAAACAAATTATCGGTAAAGATTCATTTATTGATGGATACATTATATTTTTTTTTTTTTTCTACCTAAGCTGATAGCCTTGAGAGGCTATTTCGGCGTAACCTTAAATAGTAGGTGAGCCCACGGGGCTCAAACTGGAGTAATGCTAACACTGACCCTAGCAAGAGCAGTGTTTCGCAGAATCTACCACCGGATCGGAAACGCGACCCACTGAGAAGATCCGGCGAGAAACTCAGTGGGCTTATATTACAATGGCACGTTTGAAGCATAGAAAGATAACTGATAGACAAAATTATTGTTTTAACCTCTCCAATCAATGACTGTAATGTATTAAGACTAGATTTTACTGCAAAGCTTTCGCTTAAACGCAAAAGAAACCAATCTTCGGATGATGAAGAGCACCGTCTCCACCACTGTCAGGACGCTGGCTCCAACGAACAGCGCTGTGGTGCCACCTAAAGACGCTGCAAGTGATAACATCTTAGGAAGGTAGGTATAAGTGATTTTTGGTAGATAAATAATTATTGATAGTTACATGTCACTGATGACCTTGACGTACTTATGACGTATTTGGCTTTTAAATCTATAGCTTAGCAGCTTTTTTTATCCTACCTACACGCTAGGGTAACGCTGACATAGCCTCTCAAGACTACCAGCATATCTAGGGGAAAAAAAGCCAACAGAATTCTGTACTTTATATAAATTCTAGCCGCACTCGCCCGCTTCGCTGGACATTTAAAATTAATATTATTATTTATTGTCATTATTATTAGGGAGTCCAACACTCATATAAATATTAGTCTATCCATTAAGTTCATGTATTTTCAGATGCATGGTTCAGTAGTTATAACGGAACATCCGTAAAAACCACTGTAGATGTATATTAGTATAGAAGTATAGATGTCGGACTGTAACATCACTACAGCCATGAATGAATGTACCAACGCATCCTTTAAACAAGAAAACGTTATTTTTCCGTTCAGTGTGCTTAGTGCGAGTTTTTTAACGTTCTCGATAGCGTAAAAGTTAACTCAAATTGCTATGGAGTTGGAACGTTTACCGAAAATGTAATTTATACCAAATAAATGGTCTTTCACCCCTCGATATATTTATCAACTTGCTACGCTAGAGTTAATTTGGTGCCTTTTAGGGTCGTAATTTGTTACTTGCAACTGGACACTTTTTCAACTAGTTCCCATATAAAATATCTGCCTAACCTCTACCATCCGACAAAACATAATCAAGCGACTTAAATTATGGATAAAAAGTGTCCACTGAAAGGAAACCATTTAAGGTGGCGCCACAGTAGCAAGTGGAAAGATTTAAAAAATAGCGCCATTAGCTATTAAAGAAGGATATTAAACTAAAAAAGGAAAGAAACACTTTATAACACGTAAAGAGTAGTTAGTAAAAATAAATAATTGAGTTTTAGAATACTGCATGTTTTTTAACTACACAAGTCACGAAAAGTATTAAATTTTGGAACCCAGCACCCTTGGCTCTGTTCAAAACTGTTATAATTAATAATAATATCATTTCTACTTCCTACACTAGTGCTATTTCGTTGAGTCTTCCAACAATAACTCGCTGTTTACAAGTGGACACTTTTTCAACATGTCCCTTAAACAGGATAGTGCTCAATATTGCTAATAAAATAGGTACCGACATAAAACAACCAATACTGTTTTTTTTTCGAACTCACGCAGGCAAAGGCACACCGATCACACATTTCACGTCACAATAGTACTACTTGCAGAAAACCTGAAAGCATTCCATGATTTGTGTATTAATGATATGCGCTCAACAAACGGTATTTACAAATAGGATATATTTTGAGCCCGCACGGTGTCTCTTTAATATGACGCGGTCATATAGTCCAGTTTGGAAATAAGTCGCAAAAGGCGTGACGTCATTCACCATCAATGAAAGCAATGAAAAAAATATATTTAATAAATATACCAAACTGTATGAGATAAGTTTGAAATTGCAATATTTAGTTCCGGGCTTATTTTGCATATATTGACCCTTTGCGACTAGTACCTTGGTCCGTTTGGCTGAAACCGTCTTAAGACGGCCCGATTTAGAAGTTAAAACATAGATCTAAAGCCATATCTACACAGCGTAGCCAGCAAAGTTATATTGCACGATGACTGTCCCACTAACAAAATTGGGGGATGGTGGAAGCATGCTGGCTCAAAATATATGATGTCAGTTACGAATCGAAGGCTATTTAATATTAATTCACAAACACGGCTACGTATCAAACTAGGTAAATTTAAATACGAAATTAATATTCGAGTAAGCAGTAAACAAATTAAATTTTCTAAAAATAAATATGGCAATTTTACTTAGCTTCATCTTTCGTCCATATTTTAGTGCTTCTATTAAAAGAAAACTGGCAAACCAACATAAAACATTTGAGGTAGGTACACAAATACAACGGTGTTTAAGCCTATACAGCCAGTTTCGAACGATTTTTTCAAAATAATATTTTTACGCACCGTATAGGTCTTCTAATGTGAAGATGACATCTCTGTGAAGGCGAAACTTCGGCGGCATCAGGTTGACCCTGATAGTGGCCAGTGCACCCTCTTCAGACTCCGATAAACTCTCATTCATGTTTTCGGAAGCAAATATTTTTCAGTTACATTACAAAAAAGATATATGTTATATGTAAAACTCACCGGATTAATAAATTTTTTGTTCGTCTAACGATCGATACACGACCACAATCAGTCGATCTCTGATATTTCAAAATATAGATACATAAAATGTGTTTGTCTACAGTCTTAATTAAGTATATTATATATGGTTTACAGAATTACAGTCTTTGACTACCGTTTAAGAAAGACGTCGCAATTGCTAAGGCACAAACATTTTTGTTTTAACTAATTCAAACTCTGTAAACAAAAAACATGCGCGTCAAACACGATGGACGGCTCTACGAGTCAGCTGTTTTCTATTGCAAATAAAACGTTCGTAAAATAGGTACATATTTTTTGATGGCAACAAATTTTTTACATCAGGTCCCATTGCAAAAGGTATCATAATGCGAGCCTCAGCATATTGCAGCATAAAACCTGCTATTCGCCTTACACAATATCGTAATCTTGATTTCACTCGAATTATCACCCGTCATTAATAAATCTTACAAAACTAACTATAAACTTACCGAACAACGATCTTTTTGGTATGCGAATAATAGTTGAGTTCAGCGCACTGGGGCAAGCAAGAACATTTTGCGAGGTTCTTCGGAATGTTGATAAGGATCTCGACGTTACGACCGATACACGCCATGCCGTGCGCGTCGCATGGGACGCCATCTTGATATCGATATGTAAATACAAAATGGCGTACGAAATGTTTGAGATTTAAGAATTTGATTGATTTCAACGAAAATATTTTTGTTTATGTTAAATTGATCCGAATTCGTTGACAGGATCTGTTGTTTGTCAATCAAAGAGAATACAGTGAACAAATCAGTTATCAGATTTCCTGTCAGTTGATGAATTGGTATGAAGGCGGACTCTGTAGAGGTTGTATTTTAACAGACTAAGGAATCTATCAATTAGGTACACTGTTTACTTTATGTACTTTTTACCTCAAAACCTTTTAATAATTGAACCAATTTTAATGATAACTTTTTTTAATCTGCTGATTCTCATATGGACCCCGTATTTTTCTATTAAAGATTCGACCAGAATTTTTTGAGTTATCTTTATTAATGCATATTTAATTGACTTAGACCACAAAAATTAAAATGTCGTATTGTTTTTATTTATTTTTTTGTTGTTGTTGAACTAATATTTTTTCTGTAACTGCCGTCAATAGCATTGAGAGGATGAATTCTTGGTTTTTATCAGGGAACGCCTTTTTTTTTCCTTTTTTTTGTTAGCTTTCGAATTCACATAATTCTTGAACTGTCAAAAACGACAGACATTTTACGATCAACCGTCAGTCATCAAGTCAGAACTACAATCTGTACCGTCTTTTTAATCTATCGAAGAATACGCATGCTGCGTAATTAAAATTGCATTAAATCATTTATATTTCAAAAACAATTCTTGAAATCAATTATTCTATGGTGTACGTAGAATCATTGATACAATTATCACGCACGCACGCACACACAGACACGAATAAAAATAAATTTTGATAACTATAGAAAACAATATTTCGGTTTGATTCACTACGGTAACTTATGAACGAATACAGACCTCCTTTGACGTGGAAGTATGGTCTGCAGCCACAGAACATAACTGCCATCCGACTGCGACAATGCATCTGGCAGAGAGCGAAACTGTATGCCTAAATATTAATACAAAACTTTTTAAATACAGTTACAATGGATTCGTAAGAACGGAACGTATGAAAAGAGCGTAAAACAGAACGTTATGTTGTGAGTGAGAGGTACGGTAAGAAAGTATGGAGGGTAGAGGTAAGGAAAACCGTCTCCATATGGGAGAAGCTTGAGAAAGTGTCCCATTTTCAGCACTAAATAACAGTTCAAAAATCCTCCACAATGGCGCTAGCATAGGCACAGGGTATAATATGAATTGAGCAGTTGTTAACTGATTGAAGTATGCTGAGTTAGGAAATTTTATATTTTTATTGACTAGAATAGTTAGTGACAGTGTAAGATACAAGACCTCACATGTTTACGTAGTCCAAACTAATTTCGTCAATATAACCTAAAATTATTGCTGTGGTAAAACGTGGAGACATCGAATGCATTTTCTGATCAGCTTTAAATAAATAAAAAATTGTGATTTTGTAGTGCTTACAGTTCTTTCGTCCCTTTTTATTTCTCTATCTTATTCTAATAACTTTCAGCGCCTTTTTTAAATGTTACCCGGTTGCTACTGTAGCGCCACCCTTATTTAGCAGATTTTAACGGACACTTTTTCACACACAGAGACGATCCTCCTTACCTCTACCCTCTATAGTAAATATTATTATGCATTCTACGTCTAGGCACAGATTAACCAATTATAACATGATTATTATTCGTAAATATCAACAAACCTTTATGGAATCGCTGAGTTTCTCGTCGGGATAACGGCAGCGGCGTTGTTCCGGCCTCAATTCCTTGACGCTTGGAGACACTTCTATCTCCACGGCCTAAGCAAAGGGTTAAAGAAAACATAATGCCGCGTGTAGAACAAAAAAATCGTTTCACGGAATGTAAACAAATATGAATGAAATATTAAGCCGTATCGATTTTGGAAACGATTCGATTTCGATGTGATTTTTAAATTTAGATTACATTACGTGTAATCGAAAAAAAAAAAGTGCGTGCGTACAAAGTACACATGTCAGAAGTGAAACTTTTTTGGCGAACTAATTTATAAGTCTTGCTTATATTTATACAAATCTAAAACTTTAGATTTCCAAGACTTAGAGGAAGGGAAAAAGGAAGATATGTTCCCGCCAAAAGTCTGTCAAATGTCCATCTCAAACCTCAATGTTGACAGTCACATTATGTTTAGATTTCCAAATTGTAAAGGACTAATATTTTGCCAATTGAATTGACTAATTTTATTTCATGCTATTTGGTTAATGTTCCAAATTCTTTTCATTTCATTTCAATTCCTATTAACATTTTTCACAAATGGTATGATACATTTGCCTTTCCAGTTGGAAACATACAACAACTACTACTACTGACATTTGACAAGTACTTAATTTCATTATTATTTTGATGCACTGAAGTAGGAAACCTATGGTTTGATGCTACTTCAGTGGTTTGATGTCACTTCCGTTGCATACCTGCCTGACGTTCTGTAAAAATTTTACCCTCATGCGCCTAAAGAAGTTTCACTTCAAAAACAATTTACACATTTCAACGTTTAATATTAAAACCTAACAGAGCTTTAGTAAGAAAAAGGAATTAAAGATTAAATTTATTCAGGCTATTTCAGCTTCTCCTTGACGTGAGGTGAGTACACGGACTCAAACCGGGAGTGTTGCTAACACTGGCCCTAGCAATAGCCGTGCTTCGCAGAATCTACCGCCGGATCGGAAACGCGACCCACTGAGATGATCCGGCGAGAAACTCAGTGAGCTAACTAAGCTCACCGAATGGACTAATACCCGAGCTTTTATTTTTTTATTTACTAGAGGTCCCGCAGTAGTGGAAATTCGACTGTAATTAATTGGAATTGTAAGTTTATACACTATTATGATTGTATTCTATACTACTATAATCACAAAATTCGCCAAGACTACACTATAAAAAATATTAACGAAGACAAACAATATTTAATCTATTCTCAATTTGACAACAGACGTCACGAACAAAAGTTTGACAATAAATAATATGCATACGTGTGTGTGTCAAATACATGGTATGTAGTGTGTGTAATGTTTTCTTTATTGATTTAATGTATCTTTTATGCATTATTTTTAAAAAATATTAGCATTGTGCACTTCTTCTCTATATTCTCTATAAGTGTGGAAAATTTCATACTCCTCCGTCCGCGCAATTTTCGGTAAAAGGGATACAAAGTTTTTGCTTCACGTATTAATATATAGATTGCTTAGATGTGAGAATGAGCTCACGGCGTAGGTACTTCATGTTAAATGGTTATCGGAGCCCATAGACATCTACAACATAAATGCCGCCACCCACCGCGAGACATGAGTTTCAAGGTCTCACTTTTAACAGTACACCGTTTTAACAGTCGCCCTGACTCTTAACAGCGATGAAACTGTATTCCTCATTCGTAGTAAGATTATTGGTGTGGCGGTAAATAGCTACACAATGTGAGGCTAATCGAAAGTGGTTGAAGTTGTGCGAAGGAATGCGCTGGCGGTAGGGGTATTTTGTATACTCGTCCCTCACTTGAGGCTCTCAAAGACCTCATGCTCTCCAACGATAGGGTTCAGTGGTTTATCGGCAGTAAAAGGAAGACGACCATAGCGGCACAGCTAAAACGAAATTACCCCTATGTTATCGATACCGGTAAAGCGGGCTTTATTTTAAGATGAGTTGGATGCGTGTTGCACGTGAAGAAGTCGAAACGCGAATGGAGCGTGCGTGTGTTCCGAATTCAAAATGGCGTTCCTTGGCTATCAATTTCTGGAAATCGTAAGCCTTCTTCAAGAAGGTTTCGTTGGATCCTCCAATGAGGCCGCGACATAATATGCGTATTGTAAACTCTAAATTTAAAACCGTGAATTGAATATAAAATGGCGTTTATCCAGATAAGCCGATTGAAAAGCGCCCTTTAAAGCCGCAATAGAATTAACAAAAAAAGAACCAATTTATTTTGATACCTTAAAATCAATGATAAGTTCTTCCCCGGGTGAAACTTCTCCGGTCGGATTTGAAATGGCCGTCGAAATTTCGAAAGGTGAATGGATGAAATACTGAAAATAAAAAGGAACAGTTATATATCCTACATAATATATATTATATTTTAATATTAAAAACGCGAAGTTTTGTAAGAATGTATGGATGTATGTTTGTTACTTTACAAAAACTACTGAATGGGTTTTGATGAAACTTTACAATATTATAGCTAACACATCAGAATAACACGTAGGCTATAATTTAAGAGAATATATTTAGTATCAATTGTCTTATATATAATGATAAGTGTCAAATGACAAAGAAAAAATACTGCCACCTTCTATCGAAGGAACAAGGGGCAAGGGCAAGGTGGCCAAATAACTATCCTAACTGGGTTGCCAGTCGCAACCGCCCTACGAGAAGCTGAGAACCGGACGGGGTGGAAAAAGCTCACGAGATAGGCCACGGTCAAGTTTCAGGGAGACGACCTTCAGTAATGATGAAAGCAACGAAAAAGAATCGAAGGGACAGCCTCGATTCTTGACGAATGCCGCATGTTCAACAACTATTTAGGGATTCAGAAAAGTTTCCAGTCTGGTATTGATGACATGAAAGAATACTTTGCTGGCGAGTGCTATCAAGGCTGTATGTCTATAGTTTTTTATTCTCATTTCTTTGTTGATCCTCTTTTGTTAAGTGGCATGAATGCTGAGTGAGCCCAGACTCGCGTTCGCTTCTCTGTCACACACTCTAGTTCAAGGATTCGTGATTTTGGGCAAAAACACTCCTTTTAAATGATCAGCAGATTCTTAAGACACCCAAAGCATGATACTTTAAAAATCCTAAATCTAGTTTTTTTCCTTGTTTGATGTCTAGTATGTAAATGATCGATATCGACCCCTTGAGAATCCCTGCTGCTTACACGCCCTACCTTCCAAACCAGAACGTATGTAATGCGACATAAATATACAGGGTGTCCCAGAAAGAATGGATAATCCTTGAACCCCGCACGGGACAGCTCTCCAGCGCTCAGAAAAAAATATCTAAAAAAAAGAATTCCAAGTGATACCCAAAATATGATTTTTTTTAGAAAAACATACGTTATTTTTACTTTACTTCACATTCATGTGCACAACGGCCACAAAGTTATGAAATTTGTGGCGNAGTCGGTGGCAGACAGCTTGAACACCTGTTGTGAATAAAGCTTGATTTATGTACACCCGATTTTTTTTATTATTATTAAAATTTATTAAGACTTATTTTTTATTTTTAGTCGTATTTACTCTTTTTGCATCTCAATAGCAATAACTTCGTAGTGGTATTAGATAAAAAGATGTATGATACCATTTTGTAAGCTGTATGAGCTGCGCATTTTTTTTAAATAGCTGGCCACTTACGTTTTCATTTTTTTTTTTTACATGAAACACTCTCAAACTACGCCAAAATTATTTTGATATCAAATTTCAGGTTAAAAATTAAAGTTCTTATTTTGTTTTTGAAAAAAGTATTATAGATACTTATATTATTTAATGTATTTCTAGTAGTATAGTCTATCAGGAACAAGATGACACCAAAAACGCCACAAATTTCATAACTTTGTGGCCGTTGTGCACATGAATGTGAAGTAAAGTAAAAATAAGGTATATTTTTCTAAAAAAAATCATATTTTGGGTATCACTTGGAATTCTTTTTTTTAGATATTTTTTTCTGAGCGCTGGAGAGCTGTCCCGTGCGGGGTTCAAGGATTATCCATTCATTCTGGGACACCCTGTATAGAGCTGTGGTACTAATCTGTAAAGGTTCACAATACTGCCCCCCAGTCAGAGGTGATGGTACCATTAATCTTCGTTTTAGTTTCATCATCATCTCAACCTGTTCACTTTCCACTAATGAACATAGGCCTCTCCAACTGATCTCCATTGCGGCCGGTCCGTTGCCTTCTGCATCCAACGTGACCCACCTTTTTTTTTTCCCTACCTAAGCTGATAGCCTTAGGGGCTATTTCAGCGTAACCCTATTGTTTGTAGATGAACTCACGGGGCTCAAACCTGATGACGTTGCTAACACGAACCCTAGCAAGAGCCGTGCTTCGCAGAATCTACCACCGGATCGGAAACGCGACCCACTGAGAAGATCCGGCGAGAAACTCAGTGGGCTGTGTCTGAGAAGCGATTTTCAGTAGGTCGTCGGTCCATTTAGTAGGCGGTCATCCCACACTACGTTCGCCAGTACCTACATGGTCTCCACTCGAGGATCTTTCTGCCCCATCGGCCGTCCGATCGCGTTGTGTGGCATACCCGCTGTCACTTCAGTTTACATATATCTTACCCTAACTCCATTGTTTACGGAGTCGATCCTCACGTAGCATTGGCCACTCAGATAGTGACACTTGAGGAGCTCACTCGGGATCCATTCCTTGTCGTGAAGCATGTGTTGATATTTGGCGTATTTCGAATTGTATGTCAGACACATTCCAACTTCGGTCATCACCGGGTGCCAGATAACTTCCTGAAAGTAGTTATTGTTTAATTCGATGCTTACCAATGGTAGGAGGTTTCCCACTTGACTATTTTTGTTGTGTAGCAGTAATGCGTTCCGGTCTAAAGGCTGGGGCAACCGTTGTATTATACTGTTACGCCTTTAAGAGTAACGCCATCTATCGCCGAATAGCAGAAATGAATATCAAAGGAATTAGTAACATCGAGAACGCTCGAGAAGTACAACGCCATCTATTCTCAGTTAGCGGAAACACACATCGAAGCTACTCTAGTTGCCCAGAATGTTCTCGATAAATCTAGGGATGTCGTATCGTAATCGATTCTACTCGAAGCGAAACAGCGAACGGATCACCTGAAGCGAAGCGGAAGAAGTGAATTGAGAATTTTAAAGTGTTCGTTAAGTGCTTTATGTGTTAAATACAGTTTTGAGTTGTACTTTGGTAAATTTTTTATTTATCTCGAACCCCAGCGCGTATTAATACTAAAAAACTGAGACTTGGAACTCATGTCTTTAGGTGGACGGCGGGAGTTACGTTGTTGATGTCTACGGGCTTCAGTGGTCAATTAACATCAAGTGGGCCGTGGTTACAACAATAAAAAAATCTAGTTGCGGCCATCTTTTCGATATTCAAATATTGGTCTCGGCTTAGAAGAACGAAAATGTTGGTTTGTTACTCCACTATTATGGAAGAAGCAGGTAAGGAGGTAAGAGCCTAAAAGGTAATACGATCTGTGTACGAAAAAAAAAAATGTCTGTCGAGATGCGACCAATCAAGGCCAACCACAGCAAGATGGCGCCAAAAATTATTATATTGAGGGGCGAAAGGCTATTAATACGCCAAATTTATCTTTGTAATTAAAGGTGCATTTTATTTGGTAACAGCATCAACAGTTCGATGTTTTTAATTGAACTTCAATTAAGTTTAACTCAATTCAAATAACTGAAGAAGTTTTTTTTGTTATGAGATAAAACAATTTAAACTTTAAATGGCTTCTCTTGTTATGTTGCAAAAATGTCGTTTAACCCAAATATTCTATCGCCCCTCGATGTGATGTTGTTAAAGTCCTTCGTTTCTATCACGATTGCTACTTCTTTATTGCCCTTGTAGGAAGACGAACATACGGCCCACCTGATGGTGAGTGGTTACCGTCGCCCATGGACTTCAGCAATGCCAGGGACAGAGCCAAGCCGCTGCCTACCGCTTAATACTCTCCACAAGCCTATTTTAAAGAAGGACATGTCATAGCGCTTACGAAACACCGTGGAGGGGAGCTCATTCTATAGCCGGATGGTAGGTGGCTCACAGTCCACCTGGTGTTAAGTGGTTACTGGAGCCCATAGACATCCACAACGTAAATGCGCCACCCACCTTGAGATATAAGTTCTAAGGTCTCCGTATAGTTACAACGGCTGCCACGACCTTCAAACCGAAACGCATTACTGCTTCGCGGCAGAAATAGGCGGGGCGGTGGTACCTACCCGTGCGGACTCACAAGAGCTCCTACCACCAGTAAAGTTCGTAACGTTGACTACGTTTCGCTGTTTTGTGAGGAAAAGCATCAAAACCGACCTGTTTTTGGGACATAACAACATTTAATTCAATCTCCGGGTGAACGAACAAAGCTAGTTGCAGCAGATTCAATTCCTTGACGGTCTCGTCTGACTGGTACTTCCAGAAATTCTGCAGATTTTCTCTGAACGACACATCAGCCACCAGTTCAATGAAATCGTAGTAGTATTGGTACTTGCCGGGGTCTGAATCTTCTGTCACGTTCCAGTGCCTAATCATGAAAGAAGAGTAGAATAGAAAAGCGCTGTTAGCGACGCGCTCAAATAAAATATAGTTTGTCTATGTTTGTAATGTCTGGTATTGTCTGTGATCGCCTAACGGGCAAATGAAGGACTCGTACGTGTACGCTAGTTCAATCGTATCTATACTATATCTATACTTATAACATTATAAAACTGAAGAGTTTGTTTGTTTGAACGCGCTAATCTCAGGAATTACTGGTCCGATTTGAAAAATTCGTTCAGTATTAGATAGCCCATTAATTGAGGAAGGCTATAGGCTATATAACATCACGGTAAGACCAATACAAGTGGAGCACCAATAAAGAATGTTTCAAAATAGGGGTTTAAATAGCTCCTTAACATTTTATAATTCAAAAATATTTTCACTTTCTACGTAAATTAAGTGAGGGGTAAAATTTTGCATTATGCCAAAGTAACTATTCCACACTGACGAAGTCGCGAGCAAAAGCTAGTTCTCTTATATGACAGCTACCCGTTACAAATTATCATCGCATTTAACTCTTGTCTTGATTAATTTCAAATTTAACTTGAAAATCACTTCTCTATTATCAGTTGAGCTTTATCCGGATGCACCCTGCTAAGGTAGCAGGCCGTCACGGCTGGAAACGCAGTCCACCAGCTCCTGTAGTCTCTCTGCNGACGAAGTCGCGAGCAAAAGCTAGTTCTCTTATATGACAGCTACCCGTTACAAATTATCATCGCATTTAACTCTTGTCTTGATTAATTTCAAATTTAACTTGAAAATCACTTCTCTATTATCAGTTGAGCTTTATCCGGATGCACCCTGCTAAGGTAGCAGGCCGTCACGGCTGGAAACGCAGTCCACCAGCTCCTGTAGTCTCTCTGCATGGAAACCACGACGGGCTCGGAGTTGTAGCGGCTGTACTGACTTAGAGCGCAGTAGACGGCTCCGGTGAAGGCGGATATTGTCAACACGAACCATATCAATCTGTTGGTCACGTAAATTTCAATGCAGTACAATAAGACACGATACGACACGACACAGCATACAATAAGTACGGTACATCACTAAATCACAATGACATGTCCCCAATAAAAACATTGAACAGAAGCATCACTGAATCACATGTCCCCAAGAAAACAATTGGACAGAAGCATCACTGAATCGCATGTCCCCAAGAAAACAATTGGACAGAAGCATCACTGTATCACATGTCCCCAAGAAAACAATTGAACAGAAGCACCACTGAATCACATGTCCCCAATCAAAATATTGAACAGAAGCCCCACTGGATTACATGTCCCCAAGAAAACAATTGGACAGAAGCATCACTGAATCACATGTCCCCAAGAAAACAATTTAACAGAAGCATCACTGAATCGCATGTTCCCAAGAAAACAATTGGACAGAGATATCACTAAATCCTCCACATAGTTCTGACTTTTTACATTCTTCATTCACAATTCAGTCTATTCTTCTATGGAATGCGCTCCCACTCAAAATAAGGTCGACCACTACACGTGAAGCGTTTAAGACGAAGGTTCGAGAACTGTTTCTCAGAGAGTTAGCAGAGTCATCTAATTGATAATATTTGTTTATATATGTTTTTATATGTATATATTTATGATATGTATATGTATATATTTATGTATATCTATATATTTATGTATTTGTATTTATTTAAGTACGAGTATTTGTATCTATAAATATTATGTATGTTATATACATACACACATATGTTTAAGTAATATCACCTTCAGACTACACCTACCAAGCTTCATCTCTGCACTCCCCTAAGGTAGACTGTTAGAGAATGTCTATGGCATTAAGTCCGCCTTTACACTTTCTAGTATATGAAAACAATTGGGCAGAGGCACCACTGAATCACATGTCCTCAAGCAAACAATTAGACAGAAGCATCACTGAATCACATGCCCCCACTCAAAACCTTGAACAGAGGCATCACTGAATAACATGTCCCCAAGAAAACAATTGGACAGAGGCACCACTGAATCACATGTCCCCAATCAAAACATTGAACAGAAGCCCCACTGGATTACATGTCCCCAAGAAAACAATTGGACAGAAGCATCACTGAATCAAATGTCCCCAAGAAAACAATTGGACAGAAGCATTACTGAATCATATGCCCCCAATCAAAACCTTGAACAGAGGCATCACTGAATCACATGTCCCCAAGAAAACAATTGGACAGAGGCATCACTGGATCGCATGTCCCCAAGAAAACACATGGACAGAAGCATCACTGAATCACATGTCCCCAACCAAAAAAAACATTGAACAGTGGCATCACTGAATCACATGTCCTCAAGCAAACAATTAGACAGAAGCATTACTGAATCACATGCCCCCAATCAAAACCTTGAACAGAGGCATCACTGAATCACATGTCCCCAAGAAAACAATTGGACAGAGGCATCACTGGATCGCATGTCCCCAAGAAAACACATGGACAGAAGCATCACTGAATCACATGTCCCCAACCAAAACATTGAACAGAGGCATCACTGAATCACATGGAGGAACTAGCATGACTGCCCCCATAATCATAGGCACGCACGGACAGCCTCAACCGTGAGGGTATCACATACATAAGAACCAAAGATAGACAGCATCTTACTAGATCTACGAGCTGTTCATACTGCGTCTGTTGACGAAACGTTACAAATCCGCATTCCACTTCAAGGCACCGGACTCGAACAGCTCACTGAGTTGATAAAAAAGTTTTCGGACTACTTTATTTCGGGTACTGCCTCGACTACCGTCACTACTGGCGAAATTTCCATTAGCCACGAACGACACACCTGTCGCTTACAGATCTTATAAGTTGTCATGCTCGGAAAAGCTTAAAGTACCAGTTATCGTTATTGACCAATGGTGTGGACGTGCGATTCAGTGATGCCTCTGTCCAATGGTTTGATTGGGGACATGTGATTCAATCATGCTTCTGTCCAATTGTTTTCTTGTGGATATGTGATGCAGTGATGCTTCTGTCCAATTGTTTGCTTGGGGACATGCGATTCAGTGATGCTTCTGTCCAATTGTTTGCTTGGGGACATGCGATTCAGTGATGCTTCTGTCCAATTGTTTTCTTGTGGATATGTGATTCAGTGATGCTTCTGTCCAATTGTTTGCTTGGGGACATGCGATTCAATGATGCTTCTGTCCAATTGTTTTCTTGTGGACATGTGATTCAGTGATGCTTCTGTCCAATTGTTTTCTTGTGGATATGTGATTCAGTGATGCTTCTGTCCAATTGTTTGCTTGGGGACATGCGATTCAATGATGCTTCTGTCCAATTGTTTTCTTGTGGACATGTGATTCAGTGATGCTTCTGTCCAATTGTTTTCTTGTGGATATGTGATTCAGTGATGCTTCTGTCCAATTGTTTGCTTGGGGACATGCGATTCAATGATGCTTCTGTCCAATTGTTTTCTTGTGGACATGTGATTCAGTGATGCTTCTGTCCAATTGTTTTCTTGTGGATATGTGATTCAGTGATGCTTCTGTCCAATTGTTTGCTTGGGGACATGCGATTCAATGATGCTTCTGTCCAATTGTTTTCTTGTGGACATGTGATTCAGTGATGCTTCTGTCCAATTGTTTGCTTGGGGACATGTTATTCAGTGATGCTTCTGTCCAATTGTTTTCTTGTGGACATGCGATTCAGTGATGCTTCTGTCCAATTGTTTGCTTGTGGACATGCGATTCAGTGATCCCTCTGTTCAATGGTTTGTTTGGGGACGTACGATTCAGTGATGCCTCCGGCCAGCTCTGATAGAGGGGATGCTCTCTGTCTGATTTATTCACAGAAACAGCGAGCGCAACGTTTCTGCAGCTCATGGATCAGCAAGAATAATGAGGATCACGGTTATGAGAGCTCTCCGATTTTTTTTTAAATTTTATAAAAATGTACCCAATAAGCTGTAAAACGATCTATACACTGGTTCTATACGCATAGGTATATTTCAGATAACGAAGCATAAGCCAATCAAGACTGTCCCAAAACCGTCAGATGCCCAAGTGGTCAGGACAAACGACGACTCCTTGACCGCGGAGGCTGATTCAGGATAACTAAGGAACGACGATCAGCAGGACGCGCCTGGGACGAGGCGACTGCAGGATAGGCCGATTTAGGAAACACGATTGTAACAATAATGTACAGCGCCTATATATAGCAACGTCTATATATATATAAACTATTATATCTCACATTGTGCCTTTAATATTGAGAACGGCTACAAGGCTAAAAAGAATAAAATAATTTTGTCCACGTTGCCATTAATAATCACTCAAATGAGCAAACTTTATTATAAACGTTAAAATACTTGCCTACTTAATATATTCATTTTATGTTCTGTTATCTGTATTACAAAACTACCCGTAAAGCCGAAAGGAGTTTAAATGGGGCCTTATAACGAGTCCATTCACAATATTTAAGAACCGTAGTAACTCTGTATAACGTAACCCAAAGAAAAAAAAAAATTATTATTTTCACTGATGTGCAAACCCTGTTTCAGTAAAATTATAGAGTACCTAAACTACGTAGAATATATCTACAGTTCTACCTAATTTGGCACGGCAAAAATTTTAAAGGACCTAACTCAGGGGTCGGCAACCTGCAGGTCGCGAGCCACGAGCTCTTTGTATATTTTATAAAAAAAAAACATTTTAAAATTGTTCTGAATCTCAAATAAATAGTTGACATTTTAAATAATGCATATTTTTAAACTAAATACAAAAGTCACGGAAAACATTAAATTTCACAACCCAATACAAATTCCAAAATGGTTCTTTTTATTATACTTATTAACCTCCTTAATACACAATCAATAGAAAAAAATATATCTAATTCGAAAATCATCTGTCACAAATGTCAAAAATGTAATAAATATAATATGGCCGCGGCTGAAAATTCGAAGTGAATCAAAAACAACAATAATCTCAATATTATTATTTTTACCTCTCAAACCAATGCAAGCTCTTCTCGACAGTATGTTTGAGGCCGTGTAAGGTCGTTTCATTGCAGAATTCCTCGTATATTCTGTACACAGCCGTCATGGACTCCCTCGCCGAGAGCATCGCGGACTTCATACGCGTCCGACAACTAAATATAGCGGTATGTTTCCTTAAGTTTTTATATTTCCTCTTTGTCATTTTACCTATAAAAAAATGTAGATGAGTAACTTCACTTTGCTTGTAGAGTTATCTAATTATTATTAGTCGTACACGCAGGGCCGGATTTAAACTTAATGCCTCTCCTGGGCACAGGAAAAAAATCCGCCCCAATACTGGAATTTCACCTAAACTTATAGTTTATATATTTTATTTTTCAAAATTAAAATAAAATAATTATTGCGGGAACGTTATCATATTCCAAAAACATAAATAAATATTTGTTGTTTTTTTTCTAACAATTATAAATTTTGACTAAGGGTGACTCATAATATATTACATTAAAAAAAGAAACTAATTAAATTTCTTTAATTACAGACAATAGAAAAATCGATTATTATTTTAGATCTCTAATGCCGAGTTTACATTACGAAATTAGTGTCATGCATGTTGAGCTCAGTTTCACGAAAGTAGTTTCGATATATGCGAAAGTAATTTCGTTAAAAAATTAGTGTCGCGAAATCAACAGTATCGCAGTAACCATGGCGCCTTCAGCATCAAAGCTATAATTTGCTATATTCAATATAGCTAAAGAAATGCTTATATACCTATAAACTTAAAAAAAGACTATCAAGAAAAAAAAAAAGTTGGTAGATTCGAGGATGGTCAACAAGAAGGCATTTAGGTGCAATGAAGTTAGTCTCTGAATTAGCAGATGAAGATCCTGAGAGTTATAAAAACTATTTTCGAATGAGTGAAGATAATTTAGATTTTTTACTATAGGTGTTTCGGGACCCTTGTCATTGATATTCATTAATAAGATCTATATTTTTTTCTGTACTCCATCATTGGTTTGCCATTTTCAACGCTTGAAGCGCGTCCGAACTAACAATACACACGTCCGCACAGCGCAGGCCCTTTCGCGACATTAGTTTCACGTCGCGTCTACACTATGAAATTAGTTGCATGANATTAATAAGATCTATATTTTTTTCTGTACTCCATCATTGGTTTGCCATTTTCAACGCTTGAAGCGCGTCCGAACTAACAATACACACGTCCGCACAGCGCAGGCCCTTTCGCGACATTAGTTTCACGTCGCGTCTACACTATGAAATTAGTTGCATGACACTAATTTCACCAAAAAATCGCGCAGGGCACGAAACTAATTTCCATACATGAAATGAATGCATGCATTACGAAAGTATTAAATTACACGTGAAACTGTTAGTAAAACTAATGTCACGAAATTAATTTCACGCCACTAATTTCGTAATGTAAATTCGGCTTAAGGAAATAAATTGATTAAATCATTTTGATTCATAATTTTTACCAAAAGTGCCAAAATTATATAATTCACAAATAATGGATGAATTGAATTTCTTGAATTATCAATTAAAAGGAAAATGATTAATTATTAGAATTAATTATTATATTGAGTATATATAATTATATTGAGCAATCTTGATAAGACAAAAAATATATTACTTTCAAAATATTGCCGCCCTAAAAAATTTGCCACCCTAGGCACTTGTCCCGACTAGGTGACTGCCCTAATGTAAATCCACCACTGCATACACGCGTAGCTTCGCGCTCTTGCTAGGTCTAGTGCTAACAAGTTCTCACAGATTGAGCCCCGTGAGCTCACCTAACAATCCGTGCTTAGCTGAAGTGTTTATCATTTACCTACAGTACGTATTTTCTATATAAATAATATATGTCGTCATGAATTTATTAAGTTGTAGTCATTTTTTAAGTGAATCTGTTAATATATATAAAAAATATATAACTATACTTGACACCTTAGAACTTAACTCGAGGTGGGTGGCGCATTTACGTTGTAGATGTATATGAGCTCCAGTAACCACTCAACACCAGGTGGGCTGTGAGCTCGTCCACCCATCTATACAATAAAAAATAAAAAAATTCATCATCTTGTTTTTACTATCGCACCGCCCGCCACCGGACTAGAGTTCATCTATACTGCCTGGAGCCACTGCGGTCATCCACAGTGCGTTTCCAGAGATCTTATTTGCCACGTACCATCCGGCTATGAAATGAGCTCCCCTCCACGGTGTTTCCCGAGCGCTATGACATGTCCTTCTTCAAACGAGGCTTGTGGAGAGTATTAAGCGGTAGGCAGCGGCTTGGCTCTGCCTCTGGCATTGCTGAAGTCCATGGGCGACGGTAACCACTCACCATCAGGTGGGCCGTATGCTCGTCTGCTTACAAGGGCAATAAAAAAAAAAGTTCATCCCCGGCCCGAAATTTTTTTATCTAAAAATGCATGGAAACTACTTAATTACTTAGCTGACTTAAAGGGTAAAGAAAAAAAAAAAATACAATTCCTCAAAAATAACATACCGCGCTTTGGGCACGATGATATGTGACTCAGATTGTAAGCAAAGTATTTTCTTTTATGTAAAATATACTTGTTAATATAAACACATATAAAACTTTAATAGAAACGTGTCTGTCTATTGAAGACGTTTACAAAAACTTATTCTTATAGAATATAACGTCATAAATATATTAAGCCTTCGTCAAACAGAACGCGTAATTAGCGCGCGTCAGAGCGCTACGCTATGACGCCGAGATGTGATGTACTACTGTGGTAACATACCGTCACACAGAACGCCAGCGCTATAAGCGCTATAGCTTATAGCCAGCTCTGTTTGACGGTATGTTACCACAGTTATCCATCACAACTCGGCGTCATAGCGCGGCGTTAGTTTAGCGCTCTAACGCGCGCTAAGTACGCGTTCTGTTTGACGAAGCCTTTTAGTGGAATTTTCTTTGGTTTCCACGCGATTTATTATTGTTACCTATATTGAGGGGTGAAAGGATATATTTAAAGTTTAAAATTTGGTAAAAAATATCATAACAAGAACAAACTTCTTCAGATAATTGAATGAAATAAACTTAATTGAAGTTGAATTAAAAACATCGAATTGTTGTTGCTAATACTAAACAAAATACGTTTTTAATTATCGCATATTATCCGAAATGTCGCTTAAGCCGAATACCCTTTCACTCCTCTATAATGATTCCTACATCTTTTTTTATTGCCCTTGTAGGCACACGAGGATACGGCCCATGATGGTCAGTGGTTACCATTGCCTATGGACTTCAGCAATGCCAGGGGCAGGGCCATACCGTTAGTACTCTCCACAAGCCTCGTTTGAAGAAGGACATGTCATAACACCGTGGAGGGGTGTCCATTCCAAAGGCCAGTGCTATTTTAATCTCTCAGGGTTGAGCTCCGTACACTCACCTACGAAACCCCACGCATTTGGAATAGGCCCTTAGGTTACCAAATAAAAAGAATCCCCCTACAAGTCGTTTTACGCAAGGGAGGGTTTTTTTTTATTAATAAAAAAAAAAACCCCTGACTCAAGGGGGGATTTTTTTAAAAATAAATAAAAAAAAACCCCTACAAGTCGTTGGTCAAAAATTTATAATGATAAATTTTTAGCAGGCAACATCGCTGTCCGCGTCTAGTTTTGTAAGCTCCGTATTGTTTGGTCCAAATGGACGAATTATAATGTTAATTGTTTGCTAATGGAAGTCATCAATTACATCTGTATTATCGGGGAATCCATTAGACGATAGCATTGTTGATACCGAAACTTTATCGGGAAAATTGAGATACATTAATTGTATTTTTCCCCAACTTTTTTGTTGGTAGCCTAGGGGGCGATTCCATGAACGCCCAGGCCGGGTATGTGAACTCGCGGATTTAACCTGAGTGAGTTTGCTAACACTAGCCCTAGCCCTAGCAAGAGCAGTGCTTTGCAGAATCCAGTACCGAATCGGAATCACAACCCACTGAGAAGATCCGGCGAGAAACTCAGTGGGCCTTGATTGTTTTTTAAGTATGTTTGTTCACATTTAGAACGGGCTCATGGACGCCCTTACTCACCTTTAAAGTCGTCGTGGCCTAAAGGATAAGACGTCCGGTGCATTCGTATCTAGCAATGCAACGGTGTTCGAATCCCGCAGATAGGTACCAAAGTTTCAAATGAAATAGGTACTTACTAAATTAACAAATGCTCTTCCACGGCGAATAATAACATCGTGTAATGAAAACCAAACCCGCAAAATTATAATTTGCGTAATTACTGGTGGTAGGACCTCTTGTGAGTCCGCATGTATAAACGGATGAGGGTGGCGGCGACAATTGAGACAATTTACATCCACACCAAATAATATATTCTCTTCTGTACACGTTACGGTGGGTAGAATACGAATGCAGTAGAGATATGCTAACCGCCGGTATTTATACAATCATCTTGACCTATTTTAATACAAACTTAGTAGGTAATATTAAACATTGTTCATCTTAATCATTCTGCTGATTTAATACAAACTTAGTAGGTAATATTAAACATTGTTCATCTTAATCATTCTGCTGATTATTTACGTACAATTATTATTTAATAATATCGAATTATGTAACACAAATAACATTAAGGCTTATTGCGCCGTAAGGTTTATTGCGCCGGAAGCTGTCAAGCGGAAGGCGCCAATAAAATATTATAAGTATAAAGAAATATGAATGAACTATTTACTTGATTATGAAATTACTAATTATATTATAAGACAATAATAAGATCTATATATTTCCTAAGTTCGTAAATAATTTATTATGTGAGGCCGGAAGTGTTGCTCGATAACACACGGTTAGGTACACCAGCGCCCCGCCTATTTCTGCCGTGAAGCAGTAATGCGCTTCGGTTTGAAGGGCGGGGCAGCCGTTGTACTGTAAAAGCTGGGACCTTAGAACCCATATCTTAAGGTGGGTGGTGGCATTTACGTTGTAGATGTCTATGGGAAACAATTAACGCCACCAAGTAGGTGGGGGAACCTTACGACCTGCCACCCATAAAACCAAATTACCCAAGTATTTATTTTATTTATACTGTAGGTAATATCAAATCGTTGACATAAGATATCGACAGGTGAAAGGATAAACTAGCCTTTCAGCCTTTTACCCCTTCGATATTGATAAAGATGTTGATTTTCAAAGCTACCCATCACAAAGGACTTGCAATGTCATTGAACTTGATGTACATCATGACTGCTTAGCTAAGAAACCATTATCTAATACCTTATTATCCTACTGGTGGTAGGACCGCACGGGTAGGAACACCAGTGCACTGCCTATTTCTGCCGTGAAGCAGTAATGCGTTTCGGTTTGAAGGGNCTTCGATATGGATAAAGATGTTGATTTTCAAAGCTACCCATCACAAAGGACTTGCAATGTCATTGAACTTGATGTACATCATGACTGCTTAGCTAAGAAACCATTATCTAATACCTTATTATCCTACTGGTGGTAGGACCGCACGGGTAGGAACACCAGTGCACTGCCTATTTCTGCCGTGAAGCAGTAATGCGTTTCGGTTTGAAGGGCGGGGCAGTCGTTGTAACTATACTGAGACCTTAGAACTTATATCTCAAGGTGGGTGGCACATTTACGCTGTAAATGTTTATGGGCTCTGGTAATCACTTAGCACCAGGTGGGCTGTGAGCACATCCACCCATCTAAGCAATAATAAAAATAATAATAATAATATTTGCATTTCGTTTTAAGGTGGCAATTCTGCTGTCTGTAATGTACCTCGCTTATCAGTACTGGGGAGTAATGTTCAAATGCGAAGAGGAGGAAGACTATAGGGGAATTACACGGAAATCTAGGTCTAGATCTAGGTAAGCCAGCTTTTTCAGTATTGTTTTAGGGGGTGTATTTTAATCGCAGCCAAAGATATAATTTACAACATTAAACAATGGAGAAGAGCGTATTTTCGCCTATAATAGACCTCTAATATACTTCGATCGATATTCGGGGAAGTACCGAATTTTGTTCGATACAAGTTGTCAGCTCACGAAAATATTAAAATCATCTAACTTAATTTTTCCAAATGAATTTTGTTTTTCGCTTTTGGATGGCCACGATAATACTCCATTTAAATATTAGATATTTTTTAGAACAAAGTTTAAAAAACCAAAATTGCTTTTAAATTGGTTTATTATTTCGGTGCCCGACTTTCAACTTTGATAAAAAAATATTCCGGATTTTTTTTATTAAATAATTTATTGGGTGCGAACATTAGCCCACTATATTACAATATTAATCTCACACTAGGGTGAATATTTGAAAACGTACATTTTTGATGTCTCGCTGTGAATAACACATTAAACTTAAATCGATTTTGATCACTTTTTTTATATACATAGTTAATTAAGTGGGGTACATATTGCAGATCAATTTATTATATTTTATAAGCTTTATGACATTTTATAAAAAAGTTAGTTCCCAAAACCTCATTACCGTTCGTGTCCCATGGGAGCTGGAGGCGGAGTCGCTCGCTGCCGACTATCGGTGGCGCAGCGAGCTTCGTGCTCGGGGCGTGGCGCGTCTCCCCGAAAGTGAGCTGCGGGCGCGGAAGACCCATTCTCGGCGGTCCGTGGTCGAGTCGTGGTCGAGGCGATTGGCCAACCCCACGTGGGGGCTACGAGCCGTCGAGGCGGTTTTACCCAGTCTTTGATGACTGGGTGAAACGTGGCGAAGGACGTCTCACCTTTCGTCTGGTGCAGGTGCTAACCGGGCACGGATGCTTCGGGAAGTACCTGCACCGGATAGGGGCTGAGCCGACGACGAGGTGTCACCATTGTGGACACGACCTGGACACGGCGGAGCATACGCTCGCTGTCTGCCCCGCTTGGGAGGTGCGGCGCCGTGTCCTGGTCGCAAAGATAGGACCTGACTTGTCGCTGCCTGGCGTTGTGGCATCGATGCTTGGCAGCAATGAGTCCTGGAAGGCTATGCTCGACTTCTGCGAGTACACCATCTCGCAGAAGGAGGCGGCGGGGCCAGTGAGGCAAAGCTCTCCTCACTACGCAGAAACCCGCCGCCGCCAAACAGGGGGTCGGGACCGGGGTCGTATCCGTGACCTGGCCCCATAAGAGCTAGGGGTCCCACCCGTTTTGTGCGGGGAGAGACCCAGACGTGGGGTGGTGTGCTTTGCACGCTCACCCGCAGTAGGAAGCCGGTTGATGGTATACCGCGTTCCCCCGACCGCTCTGGGGGAAGGTGTAACGCGGCGCCATCAAGGCGGGCTCTCGGTCCGCTGAACGAGGGAACCGGTGGTCGTGTCGCTGGCGGCCGCCGGTCCGGCGTCCGTGGGACGGTGGGATGGATGTAATGTGCTCTGCGTCAACCCTGTCCCGCCGTCTCAATAGCCCCGACTGGGCTCCGGCCCGGTCCGAGGTAGGGCGCCGGTTGCGAGCGGCAGGAGTTTTTAGTGAGGTTCAACTCCCACATACCCCACCTGCCGTGCGGGTGGGGATCCGGCGATTTTCTCCTGTGGAAAATAAAAAAAAAAAGTTAATGTATAAACTGAAATAAAATATATGATATAAAGAACAGTTTCAGTTAATTTTATACCAATTCAAAAATTGTCCCACCCTTCGTACTACTTAACGTTCGCGAATACTGACAGTGAAATAGAATTGTACCCAATGGTAAATGTAACCCTCACGATGACTCCACGACGACCTCAGTGCCCGCTAGTGACTTGAGCAGATCACAGGGCTTAAAGAGCGATTTGGCGCCAACGAAAAATGAATAATGTACAAAAAATCGTCCAGGTCAAAATAAAATCTCCTTACCATTCGTGTCTTCTAAAGCTACGTTATTTGTTCAGATTAATTTAATTAATGATCTAAATATTTGCCATAAGATTATTTCTCGTTTGATAACGTATTTACTCTCATAAGTCTAATAAATAATGTAACGCACACAAATGTTTCCAAATATCTACTCACCATTTTACTGTTTACCATTTTTCCCGTTCACATTTTAACCGAATGGTAAGGAGCAAGCTAGAATGGTAAGTAGGTATTTTTTCTTTTTGAATGTAACATTGTTTCAATACATGCTATATTTAAACTGCCGTGTAAATTACTAAACCACTACAAATATCAGATTCAAGAAAAGCGCAAAATAGCACTTTCTGCGTTTTTTTTCACTGTCAATCTTCTCTTACAGTACAAATTGTAAGTCTGAAGCCGTAATCACTGGGCTAACAGTAGTGTTCTCATTGAGGATTACGGCCTAATACCTCCTAACTCTTAAAATAGTTGAGAAGAGACCTATGGGATAGTAATGGATAATAATAATAATGATTTAATTTCTCATTACCGTTTGCACAAAAATTCAGATCCAAATTGTGAAGTATTTAAAGGCTTATTTTTTGTTCTCACGCATTTCTGTGTATGTGTATGCTACTATCGGCTTTGCTTTAAATATCTAAAGAACAGTTTTGGAAGTACTATTTTTTCATTCTTTAAAATTGTCTAATATGTTCATTTGCAAATACTCACCCGCTAAGTGCTAACACAATTACATGTGTCGACCGCAATAAATAGTTTAAAAAAAAGCAATTCATTTTTAGTTCTAAAAATGTAACATTATTACACATTACTATATTGACGGCGTCTCGTCTCAAACCAGTCGACAGTGTCAGCAAAAACGTCCAAACAATAACGGTTATGGTAATTATTTAATACCCAAAACTAGTCGATTGAGAAGTACCTACATTCTTACCATCTACAATTTGTATCACACCAAATTCATTGAGATTTAGATTTAGAGTCCAAAACAGTAAGCAACTACTTACTACCCGGACTTCTTGGTCGGGAGGAATCGGGTTAGTAACAGATTAGGTTATTAACGTAAAACTGGCAATACCATTCCGGGGCCAACATTAGTCCCTGGATCCCACAAAAGTTATTTTTTTTTTATGATTGAACTGGTGTCCCAAAGGCCTTTCCAGTTTCACCGGGACAGGTGGGCGAGCAAAGACTGAGCCAGGAGAGGTGGGATTTGCTAACAGCTACCTGAACGCCCTCAAAACAAACCTAACAGCTCAAGAGCAGCTGCTTTGCGATTGAATCTACTACCGGATCAGAATCGCGACCCGCTGACAAGATCCGGCGAGAAATTCAGCGGGCTAATGCATGACTTAAGTTGCACGTCGAACTCGGCAGACTTTTTGAAGTCGTCGTGGCCCAAAGGATAAGACGTCCGGTGCATTCGTATCTAGCGATGCACCGGTGTTCGAATCCCGCAGGCGGGTAGGTACCAATTTTTCTAATGAAATACGTACTTAACATATGTTCACGATTGACTTCCACGGTGAAGGAATAACATCGTGTAATAATAATCAAACCCGCAAAATTATAATTTGCGTAATTACTGGTAGGACCTCTTGTGAGTCCGCACGGGAGGTACCACCGCCCTGCTTATTTCTGGGGTGAAGCAGTAATGCGTTTCGGTTTGAAGGGTGGAGCAGCCGTTGTAACTATACTGAGACCTTAGAACTATATCTCAAGGTGGATGGCGCATTTACGTCGTAGATGTCTATGGGCTCCAGTGACCACTTGGCACCGGGTGGTCTGTGAGCTCGTCCACCCATCTAAGCAATAAAAAAAAAACTTCGACGTGCAACCTAACCAGAATGAAAGGTTTTATTTAAACCGAACCGTGTATATATCGTGTGTGTATCGTATTGCTTGCGTTTGAAAACGGGAATGCTCATTCGATTTTCAGATCTTATTCTCGTTCACGATCGAGATCCAACGACCATCACTACAAGGTGCCAGAGCCGAAGCACGGGCGTCGCGGCAGGAAGCCACAGAGGCGCTGTCCCGACTGCAGTCTGTGCAACTTTGGCGAGTGAAACCGAAAATGGCGCGCGAAAGAGTTGTTTGACATTTGAGACTGGAAACGTCATTTGAAATTTTTGTAATTTTTCTATTGCCTCCTCGATTATATTTTATTAAAGAATTTTATCACTATTATATTGTGTTCATTGTTGCTATTTTTTTTTGTTTTTTGTTAATGAATTTTTTTGCAATTGAATACTGTATAAACCCCCGCTGTGTTTTTTTAGGTTGGGGAAAAAGTTTCATCGCATTTTTGAAGAAAATTCACAACATTTTTTAATATAATTTATTTACATTTAACTAAAGTATGTAGGTACCATTTTGTTCCTTAACTTTTTGCCATTTTATAGATAGGGATATGATCTCATAGCTATAGAAATTTTGGGGATTCTGATCAAGATACCGCGACAATTGGTTTTGGCAGTCCTCCTTCCGTCCTTTCGGTCCTTTCCTAATTTGAATTAGGAATTTAAACTTTTAATGATACCAAAACCAGCCAATCACAAATAGTATAGTCAAAGAGATTTTATTACAAGTTCATGCATACTATAATGCGAAAAGACTTTTTCCCCAACCTATTAAATTTGATTGATTGGCTTACACTTGTAAAGCGAAAATAAAGTGGTTAAAAAGGAACCACTACGACACGCTTAAAACACTAAAAAATAAGGCTCAAAATAATCTGCAGATATCTCTTTACGGCAAATGTAAATTTGTACCTATATTGCAAACACATATTTGTACCTACATTGCAAAGACAAAAGAAGCTGTTTGAAATGCCGACACAGTCGGAGCGACTCGGCAGTGCTGTAGCAGAACTCATGCTATTTTATTCCTGTACATTACTCTATAAGCATACGACTCACGAGTGGTGAAATGGAGACGGTACAGGAACGCTAAAAATAAGCCCTCTTGCACACGTTTTTTTTTATTGCTTAGATGGGTAGACTAGCTCACAACCCACCTAATGTTAAGTGGTTACTGGAGCCCATAGACATCTACAACGAAAATGCGCCACCCACCTTGAGATATAAGTTCTAAGGTCTCAAGTATAATTACAACGGCTGCCCCACCCTTCAAACCGAAACGCATTACTGCTTCACGGCAGAAATAGGCGGGGTGGTGGTACCTACCCGCGCCGACTCACAAGTGGTCCTACCACTACTACTAGTAAAATGTTTGTGTACCGGGCTATTAATAGTTGCGATGAGACCTCCTCTGTTTGTGACAGAAAAAGATCTGGCCGTCCACGTAGTGTTCGTACGAAAAAGGTGGTCAAAGCAGTAAGGGAAAGAATTCGAAGAAATCCTGTCCGAAAGCAAAAGATTTTATCTCGGGAGATGAAGATAGCACCTAGAACCATGTCGCGTATTTTAAAAGATGACTTAGGACTTGCAGCCTATAANGATGAGACCTCCTCTGTTTGTGACAGAAAAAGATCTGGCCGTCCACGTAGTGTTCGTACGAAAAAGGTGGTCAAAGCAGTAAGGGAAAGAATTCGAAGAAATCCTGTCCGAAAGCAAAAGATTTTATCTCGGGAGATGAAGATAGCACCTAGAACCATGTCGCGTATTTTAAAAGATGACTTAGGACTTGCAGCCTATAAGAGACGTATGTACTGGTCATTTCTTAACTGATAATTTAAAAGAGAATAGTGTGGTAAAATTGAAACAACTACTGAAGCGGTACGCAAAGGGAGGTCATAGAAATTTGTGTTTGCAGATGAGAATTTTTTTACAATTGAGCAACATTTTAACAAACAAAATGACCGTATTTATGCTCAAAGCTCTAAGGAAGCTTCCCAATTAGTCGCGGAGTGCAACGTGGGCACTATCCAACTTCAGTAATGGTTTGGTGGGGTATTAGCTATGAAGGAGTGACGGAGTCATACTTTTGTGAAAAAGGTATCAAAACATCGGCACAAGTGTATTATCGGCATTCGGAAACGCGAACCACAGAGAAGATCCGGCGAGAAACTCAATGGGCTGTGTTTGTGGGTTAATTTATTAGTCGCCCAGCCCTTCGTCGCAATCGACGGATTCGAACGATGACCGGTATGGCTTGGTAAAGACTGCTTTATGCAAACAATTATATTTTCTTCTAATATTCTACAGTTTTTCGGTCTCCAGAATTTACTAAAATTCTTAACTTGATGCTGTGTCGCTAAGATATCCATTTTAATCGGAGGTTCATTATTTTCTTTTAAACTTAGATTGTGTTATTTTCATTTGGTCATCAGTAAGGTAAATTCGTGGCTTGTCGTATTCTACGAATGAAAACAAAGCCGAGCCCCATTAGCCTCAATAAAATGTTCGCTCCACGCGTGACGTATCTCTTTTTTATCATAAAATGGTCATTACATTAATTTATTTAATTGCATAGAGTTAGTACTTATTAACTCCTTTTGTGTTGTCCAGCTGGAGCACTGGGTATGAATACTCCAGAGGGTCCCACAAACAAGTTCGAAAAGGAATGGTAGCGAGCGAGGTGCGGACGTATTCTCGTGTGTATGCTTCGGTGGTTGCGGGTGAACTGTCGGCGCCAGTAAAGGCGCACGCGCGGCTTGCCAAAAGGAAAGTCACTCGGTCGCTACTCTTTGAATCGCGCCGAGAACCGACAACGAGAGTCCCTGATTGGTCGCGGCGCGCGATCAGACGCGGCTGCCTACACGGCAGGCGTTAGGGTTGCTATACTCCGTGTTTAATTGTACCAACAAAATTATCCATAGATTATACACTTAAAATATATTTGAGAAAATTATCCTTCTGTCTTGAATACAATACTTCAGTGCAAAACATCGACGAACTGACAAGATGGTAGGTACGTGACAGATGTCACCTCAATTATAGGTATAACCACAACTAACACGACCATACGTCCCGCTTTTGGCGGGATTGTTACGCTTTCAGGCTGTCCGTCCCGCGCGCTGTTCCGAACGAAAACAAAAATGTCCCGCTTTCATTTATCTGTTGTGCGTGGATGTGTTTATTAAAACTCACCAAATACTTACTTATCCCAAATCCTTATTGTATTACAAAATACATACTAAAACTCTAAGTATGCTGCAGAAAATTGTTTTTTTTTTAATTATTTATAAATATGATTTTAAGGGCAAGTTGGTGTAAGAATTCAAAATGTCAGTGAGGGTATGATACCCTACTAAATTATTTCAAGTCATTTTTTAAACCATATTTTTTATTTTGCTCTTTAATATAACATCTTACCCCGACGTACCTACCCTATATATGGATTTATTTAAATTCGAAATTCCGTAGGCGTCCCGGTTTGACACGAAAAAAAAGGTCACTTTTTTATTTTTTATTTATTTATTGCTTAGATGAGTGGACGAGCTCACAGCCCACCTGGTGTTGAGTGGTAACTGGAGCCCATAGACATCTACAACGTAAATGCGCCACCCACCTTGAGATATAAGTTCTAAGGTCTCAATTATAGTTACAACGGCTGCCCCATCCTTCAAACCGAAACGCATTACTGCTTCACGGCAGAAATAGGCAGGGTGGTGGTACCTACCCGTGTGGACTCACAAGAGGTCCTACCACCAGCAGGACGTGTTAACAACGTCGTCAGGTTTGAGCCCCGTGAGCTCACCTGCTTGTTAGTGTTACGCTGAAATGACATCTCAAGGCTATTAGCATAGGTAGGATTAAAAAAACAAAAACAAAATGTGTGCAATTCACACGTGGTAGAAGTGAAGCCTTCCAAAATTAAAATACAATTATCCTAAACGTCTTAAGTATATGTAAAATTTTGTCATTAGTAAATAATTGTAAGGTAGCGTCCTCTGTGTATTGATATTTTAATTTCACGTATAATCCTAAATTAAAATTCACTACAAGAGCTTTCATACACACGTTAGCATTAAAAAATCTCACAGATGGCGCTGTATTAAATAGTATGTATATTTCTGTCTCATTCTTTGCTGGCTTCATCCTACACATTTTTGTATTTGTGTCTCTTACCTGTCGTTTTTTCCGTTGCATCCGGTTTGAGATCACAACGATTCTAAAGAAGTTTTCACTTCAATATTTAAATTAAACTTGATTACATTTGATGAGATGATGAGATTAATTTTGATTAGGTTATATTTATTTGGGAAATAAAACACGCCAGATTTTTCTTGTACGTTAAAGAGATATTATATGAGGCCTATAAAATCAAAGGCAGCTAAACGCCTTAAGGTCGTAAAATGGATTAGCAATGGCGCTATATTGTTTAGTTAGTTGGACACACTTTAGTGTTTTCATGTTATAACAAATGCAGCTAAATATCTAATAAATTCAGTTCAAAAAAATTATTTTTACTCTGTACTAAGTACTAATAAACGAAGTTTTATCATTTAAAATTCAGATTATTAGTAATCATTCTTTATAAATCTGCTTTAAAATAAAGAATATCGTAGCTATCCAAACAGTTATTTCAGCTTCTCAAACCGGGAATGTGGCTAACACTGGCCCTAGCAAGAGCAGTACTTCGATGGATCGGGAGGATTCGTAATGACGTGCTTAGGGCCGATTTTTGTAGTTTACCTGAATATTTGATAGACTTGGATTTAGCTGCCTTTGATTTTATAGGCCTCATATGAATATCCGTACCGTCTTAAACGAATTTTTCGTTCGGACTACCATCGTACTTCGATTATATTCGTTTAAAAATAAAGCAGTTAGGGGGCGAATAATAGGGCGATGTTAAATTACAAAATTTAATATCACAGCTTATCAAACAGCAAAAGATCAATTTTAATCGTTTTCGTCAAATTCAAACGAAGCGTCATCTTCTGAAGTGTTTGCTTGGAGCACCGGAAGCTGAGCGGTGAAGGGGCAGCAAGCTTCTTTGTCGCCGCATTGTCTGTGAAAATAATACATAAAACGTTTTTGACAACCAAATGCCCATTTCCTCGAAATACCACCAGGTTATTTTTGGTTGTACCTAGAAANATAATAGTTTTAGGGCATCGACTTTCTTGAGATCCTATAAAATACGTTTTAATTATTATTTTTGTATGTTTTAAGCATGATAAATTATGAAATTTTATATAATCAATCATATTAAATCGATATCATAGTCAATAAATAATGTACAACCCAAAACAGACGGCCGAACTGACGTGACAATGACATTTGGCGCGCTAAACATGGCGCATTTTCGGCCTCATTAGACGGAGACGGAGATATTTACGTATATTCATGTTTCATTTTATGTACGCACTGAAATACTGTTATATTGTTTTCCTGCGAGTTAAAGTGCTGAGTAAGAACGAGATAGATATATGTTTATGTATGTGCCTTCAAAATGGGTGCTATTTATATAAGCAATGGTACGTATAGAACAATATGTCGTGTCCCTACTATATAGGTCTATGGTTGTACCTAGAAAACCAGTTCATTGCACACTTTTTTTTTCTTGAGTTTATGGCCTGGTATCTAGACCTTTAGGCCAAACGTTCATTGCCCACTTGTGACATAGAACCACAGACAAAACAACGTAATTGCCGCGACCTACTTCAATTTGACGGATTTTATTGCCTCGCAACTCTCATTAGTGCACTGGAGGTTTTTCCAACGCTTAATTTTATTCTTATAGGGATGGCTGGACGAGCTCAAGGCTCATCTGGGTTTGCGAGGATATGAAAGCCCAACATCATAATTGCCACCACTCACTTTGAAGCATGAAGAGTTCTAGTCTCCGTTTTTACAGTACAACAGCTGCCCCACCCGTCAAACCGAAACGATTGGTTAAGCTGTTTCACAAAAAAAATTATGGTTATACTGTTTCAAAAAAAAAAATTGACAGGGTAGACCTACCCGTGCCGTCGTACAAGACGTCCCACTATCAGAAATTACGCAAATTGTAATTTTTGCGAGTTTGATTTTAATTACACGATGCTATTCCTTCGTTGTCGAAGAAGCACTTCATTTAAAAAGTTAGTACCTGCCTGCGGGATTCGAACTTCGGCACAGTTGCATCAATACGAATGCACGGGGCGTCTTATCTTTTAGGCCACGACGACTTCAAACGAAACCTGTTTACCCTTTCAAATTTCACCTAAGATCGATATTGAAAATCGTTTTCGTAGCATTATTATCTGTTTTAAGTTTAATATCTAAGTCTGTTACATAATCTATACTTTGCTTTATTAATTGCATTGGGCTTTTTGGCGGGAACGCGAGGAGTGAAGTTGTGTGGTTTGTTTTATTTTGTGTTTTTTCAGGTTTAAATGTGTAATAACGGTGGTTTATTAACTGGTTAATATCTGTGAAAGTGCACAAATGTGAGAAAACGAAACGAAGCCGCTGGACGAAACTTCTCGGGATCCTCCAAAAACTCCACCGAAAAATTCTCATTTAATTTCATCCCAGTTGATTAATGTCTCAAATTAATCATCTTCATTTCATTTCACCCCATAGTATCATCTTTTATAAAAATATTATTAATTAAATTAAGACAGGACTTAAAGGTTTTAGTAACCAGGTCATAAAAACCCATAAAAAAAATTGATTGCATAGATTATACACGATTGTTTACTTTCAGTATACATAGGTACGCAATATTTATTTTGAAAATTATTTACTAAAAAATAATATGTTTCAAGATCTCTAAGACCAATAAATGAGAACATAACAAACACAAGTTATTACTTATTGTTAAACAATCTGAAATATGGCAGAGTGTAGTTCGAAAAACGACGTAAAAAACCCGGAGGCGGCAAATGTTTCTGGAATTACAACTATAGAAGGTCAGTCTTGAAAAAATTTGTTTTATCAAACCGTACAATATATCTACAAAACCTAAAAACTTAACTAATAGTTAAACAATAATCTATCTTAATCTTCTATATATATATAAATGAATTGCTGTTCGTTAGTGTCGCTAAAACTCGAGAACGGCTGGACCGATTTGGCTAATTTTGGTCTTGAATTATTTGTGGAAGTCCAGAGAAGGCTTAAAAGGTAGATAATTATGAAAATGCTCGGAATTAAATAAAAATAACAATTTTGTTTTTCCTTTTATGTGTCCCCCGTCGGAAGGATTCCTTTTGTTTGTTTTAAGTTTATTTTATACAAAAATATAGGTCTTTTATTTATCGATTGAGGCAATACGAAGCCGGGTCAGCTAGTTAAACAATAAAAGAGGTTTTATTATTATTTTAGAAAACAATTCTAAAATAAAGGTGATGACTAGAATTGATCTATAGAATTATTATTTTTTATTTTAGGTTTAGTCTTGTACTACGACTTCACTATTTCCAGAAACTTATTCCTTGCAATCTTAAAAAGGCAGTAAATACCTAGTGAAATATTTCCTAGACTTAGTAGCAATGAGTTTTAGGGTTGACATTGTAAATGCTGGCTGTTATTGAAAATTAGGTCATTATTATAACCTTTGACTATATTGTATGTCACAATTAAAGTTTCTTACTATCGTGTTGCTTAAGTCTACCTAGTGTCATATTAGGTAGATTTAAAGTAGAGGACGTAGTAGGACGTCTTGTATGTGTTTTGCTTTGAAGGGCAGGGCAGCCGTTGTAACTATAGACTTTAGAACTCATATCTCAAGATGACTGTCGGCATTTGGGTTTTAGACGTCTATGGGCTCCGGTAACCACTTAACATCAGGTAGGCCGTGAGCTCATCNGTTGCTTAAGTCTACCTAGTGTCATATTAGGTAGATTTAAAGTAGAGGACGTAGTAGGACGTCTTGTATGTGTTTTGCTTTGAAGGGCAGGGCAGCCGTTGTAACTATAGACTTTAGAACTCATATCTCAAGATGACTGTCGGCATTTGGGTTTTAGACGTCTATGGGCTCCGGTAACCACTTAACATCAGGTAGGCCGTGAGCTCATCCACCCATCAAAGCAATAAAAAAAAACCTAGCTGGACCCAAATTAGAGTATGCTTTTACTGTTTCAGATCGCCCAATAATGCAACTATTCAAACGGTTAATAAACTACACAAGTATGAACTTAACGCTGACAAACAAACAAATAATTCAGATATTACATAAAGATTTTGATATTCACACTGGGACTCTTCATAGCATAACAGTGGACGTGTACGTGAATATAATTAAAAAATATCTAAGAGAATGGCCTGAATGGGACGAGTTTGATCAAATAACTAATTTACAAGCGGAAAAATCACCTGAGTACGTTAAGAAGATTTTGGAACGTAAGTATGAGAATATAAAGTTGTATTTGGGTGAGATGTTGGAGATTGCGAAGCCTCTTGCGAACGAAGCAGTGAAGGAAGTTCAAAAAGTTACCAAAGACAGCAACAAAATGAATGAAGTTATGATGGAAGTGTCCTGCTCGAGAGATCAGCTGAACCAGTTAATTCACAGGAACCCCCAAGCAGAGAACTCCACTGATATATTCAACTTAACTGAAAATATACACAACCGTATCATACTACACATGTGGGATTTAGAATCAATATTAAAATTACAAGTTCAGATAAATATAAATTTACCGTGTATATCCTTTGTACGTGAAATGAAACACGTACTCAAACATGTTCTAGTCAACAAGATGCACACTAAGCATGTCTATAATAAAGAGGCTTTAAATACTTCTCTGATGGTCAGAAGTAACTCGGCCAAAAGAAATTTAAATAAAGCCTTCATTAATCGATTGTTAACAGATTTAATGATGTTTTATAAGGACCACCCCGGTTATTCCCTTTACAAAACCATATTTGAATTAATGCGGAATGAGTTAGATATGATACCGCTCCCAATAGTTAACTCTTGTTCGTTCAGCAAGATCTTAAATCAATATGCGTATGTCAGGTATCTTTACACAGACGAGTGGGTCAGTGATGATAACAAATATGATTTGCAAATAGAGGAAACCCTTGTACCGAGGATACAAATATCATACAACAAGTACGGTTTCTTTGAACATAAGAATATGCCCACAAAAGACTGGTTGAAGCTGAGGTGTGGTTATTGTGAAGTATTGTTCACTGGTCAATCAATTGAAGACACAATCGTGGAGCACTATAACATATACCACCAGAACGAGCCCGATTGGTTTTGTACGAATTGCAAACAACGGTTTAACGTGAAACAATTGGCCGAGAACATGTGGTACCATGATTGCTGAATGGAGAAGCAATTTCTGACCTTTTAATTCTTGAATAAATTAAACTGACATTTGGAACATAGTTTTTTTTTTTTTTTCAAAAAATCCAATTATGATGTGGCACATCATTGTGCAAATGGTTTTACTCTTTTGATTGACTAGTTAGCGCCTTGACTGCTGGACCTCAGTCCTTGAGTTTATTTGAGATAGCTTGGGCAAACGTTCCTGTGATCAACAGGTTAGCTCTTTGTCTAATTTTTCATTTTATTGCTTAGGTGGGCGGATGAGCTCACGGCCCGTGTGATGTTAAATGTTTGTCGGAGCTCATAGACTTGAACAACGTAAATGCCGAGATTAATCTTGAGATATGAATTTTAAAGTATCAGTTTTTACAGTGTGACTGGCTGGCCCACCCTTCAAACCAAAACGCATTACTTTTCCACGGTAGAAATACGCAGGGTGCCTTTTTTTTCTCCTACCTAAGCTGAGAGCCTTGAGAGGCTATTTCAGTGTAACCTTAACTGGTAGGTGAGCTCACGGGTCTCAAACCGGAGTGTTGCTAACACTGGCCCTACCAAGAGCAGTGCTTCGCAGAATCTACCACCAGATCGGAAACGCGATCCACTAAGAAGATCCGGCCAGAAACTCAGTGGGCTGTGTCTGTGGGTTAATTTACTCGTCGAGCCCTTCGTCGCAAGCGACGGGTTCGACGAGAACGATGACCAGTGCTTGAGGTACCTAAAAGCACCGTTCCAGGGTGGCGGCACCCAGCCTTGCTCTCATAATACGTCCTACTACTACTAAAGTACATGTACATGTATATGTACAAATTTAAACGGCGGAATTCAAATGGACGGGTTTCGATGATTGCGTCACGAAGGAACTAGTGACTACCGCCATCGCACCTCAGAAGAAGTACGCCCTTGCCCATGTTAAGGAGAGGGGACTCCAGAGCCTGTACCGCATGGAGCAGTACCCCGTGTGGACAGCCACCCACACGCTTCCCAGTGGGAAGCCTGCCAACACGCTTGAAGGGCTACACGTGGGCTGAATCTTCTCTTACGTGCTACTGCAGGAGGCAAGATCTTGGTAATGCCTCCAGTGTTTCGGCATCAAACACGGTCTCGCCAATTACCCGACAACTGTCGGCCGTGGCGGACGGAGGAGTGATGAGCGTGGCCCCCTCAATAATGGGTCACGTACATCGTTTCCTCCAAGCGAATTTGAACCACCCTGCTATGGCGTACGATCTCTTTTTCCACTCCATAGCGGAGTAGTCAAACGATGAGTGGCTGGCTGTTCGGGCCCTATCTCGAGGATAGGTCGGTCGTGTGCACTGGATACGAAGGTGCGTTGCTCCACTTTTCGGTAGTGTTTTACAGGCTTTGGTCCATGAACCTCAGGATATTGGCTACGACTGGGTCCTACGAAGCGTCCTTCACAGCCCTCTCAGGGCCTACGTGTTGTGTGTTACACGGATGACACGCTGCTCATCACTCGGGGAAAAGACTAGCATGAGTCTGACCGACTTGCCTACGCAGGGGTGGCACTCATAGTCGGTAAGATCCAAAAGTTGGGACTCAAGATGGCACTCGATAAATTTCAGGTCCTGCTGTTTCACAAGGTTGGGAGAGCCGTCGATTGGGGCTCACCTGGTGATTGGAGGTGTGTGTGTGTGTGTGCTTGTGTGCTTTTGTGCGTGTGTGTATGCTTGCGTGCGTGTGTGTGTGTGTGTGTGTGTGTAAGCCTATGAAAACTTTTATTTTACCTGACATATTTTCGCGGAGCGTACAGTGTAAAATCTATGAAGACAGTCCCGTAGTCGCAATAACGTCGGAGGACGCACGACCCCGGTGTTCCATTGCCTGTCGTGCAATTCCTTTGCGTTGCATCCGTATCTGTGAAAAGACATTAGAAAACCGCGCTTATGGAGGGTAGAAGGATTTTTAGGCGGGAGGGAATGCGAATGCAATGCGATGTTAATCAGAGATGTTTTATCTTTTTTATTTAGGGTATCTTTAGGTTTAATCTTGCGATAACGATGGTCGGACGTGGGTTCTTCCAAAATGTTTCGTAAATAACCACCGTTTTACTGAGACTATTTCAGCTAATTTCGTTTCGCTTAATTTCATTACAATTTTTTTTTGTCTTAAATTAATTAACTTCATGTCATTTTTCACATAAAAATATGTATTTATTAATTTAATATTTTCGTAAACTCGATACTGGCAACAAGAAGAAGAAGCCAGTTGCCATATTTAAGAAAAAAAGAACAAGGAAAATAGATTGTAAACTATGGAGGGTAGAGGTAAAGAGAATCATCTGTGTTTATGAAAAATGTCCATCGAAATGTATTAAACTAAGGTGGTGGAAATAAAATCACTATAGAAGCACGTTTTCTTGTAATAATTCGTTATGGTTATAATTTATATTTACTGCATTATTTTGTCCAACGTAAGCTGTTGAAATTTTCAATTAACTGTTATACTTTAGCCGAAATGATATTAAATTTTTAATTCGGCATACTTCATCTACAATTCCTACATTCATACCCTTTATGTACACCAGCGCGATTGTGATAGGTTTTTGAACTGTTATTTATTATAGTATACAGCAGGACACTTTTTCAACTTTTTTCCCTTATGAAATGATTCTCCTTATTTCTACCCTCCATATCTAAATTAGCTCCATAAATAAATTAGCTTGCATGGAGACAAGTTAAAAAAGTTTTCTAATAGCGCTAGCGTGGTTTATTGAGAATGCAAAGTTCAAATTTTTATTAAAAAAACATGCGACGCCATCTTTGAAATTACACCACTCGCTACGCCGGCGCCACACTGATTGGAAGCTTTTCGACGGACACTTTTATTTTTCAAACAGATATTGTTTGAACGCACAAGAAATTCCAGCTCAAGTAGTCAAACGGAGCGGAGCTCTGTACTTGTTATCGTGGTACACTTGATATAACAAACGGAATTCATGAGTCTTAATTACTGTCGCTAAAAAAGGCAATGATAATAATGAAGTGAAAGGCATCAGAAACGCCGATGTCATCATTTTAAAAACCCCTTGGAACCAGCCTCTCCGTCATATACTTTGGACACTGTTGCCATTAGTTAAAAACCAACATACCCGGTACGTTAGAATTATTAATATTGGCAGCACTGAAATTTTCTTCCGGCATCAGGGCTGTCAGCTCTCCGAACAATACGAACAACAGGAGTAATCTGAAAAATGATCAAACTAACTTCATATCTGTTATCCAAACTCAATCAGTACTTAATCATACTTGATGCGGCTTTTTCTTCCAGCGACAAAAGAGGTCACATGTGTATAGATACATTTTTCCTTTTTTTTTGTTCTAAACAGATAATATGAACATTTTATATCAAGCGATTGGAGGGGTATATAGTAAGATGTGAGTTCGAAATCTCACTGTAATTTGAAATGAATTATCAAAAATGAAATGAGATGAAAATGATGCGTTGTATTTCCAAATTAGCGGATTCTAGAGAACGCATAGATGACGAAATAATAAACATAATTTGCCTAAATAAGGTCGTGGAATTTTAAAGCACACTTAGGGAGGCACGCTCTCTATGTACGAAAAGTGTCCATCGAGACGTCCGAAGCGACCAGTCAGGACGGCGTCGCCACTGCAAGTGGTATAGTTTCAAAGATGTCGTCAATGTTTTTTATATTATTCAACTCAGCTATAGCGGATAGAAGTAAGAAGCGCCCTCTCGTATAGGGGACAAGTAGAAAAAGTGTCCCCCTGTGGTGAGCCCAGAGCTATTGTTAGAAGAAGACTTACCGAAATAACGCAATTAGTATAGGAAGTGGAAATGATATGAATATAATAGTTTTAAACAGAGCGATGTGTAATGGGTAAACATTTTTTTTTTATTGCTTTGATGGGTGGACGGTCTCACAGCCCATCTGGTGTTAAGTGGTTACTAGAGCCCATAGACATCTACAACGTAAATGCGCCACCCACCTTGAGATATAAGTTTAAGGTCTTAGTATAGTTACAACGGCTACCCCACCCTTCAAACCGAAACGCATTTCTGCTTCACGGCAGAAATAGACAGGGTGGTGGTACCTACCCGCGCGGACTCACAAGAGGTCCTACCACCAGTAATAAATGATTCTTCATAAATATTTCTTTATATTCCTATTTACGTAGGTAGTGTTTCTTTCCTTCTTAATTTAATATCCTATTCTAATAGTTGATGGCGCTGTTTTTAAAATCATTCCACTTGCTGCTATGGCGCCATATTAATTAGCTTCCTTTCAGGAGACCATTCCCGATCCTGCGGACAGAATGGAAAGCAGTCGACGTCGCCCAAAACACGTCATCTCGGATCCTCCCGATCCACTAACGGTGCTTCTAGGTACTTCAAGCACCGGTCACCGTTCTCGTCGAGCCCTTCGTCGCAAGCGACGGGTTCGTATATATATATATATATATATTTATATACAATAATTGCTCGTTTAAAGGTATAAGAAAGATATGACGACGCTTGCAGCTGAAAGTAAGTATTTTACTTTTTGACGAAGCATGTTGCTGATAACTCTATTTCTGTAATCTGACGAAGCGTGTTGCGGATAAAAACATGTACTTTTAGGTTATTAAAGTAATTATAAATTAAAAAGTATACAATAATCTTAGTGTTTAAAAGTAAGACATTTCATTTAGGTTAGGTTACATTAGGTTTTCTCTATTATGAATAACTAGCTTTAGCCCGCGACTCCGTCCGCGTGGAATAGTTACTTTGGCATAACGCTAAATATTACCTCCACTTCATTTACGTAGAAAGTGAAAATATTTTTGAATTATAGAATGTTAAAGTTTGTCAAAAGAAAAAAAATACCTCGATTTTGCAACATTCTTCATTGGTGCTCGACTTGTATTGGTCTTAGATTGATGTTATATAGCCTATAGCCTTCCTCTATAAATGGGCTATCTAACACTGAAAGAATTTTTCAAATCGGACCAGTAGTTCCTGAGATTAGTGCGTTCAAACAAACAAACTCTTCAACTTTATAATATTAGTATAGATAACATCAAAATGTATTATTAAATTATTACACTCAACACAATTCACTTAACAACTGCTACATTCACTTCCCCACAAGACGATGCGTTGTTGAATTTTAATTTGCTCCTTGTATGAGACAGCTTACCTTACTTCTACCCACATATATATATTTAGGAATCATTAAGTCATAGAAAATGTGACCCAAATCGCTAAAACGTATTGACAAAAATCACAAAACATTGGAAAATTTTACAAGGCTCTTTTGATAATTTAAATTATGTGCATAAATTTAATTTTAAAGTGGAAAATGTTATTGTAAATGGTTTTTAAAGTAATAGGTCTAAACACAGAGGTTGCTATTTGAGTTATCTACTTAATATATACCACAATACAAATAAAACAAAATTGTTTATGGCTTTAGATGTCTTATTAGAATAAAATAAGAAATATTTTATTTAGAGCAGGGGTGGCTAACTTAATTAGAACCAAGATCTACTGTCTACTGACGAAAGACACTGCGATCTACCAATGTAATGTGTCTTTAATGATATTGCCTAAAATATACGTAAAAATCAGCTTTCAGAAAATACGTGAAGTAGGTAATGATTTTATGTACCTTGAGTACCTGATACCTGAAAATTAGCCGTCTAAGCAAGCTAGCAGGTAGGCATGCGTTCTTAGTTCATACTAACACTACGCAATCGGCCACATTTCGTTCGTCAGAAAATGCGTGACGTCTGGGGGCCCTGGGATCTTACTCTATGATAGCCTTTGCTGTTCGTTAGTCTCGCTAAAACTCGAGAACGGCTGGACCGATTTGGTTAATTTTGGTCTTGAATTATTTGTGGAAGCCCAGAGAAGATTTAAAAGGTAGATAAATATGAAAATGCTCGGAATTAGATAAAAAATAACAATTTTGTTTTCCCTGTGATGGTTCCCCCGTTGGACGGATTCCTTTTGTTTGTTTTAAGTTTATTTTATACAAAAGTTTAGGTCTTTTATTTCTCGATTGAGGCACTACGACGTCTGCCGGGTCAGCTAGTTATATAATAAAAGAGAAATATTGTATAGAAGAGAGCATAAATAATGTGACATAATGGTAATTAACAAATGATACAAGATGAAGACAATGCGTGTAGCAATTGGTGATTACGTTGCGCAGTCTTTTCTGTGTATTTATACTTTTTGTTTTGCCACGATCGACTGAACTAATAGCCACGATCGACCGGTCGATCGCAATCTGCCGGTTGGCCACCCCTGATTTAGAGAATTTACTGTGAACCGAACGTGTATCTTTTTTTTGTATTGCCCTTGTGGGCAGACAAGCATACGGCCCACCTGACGGTGAGTGGTTACCGTCGCCCATGGACTTCAGCAATGCCTGGGTCGGAGCCAAGCCACTGCCTACCAAAAGTCTACGAAACAGTCACGCAATTGTGATTATTGGAAAACTTATTATACAATACGATGAGACTTCAGACCTTAAGGGACATGGTATATACACAATGTTTGTAAGGGATCCGCGAACTACTCAACACCAAGTGAGCTTTAGTTCATTTATAACATATAACATAATATAATATAAATATATAACAATATATTTTCATATATGAGTCGTCTATTATCAAAGGTGGCAATCTGTGCATTTGGACAAAAAAATGTTATTGATATGTCAATACAGATTGATTTGAATATAATCGTCTCCTTCAAAGAATACGGTTCAAACCTGGTTAATACTTAACCTGTTATTTATCTAAGATGTCGTTCAGAAGAGTTTTGTGACTGCCAATGGAATACAAAGTCAATAGTTCGTTTTTCTGATTTGCCAGTAATTGTCCAAAAGTCCCATTGCCGGCTTTGATAATAGTCGACTCATATACAACCGTAAAAACAATTTTACGAATGATTTTTTGTACAAATCTGAACTATAACATATATTGTATAAAAAAACCAATTGTGTTAATGCAAATTCTTTGAGTAAAATAGCTTTGAATTTGACACGTGCAGACATTGCGTTTTTTTTTTTCTGTTTTTGCTGCTACTTCCCGCCATTTTTAAACTCAAAAAAATAAACAAAAAACACTCACCTTAACTTAGCGTCCATATCTGAGCCCGTGCAGCGATGTACTAATCACATAACGACATAAGTAATTATGTTTATTATTAATATTGTTACGATAAATACGACGACCTATTTAAAAGTTAATTAGTTTTGGCCATTACTGTTTGTTAATACAAAGTACATGACAATGTTACAGTGATCTAGGTATTCGCATTTGAGGGATTGAAATTGACTCGATTATGAATGGGGTTGCAAAACATACCACGAATCCATGTCGAGATAAGATGTAAGGCAATTATATCTTCTTTTTTTTATTAATTGCTTAGATGGGTGGACGATCTCACAGCCCACCTGGTGTTAAGTGGTAACTGGAGCCCATAGACATCTACAACGTAAATGCGCCACCCACCTTGAGATATAAGTTCTAAGGTCTCAGTAAAGTTACAACGGCTGCCCCACCCTTCAAACCGAGACGCATTACTGCTGCACGGCAGAAATAGGCAGGGCGGTGGTACCTATCCCGCCTGCGGGATTCGAACACCTAAAGGATAAGGCGTCCGGTGCATTCGTGTGTAGCGATGCACCGGACGCCTTATCCTTTAGGCCGCGACGACTTCAAATACGCTTTTACTACCTCGTTTGTTTGTTTGTGTCTAAAGGATTTTTAATGGCCATTACTGATTCAGCGGAGTTACAACAATTATAATTTGAAGCCAGAACCAGGACGATATCTTTAAGTGTACCGGATAAAGCAATGTATGTATTCCAATTAAAACGAAATCTGTGTGAAATTGTAGTAATAAAGGAAGTCTATCTAAAGTGTTTTGATTTTTCGGCGAAAGCCCAAATTACCTAATATTTTTTTTCCTTTTTTGTGTGGGTGGCCGCCACTCGACCTTTTTCGGCGACAGAAGCGATCGCGAATCGCAATGCGAATATACCTACGTCATTGAGTTTCTTGCCGGATCATCTCAGTTGGTCGCGTTTCCGATCCGGTGGTAGATTCTAGAAGCACTGCTCTTGCTAGGGCTATCAAGTTCTCGAAATGGCCCCATAGGCTACGAACGATATGGGAAGCGAAAGAGGACATAAGCCTACGCGAGAAAAACGTGTTGGATTGTGATAATTCTTATGGTATTCTATACTAATATTATAAAGAGGAAAGATTTGTTTGTTTGTTTGTATTGAATAGGCTCCGAAACTACTGAACCGATTTGAAAAATTCTTTCACTGTTTGGAAGCTACACTATTCCCGAGTGACATAGGCTATAATATGAAAAAAATTAGGGATCCTTACTAAAACTCCACTAATGTAACTCAAGGTGTAAAAAAAATTACGTAAAATATTCTTTACATCGCGTGCCCTGCGAAAACGATTCATGATAGAATAGAATAATGTACTACGATTTTGTAGAACACATTATTATTTACAAAAAGTGTCGCGACAGCATAATATGTCTAACTATTATAGTTATGCCACAATAAGTGTTCTTTTATTTTTTTAAATAAAACAACGTCAAATATCGTTGAAATTTTTGTTAAAGACCCTAGCGGAGACGGAGCGAGCCGCTTGTGAAGAATATAATGCTTACGTTGTTTTGTCGACGTAGGCATTCTCTGAATTGGTTGGTTCCGGTTCACGGACATCCGTTATGTCAAGGATACAAGGCGCAGCCTCCTTATAGCTAGTAATAGATAAAAACGTAAACAATTAGATTACAATTATCGCCACCTCTGTTCAAATTCAATTTGAAGGACATTCTATGTTGTGAAGGAAGGACGAATTCAAATGCCCAAAACACGTCATCTCGGATCCTCCCGATCCACTAACGGTGCTTTTAGGTACCTCAAGCACCGGTCATCGTTATCGTCGAACCCGTCGCTTGCGACGAGGGGCTCGGCGAGTAAATTAACCCACAGACACAGCCCACTGAGTTTCTCGCCGAATCTTCTCAGTGGATCGCGTTTCCGATCCGGTGGTAGATTCTGCGAAGCACGGCTCTTGCTAGGGTTCGTGTTAGCAACGTCGTGAGGTTTGAGCCCCGTGAGCTCACCTACTAGCCCGGTGGCGCTGATATGGCCACTCTAGACCCGTAGTCGTCAAACTGCTTCATTACAAATATGTTTTCGCGCCAATTCCTAATTAATAAGCTACCCACGTTTCTTAAATAATAATTATAATTGATTTATCTATGAGACAATCGCCTTTTGACACTTGATATTATAATAAATTATCAAGTGACTGGTGGTCAATTAAACAGTCCAAAAATGTGTGGCCCGCAGTGATACCTCACATTGTCCTATGTGGGCCTTGAGCAGAAAAGTTTGACGACCACTGCCCTAGACCATCAGATTTGGTAGAAAAAAAAAACGATTTAATGACGACAAATAAAACGCACTACCAAATTTAAAATCACCATTTATTATTGCTATTAATCATACAAATAAATTATATTTCTTTTAAATACGACATAATTTTATTAAAATCACAAATTGCGTGTTGTTTTTTTTTGTTTTTTTTGTTGTTGTTTGAAACATTATAAATTAACATATTCGTTCGACAGTTAAGCGATATTAAAATCAATTCACTTAAGTTATTTTAATTTCGGGCTATAGAAAAAAAAAGATACGGAATGATGACGTCATAAATATGTGTGTTGCTGGAAAGAGACAGAGCACGCCTCAGAATTTCTTGAAAACCTCAAAATATTGTCGATTAATGATGACGTCATAAATATGTGTGTTGCTGGAAAGAGACGGAGCATGCCTCAGAATTTCATGAAAACAATAAAATATTTCCAATTGTAATTCTACGGTATTTTTAAACGTAATCATATAATTTTTGCTTTTGCATATAATCTCATTTCTGTTGCATTCGAAGCCGGATTATCGACTTAATGTTTTCAGGGCATTAACAATACCAAGAGAATGTGGACGAGTTCACGGTCCATCTGTTGTTAAGTGGTTACTGTAGCCCATAGACATCAACAACGTAAACGACATTCGCAAAACGAGTTAGTGTATTTGCTTACGTGGCTAAAGCACGCGTGGCTTTATAAAACACAGCTGAACGCAATTTCACTACATATGACGTCATTCGTGGTTAAAGTAACCGAGGTAACAATAAAACTATAATGCACAACGATTAGCCACATGTGACGTCATGCATTATGATCGGGGTTCAGTTTATTAGCGTGGCTTAACAAATGCTTTGACGTGAATCTACTGGTGGTAGGACCTCTTGTGAGTCCGCACGGGTAGGTACCACCGCCCCGCCTAGTTCTGCCATGAAGCAGTAATGCGTTTCGGTTTGAAGGGTGGGGCAGCCGTTGCAACTATATTGAGACCTTAGAACTTATATCTCAAGGTGAGTGGCGCTTTTGCGTTGTAAATGTCTATGGGCTCCAGTAACCACTTAACACCAGGTGGGCTGTGAGCTCGTCCAGCCATTTAAGCAATAAAAAAAAACTTCCGTGAGCCGGTCGCTATGATTCCTCATCATTGCCACTGTCGTTTGAAACTTCGCCGTCTCCAATAAATATCTCCTCTTGGGCCATGCTCGGCATCTTCGCATTACTGTTGATCTGCAGGACGGACGCCATAGCTAGACCCGTGCCCAAGCTGTATTCTATAGGCCGGCAACTCTCGTCGGACCCGTTGTAATTTCCCCTAATTCTCGGGTAATTCTTCCGCCTGACAACCCTGTTCTTTCTGACGTCGCGCAGTAAGCTTTCCGATTCGCTGTCAGACGATGACGTCATCTCCAAATCCTTCTTCGTTACTTTGAAGCTGTCAGTGTCAGTGTCATTGACGCTTTCATTTTCGCTTTCAGCGGCGACGTCCCGGCTCGTCGCAGCCACATTTTTGATTAAGTTCAAACATTTCGTAAGTTTACACCATTTGATAATTATTAATATTTTATTTTTTCTGTTATCTTTTGTTTTTAACCATTCAAACGTTAACAATTTACTTTTGAAATTCGTTTTGGCGTTCGCTTCGTATGTAACATCGGCAATGTCATCTTCGTTAACATATTTGCGAAGGAGCATTAAGTATTTAATATTTTTATTTCGATTCACAGATATGCTGTACGTTTTGAAGAGTTTTTTCCTTTTGGATTTTCTCTTGTATTTAGCGATGCAGCCTTTACTTTTGACGTAATCGTCGTAGTTAATCTGCCTCGGGAATTCCGGTAGGTCTTTCAGTTCGGGCATCGTTCTCACGAGGGCTCTTCTCTCTCGCTCCCTCATAACGCTCTCTCTCTTCCCCAATATCCTCCTCAACTCGCCGAGCACGATCTTAGTCGCCTCCTTTTCCTTCTCACCCGGAGCCGTAGTCAAATCCGCGACCGGCTGCACGGCTACGACGTCTTCGTCCGTTTTCACGTAATAAAAAACCTCATCCTCCACAACCGGCGCGCGGTCTTCGATTTTCAAAACCGTCAACGTCTCGGTAACGTCGACGCCATCTTGCCGCGTCGCGTCCTCGACTAGTTTCCCGCGCAACTTCTTCAAGCGCAACTGCGAACTCTGCATCGTGCTCAAGCATTTCGTTATCCCATCGATTATCGACTCTAAGTCTTTATCGATAACGTCCAAATCTAGATTGTGATCGTTCGAAGCGCACGAATCGAAGAACATATCTAGACTGTTGCATTTGTTCAGGGCCAGTTTTAGTTCTAGACAAGTTCTGGCCACGCCCGTGTGCACCTCCGAATACGCCCAGTTATCGACAACGGCCGACCCTAATCTCTTATTATCGATATCTCGACACCCCGAATTCTTCAATAATCGATACATTCGCTCCAATGAGTCGCGATTCTGCACGAATTCGTCATTTAAATGCCTTATCAAGACATTGTGGAGCCAATACAGTCTTTCGTTGTGATTCCGGTATATCTTCCGTGCGTATTGCGACGGGAGAAAATGAGCCAATGCTATGTGCTTTAGCAGCGTCGATTGCACAACCAGGAAGCCGTGGTGGATTTTCTGTAAAAGCAGAACAGTAAACGATACTATTGTTCGATGGTAGCCGTGTAGTCCATGGACATCAGCACTATTGGCCAACTTGAGACATGGGATTTTTTTTACTTAAAGCTATCTATAGCGGACCTCACGGCTCATCTGGTGTTAAATGGTTACCGGAGCCCATGGACATCTACAACGTTAATGCTGCCACCCATCTTGATACATGAGTTCTAAATCTCAGTTTTAATAGTACAACGGCTTCAACACATTCTTTAAGACGGAAGGCATTACTGTTTCGCGGCAGAAATAGGCAGAATGGTGGTACCTACCCGTGCGGACTCACAAGACGTCCTACCACCAGTAAGTACAATCTTTAAAGACTATGAACTTTAAGTATAATTTTAAATTAGCGAAGCGGGTAGTGTTATTGAAAGAAAATAGGACATTCATTGACAACATTATCAAGATAAGTCTGTCCTATACAGGGTGTCCCAGAAAGAATAGATAATCCTGAAACACCTCATAGTAGAGCTATTGGGGACACAAAAAAAAAATTACCCGTATATTTTTTACACTATTTTCAATTTAAATTTATTTTCTATTTTTTAGTTGAATTTTATATAAAGCGTGTTTTTTTTAGTTTTTTTAAACATTTATTTTTCATTTTTTTGTTGAATTTTTTTATCAAATTAGTGTATTGTCATCGGTCCTCGAGAAATCTAAAAAGTTTGAATGAAATCTGGCCGTTTAAAGTGGGTTGAAAATCGCGTCTAAAGGAATCAGCTACAAACATACATACAAGTGAGGCTATAATATAAAGCGTGTAAAAAACCATTCTCAATCAATCGTTCATTCATTCGTTCATTAAGTCTCTCACCATCAGGTTGTCGGTGTCGCCGAAGGCAACGGCGTCCCAGGCGAGGTCGCCGCGGAGCCAGGGCGCGTTGCCTAGCAACGAGGAGGACGCGCGCGACATCAGCACCGCCGCCCCCGCCTGCTGCCGGCACAGCAGCGCGTGCGTCGACTCCAGCACGGACGCGACGCCGGCGCTGACGGTGCACAACGCGACCACTACATAATCGACGCTTGAAAGGCAAACGTGACTAAGCGACAATAACTGCTTTACACATAAACTAGCGACCCGCCCTCGCTTCGCTTCGGAAACATTAAATTTTATTATTGACTAGCTGAGTCCCGCGATGTAACCCGCGGTTATTGTCGTACCGCGAGTGACGCCGTGAGACGAAGCTAGTCTAAAAAAAGTAGCCTAAGTTACTCCTTATATCATCAGCTACCTATCAGTGAAAGTCCCGTAAAAATCGGTCCAGCCGTTCCAGAGATTAGCCGGAACAAACAGACAAAAATTGTAAAAAATGCTATTTTGGTGTATGTACTGTATATATATTCATATGCACGTAATAAAAAGCGGTTATTCCAATATTACAAACAGACAGTCCAATTTTATATATATGTATAGATGATAGGCAATAACCATATTCGATGCGCAAAAAAAATACATATTTCTAGGTCTATTAAAATCATTTCAATCTTACAGCTAGATTCGTTAAAATAGATTTTTTTTCAGGTATTTAGGTACAATAGAAGTTTTTTCAGGTAGGTACCACCATCCCGCCTATTTCTGCCGTGAAGCAGTAATGCGTTTCGATTTGAAGGGTAGGGCAGCCATTGTAACTATACTGAGACCTTAGAACTCATATCTCAAAGTGGGTGGCGGCATTTACGTTGTAGATGTCTATGGGCTCCAGTAACCCATATAAGCAATTTTTTTTTTTTGAGATTTTATGACCTGGTAACTAAGACCTTTAAGTCATGTCTTATTTTAATTTATATTCTTAATTTTATGAAAAATGTTAATATGGAGTGAAATGAAATGAAGATGATTAATTTGAGACATTAATCAACTGGGATGAAATTTAATGAAATGAGATGATATGGGATGATATATAATCGCAGTAAAATGGTGGTCATTTACTGAGATTTTTTCAGTGGACTTTTTGGAAGAACCCGAGAAGTTACGTCCAGCAGCTTTGTTTAATTTTCCCACATTTGTGCACTTTCACAGATATTAAACAGTTAATAAACCACCACTATTACACATTTAAACCCGAAGAAACACTAAATAGACAAAATAAAACAAATCACACAACTTCACTCCTCGCGTTCCCGCCAAAAGTCCCATATAAGCAATAAAAAAAAAAAACCAATCTACCACCGGATCGGAAACGCGACCCGCTGAGAAGATCCGGCGAGAAACTCAGCGGGCTGTTAAAACGTCATCAGAGACGATTCCCTATAACTAATGGCTCTCAACTGTTTGAATTCGGAACGTCAAGTGTCAACGAGCGACGTCCGCTATGACGCTTTACCCCTTTTCAAACAAAGCCGCTGGACGTAACTTCTCGGGATCCTCCAAAAAGTCCACTGAAAAAATCTCAGTAAATGACCACCATTTTACTGAGATTATATTTCATCCCATATCTCATCTCATTTCATTTAATTTCATCCCAGTTGATTGATGTCTCAAATTAATCATCTTCATTTCATTTCACTTCATATTATCATTTTGCATAAAAGTATCCCATATTATATCATTTCATTTCATTTCAATTCATATCATGTCATGTTTCATATTATTAATCAACTTCATTTCATTTCATAGTATCATATTTCATAAATAAAAAAATTTATATAAAAGATTAGGCTGTATGGTACGACACCTTTGCCTTTCCATTTGAATAAATAAAACTACTACTACTTTACCCCTTTCCATTTCCAGCCGCCAAAGGCGACACATCTACTTCATACTAGCTGACCCGGCAGACTTCGTAGTGCCTCAATCGATAAATCAGTCGTCTATTATAAATTATCAAAGGTGGCAATCTGTGCATTTGGACAAAAAAATGTTATTGATATGTCAATACAGATTGATTTGAATATAATCGTCTCCTTCAAAGAATACGGTTCAGAACCTGCATTAAATAAAGGTTAATAGTTAACCTGTTATTTATCTAAGATGTCGTTCAGAAGAGTTTTGTGACTGCCAATGGAATACAAAGTCAATAATTCGTTTTTCTGATTTACCAATAATTGTCCAAAAGTCACACTGCCGGCTTTGATAATAGTCGACTCAAATAAAAGACCAAAACTTTTGTATAAAATAAACTTAAAACAAACAAAAGGCATCCGTCCGACGGGGGACACATCAAAGGGAAAACAAAATTGTTATTTTTATTTAATTCCGAGAATTTTCATATTAATCTACCTTTTCAACCTTCTCTAGGATTTCACAAATAATTCAAGACCAAAATTAGCCAAATCGGTCCAGCCGTTCTCGAGTTTTAGCGAGACTCACGAACAGCGATTCATTTTTATATATATACATAGATTTCTTGTAATCATTAATGTTAAATTCTTTAATTTATCACTTATGAACTAACTAGATGATGACCGAGCTTTGTTCGGCTTTTTTATTTTTTGATAACGCCATCTTGTTGTGTCTTTAAAGCAGTAAAAATAGTATTACTATTCGCCAATAGATGTCGCGAAGAGTCATAAAGTTGATTATCGATAAAGTTGATTATTGAAAACACGAATAAAACAACATTTTCTGAAAATAAATCGTAGCTAGATCGATTTATCGCCCCCTGAAATTCCCTGTATACTAAATTTTATGAAAATTGTTGGAGCCGTTTCCGAGATTCAGATTATATATATTTTTTTATACAAGAATTGCTCGTTCAAAGGTATAAGATTCATTTATGTTAAATTCTTTAATTTGTCACGTATCTATATATATATATATATATATATATATATATATATATATATATTTATATACTGCAACACTTTTGGCATCCAATGAACACAAAAGTACATTTAAAGTGGCGACCACCGACATTTGGCGACCAATATGCGGTCGCCACTTTGTTTCTCAATATTTTTTACACCAATCAACTGTAGATGACGCTATGGTTACTATATCAATTTTTGAGATGGTCACCAAATTGCCTCAGAAACGTTTGGAAAAGCATATCGCAGTGTCGAGCGGTGCCGCCAGAGGGTGTGTATACGTAGCGCTGTATATTGGCTTTTACCATACCGATGATTTGGCGTCGCCAGGCAGCTCGAAATTTCGCTTGTGAACAACGTGACGTTGCCGACTATTCACTTCGGATTCAAATTATACAAAACTATGTACTTATTATAACGTGCGTGTCGTGGGTGTAACCCACTTATTAATAGTAGTACTAGTCATTATTTCGGTATTACGGTCGGTACATTGATATTGATATTTTTTTTACTAAAAAAGATTTTTTGGTGTCATATTTGCAATTATACCATATATGATCATTATACACCTGATGAATGTGACTGTAATTATCAAGCTAGGTTCATCTAGGTTTACTTCTACAGATTGATTAGTGGTTAATTCTCTTTTGTTTATAATCAAAATGGATAANTAGTATATTAGTATTTTCTAGGATATTGCGACAAGGTGAATTTCGAGTTACATAGTCAGTTTCATATTCGTTAATACGTTAATATACATGATTCATTTTGCTCTAAGTTTATTAGAAGTGGTGGTTGTCAGAAGGTTGGAAAATGAAAGGTTGCCAAAAGAGTTACGGGATTTATATATATATATATATATATATATATATAAATGAATTGCTGTTCATTAGTCTCGCTAAAACTCGCGTACGGCTGGTCCGATTTGGCTAATTTTGGGCTTGAATTATTCGTGGAAGTCCAGAAAAGGTTTAAAAGGTAGATAAATATGAAAATGCTTGGAATTAAATAAATATAACAATTTTGTTTTTCCTTTGATGCGCTGTCGTCCCCCGTCGGACGGATTGTTTGTTCCTTTTGTTTGTTTTAAGTTTATTTTATACAAAAGCTTGGGTCTTTTATTTATCGATTGAGGCACTACGAATTCTGCCAGGTCAGATAGTGACCTAATAAAGATATCAAACTAATAACACAGTCCACTCTCATTCACCACAATGCAACACTCACGTATCCGTGTGCAGCGCCCTGTATTCCTTGAGACAGGCCGCAGCTCTGCGCGCCAGCGACAGGTACTCCCGCATGTTCGAGACGAGCGCCCCCAGCGAGCCGCCGCACCGGGAGCGGTGCGCGGACCGCACCAATATCGGCATGGCCAGATACGTCCCCGCGTTCAGGAGGGCTCTTCTGTCGAAACTGGAAAGAAAATTTGAACCGGTTTAACTTTTTTTTTTATTGCTTAGATGGGTGGACGAGCTCACAGCCCACCTGGTGTTAAGTGGTTACCGGAACCCATAGACATCTACAACGTAAATGCGCCACTCACCTTGAGATATAAGTTCTAAGGTTGTATAATTTTGTATGGACAATTGACACCACATTCACTTTTCACTGAACTTCATACTTGACGAAAACATTTAAATGTATTATTGTATAGCAGCTGTCCACGCGGATGCATCGCTCACTCAAGTAGGAGAGAGACAGATGTCTAACGCTGCCGAACGCGAGGCCGATTGTGCCTCTTTGTCGCTCGTTGCGCGCTCTCGCTTACACTTCAAGCCTTAAATGGAACGCCTCGGAGCGAGGTAACGCCGCATGAGTCATGTTTTTTCGTGCGTGCAGCCGGCTCCATCGAATTATAAGACGTTGTCACATCAAAAAAAAAAACTATTAATACCTTTTGGGCGGAAAAGCGATCAGAGCAGCAGTAACTAGGCCTCCAGAGATGATTGCCTCGCCCCTAGTGAGCCATCCCCCCATCGAGCCCCCAGCGACCGCCCACACCTCCTCCGGCGAAGGGGTCTCTTGTTCCACCTCAACGCTGTCCTCTCTAAACATCAAACCACTCTCTAATATGGCTATCACGTGATGGCGACTATAGATCAGCTGAAAATATTGAAAAAAAACAAAACTATATTGATTTGATTTCACCTTGTAAATTTTTAATTTTAATTTTTTTTATTTCTTATATGGGTGGACGAGCTCACAGCCCACCTGGTGTTAAGTGGTTACTGGAGCCCATAGACATCTACAACGTAAATGCGCCACCCACCTTGAGATATAAGTTTTAAGGTCTCAAGTATAGTTACAACGGCTGCCCCACCCTACAAACCGGAACGCATTGCTGCTTCACGGCAGAAATAGACAGGGCGGTGGTACCTACCCGCGCGGACTCACAAGAGGTCCTACCACCAATAATTACCCAAATTATAATGTCGCGGCTTTGATTTTTATTACACGATGTTATTGCTTCACCGTGGAAGTCAATCGTGAACATATTTTGTCGAGTACTTATTTCATTAGAAAAATTGGTACCCGCCTGGGATTCGAACACCGGTGCCTCGCTACATATGAATGCACCGGACGTCTTATCCTTTAGGCCACGACGACTATACGACATACATATTATATAGTTTGGAGGTATACGACAAAGGGAAGATCTTCCACCGAGCGGGTGATATTGCTGGGTAGACCGACGGTCCTAATGTGGTTCGGAAGTTGTATATACAGCAAGCTCATCTTGAAAATGTCGTAAGCGAAATTCAGGCATCTGTCCAATAATCTTGTGTCGGAAGATGGCTACATACCATGACCTAAAGCAGGTTCAGAGCCACTGGTTCTCGGTAGAACCAGTGATTCTAAAACTGTTTTGCATTAAATCTGTTTGGTATTTGGTATTGTTTGGATGTTCCAGTGATCGTCTGATGACATCGCTCTTAAGAGTACCTAGTCCCTGATTAGAGCTTGTTCAGTTATTTTTATCCGACTACAAAAAAGGAGGAGGTTCTCAATTCGACTATGTTTTTTTTAATGTTTGTTACGTCACAACTTTTGATTGGGTGAATCGATTTTGATGATTCTTTTTTTATTAAAAAGCTGACGCTTCCAGTGTGGTCCCGTTTCAATTTAGTCCAGTTCTGATAATGGTATCCATGAGAAAATATAAGTCTTAAATTTGCATTAAGTACGTGCGCGACAAATAGATAAATAACTCAATATCACGCCAACCGATTTCGATCATTATTGTTTTTAGTTTCTTTTTTTTTTTATATTTTATATTAATGTTTTAATATATTTTTTTCTTCTTGAACTCGGTATTTGTTAAAGCAAGTCTATTTACAATTATATAATTATCAAGAGATATTTTTATATGTATAACTACAAGAATGAGTTCACTGAGAACGAAGCATCAACTTTTAAATTTCCACATCTGCCAATCTAAATACTAAATTTCTCACCATGTTCGGTCTGAATTTGATAGCCAGCCATCTTCTCGACAGGATCGGAGGAGTGAAATCCTGTTTCATGAACAATGCCATCTGGAAACCGATATGCAATCCGCAATTTAATCAAACGGTCAATAACAATGAATTGAGGTTTACTTCTTCTTCTATATCGTTCCCTCACTATTGAGGATCGCGACCACATTCGACGTACTTCCAATGTGCTCGATCATGGGTGGCATGGACTGCATGGTACAGACTACCACCGAGTGCTTCTCTTGCCAGATCTGACCATCTGGCTGGTGTTCTGCCCACGGCGCGCTTGCCTTCTATTCGACCAGTAATTATGAGCTTCTCTAATTCATGTCTGTGAGACCGCATAATGTGTCCGAAGAAGCTCATAACACGTTCCCGGCAGATGGAAGAGAGCCTTTTTCGGATGTCTAGCTGCCTTAGAATGGACTCGTTTGTTCTCATGGCAGTCCACAGTATTTGCAGCATCCTCCGCCACACCCACATTTCAAAGGCATCAATATTTTTGATGTCCCGGCTTTTTATGAGGTTTACTATAGCTATGCAATAATTCATTGTGGTACACTAATATTTTGTATATAACTATGCACCTAACATCTATTTGTGTATAACTATGCAGAATAATATTATAAACAACGGCCATCTTGTAAGTACCTATATTTAACATTATATGTATTCTATAATACTGAGATGTTATTTTAAGAAAGATTTTTGTTTTGATTTTGTTTTTTTTTTTGTTTTGTTGTTGTTGTTAGTTATTATTTTGTTAATGCACCTACCATGCATTATCTTTGCACCACCCTATGGTCGACTGGAAGAGAATGCCCATGGCATTAAGTCTGCCTGTGTGCAAGTTTTGTTTTGCACATAAAGTATAAATAAATAAATAATATCAGTTGACACAGACAATTAAATGCCACATGTATACCACCACTAACTCGAAATAGAAACTTTACTAACCAACTTTAAAATAAGGTGGGGGTAGCCAATAGCACCTCATTATTTTATTTCATAACTGTTTTTTGTAAGCTGGTGTTTCTTGTCCCATTTAAATTTAATTAGGATCCGAATAGTAATTATAGATTTAATTGAATTTTGATACATTTATGGTATGCAAGCACAGAGCGAGAGTGCAATAATTGTTTATTAATGATGTCTGGATTGTACTAGCTCACTTTAATACACACTATCAAGTACAAATGTTCTATGCCATATGTATTGTTATATCTTTCATGTTATTGTTGTAATTAGTAAATGTGAATGTTAAATATTACAATGGCAATTCCCGTTCCGAACCCGAATTCCGCAGAACCAGGTTGTTGTACGACTGTTATTACTGTTCATCTACAACTTTAAATAAACGTGCAATGTGTGTTATAGCTAGCTAGGGTGTTTGGTCGTGTTACACCGAAATATGGTAATTATATTTTGTTAAATTTGTATGTGTTGGCATTTACTATAGTATATAGTAGACTATGAGATTCGGTAACCATAAAATCAAGCAGGCTGACAACTCGTCTGTACATTGAAACTCGAATAAATGTATCTATATATTTAAAAAAATTCTTCTCAGGACACTAAAATTATGTGTCGATGAAATACTTTACTATAGCAGAGGAAATCGAGCACAGATCTGACACTGTTGGGTCTGATAGATAGGTGTCATCACACTGGGATTACAGGTCAGGTGAGAAGGAAGGAGTATGGTTTAAGGTTGTTGCTGGAATCATTCCGAGGGCAGCTGCGTAAAACTATGGAGGAAGCCGTAGAAAGTCTACGCACACCACATTAAGGGACCTCCTAGGCTAGCTGTTTATTTGTGTAACCTAAGTTATCTAGGAAACAAATATTTAATTATTTAAACGTTTATATGTAATTAATGATTCATTATACAATAGTGCCGACCGGTGTTTTGACAATTATTGATCTAAGCAAGTAAACTGTCCTTTTCTTATATTTTTTCCAAGAAAAATAATGAATACAAATCTAAGACATATTTTGAATAAAATTAAACTTTCTTTTTACACTCTTATAACTCTTCTTTTAGGGTTAAGTAGTATGTAAAATTAATCAAACTAAAGACATATCGTCTAATATACTTACAGTGACTTATTGGTTTTATTGTTAAAATTAGAAATTATTCACATTTTTGTAATCATAAAATTTTCTATAACAAAAACACTGTTACACAGATTAGTATGTTATTTGCACTTCGCAAATATTAAGTTTGTCTATGGTTGCACTAAGAAATAACCATAGGGAGACTTTTTGGCGGGAACGCGAGGAGTGAAGTTGTGTGATTTGTTTTATTTTGTCTATTTGTGTGGAGTGTGGTGTTTATTAAAAGGTTTATTAACTGTTTAATATCTGTAAAAGTACACAAATGTGGGAAAATGAAACAAAGTAGCTGGGCGTATGTAACTTCTCGGGATCATTTCATTTCACTCCATATCATTTTTCATTAAGATTTGACCTAAAAGTTTTAGTTACCAGGTCATAAAATCCCTTAAAAAAATCTGGTGTTTTTTTTTGATTCGTGTCGAACACGCAAACGGAACGTAGTCTATACATACATTTAAACCTTGGTTACAAAGTTCGGGACCATGTCTCTTGTATGACAAATAAAATCCTTTTAAATAAAATATGCTGTTTAATGAATACCGAAATTAATATTATTATGAAATTAAATTAAATAATTTGGCGGAGAAATAAAATAAACTATGAGCGATGACAGCTCACTAATAATGTTATGTACATTGTACATTTGGAGCCGGAGAAGTCTTGTCCATCGATTTCGTTGTGCCACGCTTGTGTTTCAAAAAGCTTGTGGTTAATAATCAAACTTATTTGCGGTTTAAACCAAAAGAAACCCTAAATTGACAAATCAAAACAATTTATGCAATTTCGTACCCGCCAAGATCGCTCTTTGACTGCGTGTACCATAACCATGGAGGATAAAATTAAGGGGTATGATCTTGAATAGGGGACAAGTTGAAAAGTGTCCATCTGTTAGCAGCAAATAATTGTTGAGAGGCTCACTGAAATAGCGCTTAGAACTAGACCCATCGAGATAATTCTAGATTCTTCTTGTCTATAACAAGAACGTTTTCCGGGCCATTAGAATATAATATTCCAATTATTTGGAACAATCGAGAATGTTCTTGAGCATCCGGAACTTTCTAGTTGTTCCGACATTCGTTTTTGTCATCTGATGAAGTCATTCGTACCGGAATTAACAAATATATGAAAATTTATTAATTTAGACTTTGTATTAAATTTTCGAGTTTATAAACATAGAACCTCCTTAAATGCGAAAACCATGATAATTAACATAAATTGCTATATTCTAAATATTTTTATTTAAATAAAATTACACAAAGCTTCGTCAGTTTTTTTTATTCATCATTATTTAGAAAACCATCTTTACACAAGTACATCAATATTTTTAACAGCACCAGCCCACGTCGGTCAACAGCCTAGTGTATAATTGTTCCAATACATAGCATCGAGTTAGGTTTTCTGTTCTCAGACTTTTTGCCTGTCTTCAAATAGGAATTAAAAAGCTGCTCTTGTCAATTTATACGAAAAACGTCAAAACTGTTCCAACCGACTCACTGAATTTGGCCTCCCTTTTTTTTATTTTCGGATTTTTTTAATTATTTATTATTTGTTCGTCGTTTGTTAAACGATAGTTTGTTAGGTTAAACGCACTTGTTAACAAAACGCTAGTAAATACGGCCATTGCCAGCTGAGTTCAGTTGACTGACAAAACCGGCGCATGCGCAATGTAGGCGTGAGGTGATGGTTTGCTTATTACATATAAAATAATTAATAATTGGGAATTTAATTGTTTTTATGATCGAACCAATAGTCGTCGAACAAACGATAATTGATCAAAATTAATTAATCTGAGCGATATAAATAAAGATATCTAGTAAGAGGGGCCAGCTTAAGGGTGATAATTTGTTTAATTAATTATAAATAAATAAACGACGAACAAAATTTTTTTACATTCGAACATTAACAAACAAACGACGGACAAATAATTAAAAATATTTAAAAAAATCCGAAAATAAAAAAAATGCCGAATTCAGTGAGCCATGCTACAAATCTATTAACCATATTAATTAGTACACTCTAAAATACTTTTTATGACAAGAATGTTAATCTTTGTTCTAATTAGTTAATTAATCTATTTGAAATTTTGATATGCAAAAATTTCTAACTAGACCAAAAGCAACAAAAAGTCATTAGACAAAGATTTCATATTTTGTGTAGACAGTGTAAGATAAACATATTATTATCACTTTTTTTTATCACATAATTTTTTTTTTTTAATAAATACATTTTTTTTTGCTCTATAAAAGGCAAAATACACCCGTCACCATGGAAAAAAGCTCAGGATCTACTAGTTCAGTTGTGTTTTACAACAATTCGACCGGAGAAAAGATACAAGATGTTACAACCGGTGCAACAAAGGTTTTTCTGAATTTAGATGAAGAAAAGCAGGATAAAACAGCGTTATATACTAAAACAAGAATGTTTGAGAACATTTGTACTTACAGTATGTCCTTCATACTCTCATTCATTATAGGCTATAGTTTTACATCTTATCTTTTGATTGCTGATCATGGTCTAAGAGATTATTCACAAGGTTTCTTTGAGGAGAGCCATAATTTTTTTAAGAATTTATGTCCAGCAGTTCTATACTTTGGATCAACAGTAGGCACTTTTTCTATGTTAATGATCAAACGATATTCCCATCTTATTGTAACTCAGTTGACGGCAATCATATTTTTCATTGGATATTTGCTTCAAATGGTGTATCCGCATGTTCTGGTCATATTTTTGGCCAGATTTTTGATTGGTCTTGCTTCAGGTATTGCATGTATGATCATTCCTCAGATACTGTATTTCAGTTGTAAAGAAAATATTCGGGGGCTGTTTACATCATTTTTCCCATTCTTCATTATGGTCGGACTAACTACTGCTGTTGCCTTGATGCCTCTTGTGACTAATCAGATCTATAATTTCTTCAATTTGATACCAATTCTACTATCTATACTGTCTCTAGCTTGTTCACTAGGATCATTTAAGTTATTGGAAGTGAAAAAAGAAAAAGCCTTTATTGAGGTGACCAAATTTATGTTTTCATCTACTGCTTTGAAATCGACTGTTTCTGTTGTTCTCGCCCACGTATTCCAAAAGACGACCGGAGTTGACTTTATCGGAAATTTCTCAGGATCTCTTTTTACTGGTGATAATGCCCAAATCAAAAGTCTCTCGCCATTATTAACTGCTGGTATTGTCAATCTTGCTACAGGACTCTTGCCTGATTTGTTTGGTAGAAAACTGCCGATTATCGTAAACTTGTGTCTGATTTTTTTGGTCACACTTTCGATGGGAATTTGGGGAACGAATGTCGTCAGTTTGATTTTGTTTACTATCGTTTATAATGGAGGCTTAGGTGCAGTACCGTACTATTATCAGAATGAGACCGTGCCATCAAAGTATATACCCGATATAAACGAGATCGCGACTTTCTCAAATGTTTTACTGGCATTATTTGTCGCGATTTATGCTGCATTCTTACTATCACCTACTAACACGACTATATGGTATACTTTTAGTGGTCTGTCTTTGCTTGGTGCATTTATTATGGGGATTACTATGCCTGAAACAAAAGGAACGCCAGTTGAAAAACGAGATTTTATCAAAAACTGGTTTAATTTTTCATTCAAGAATAAAAATTTAAAATGAAGTGTTGTGTTAACATACTAACCGTACTCGCCCGCCTCGCTGCGCATTTAAAATTAACATTATTATTAGGGAGTCCAATACTCATATATAAATATTAACCTATCCATTAAGTACATGTATTTTCTACAGGGACAGCAAGTTTCAAGTCAATCGGATGCATGGTTCAGTAGTTATAACGGAACATCCGTAAAACCACTGTAGATTTATTTAGTATAGATTTGTGTTATAAGACTGTAGGTAGTTAATAGGCTGTATAAAAAGCAATGTGTTTGCTTTGCGAATTTAATAAGTTCTAATACTTACCTACATCATAACTTGTAATGAAAAAAAAATAACAATGTTATGTTGTCTTGTAAAATTAATAGATAAGCACAAAAACAAAAGTTTTCTTTTTGTATTTAGACATTTTTAAGTAAAGTTTTATAATTTTTACATTAACAAAAAAAAGCCTATACTTTGTTGTAACATGTAATTACACATTAATTGTTTATTATCCTAAATACATGACAAAGTAAAAGATCATAATTATATATTTGTTTGTAAATAAACTTTCTGTATTTGACTGTGACCTAATTTAATTAAAATCAAAAATATATATAAATAAAAAACAAATAAATGTCCCATGAAAGTTAGTGTGATCCCTATACATACTTATACAATTTTTAGTTTTGTATATACTAAACCAAAGCCGCGTATTTTTAAATATTTTCGAGGTGATTTTGGCGGAGATTTTGTGAACGAAATTAGAGATAGCTATTTTGAGGAAAGACCTGTTAGAGGTGATCTACCTGAAATTATTCATCAAAATATACCAAAACTTCAAGGTAGATTTATTGACGAATACAAATATGAAGGACCAAAAACTGAAGCAAGAGTAGCTGTTGAGAAAAAAGCTGAAGAAGATGCAGTTGTCGAAAAAAACAAGTTTAAAATTGAACTCAAAGATAATGAAGTAACCGGCATTAATGCAGCAAAAACTCAAGACGAAATATATGCTGAGCAATTAAAAAATGAATATGAAATTTATCAGGGCTTAGCATTTTGGTGGAGATGGTCGAGGATATAAACAATTTGGACAAAATTTTGGGTATATGCGAGGCGATGTTTATCATAACGAAATTTTTATGGGCGATGATCCTTATTGGAGACAAGTCTACCCTATTTAATAATTCGTTTTCGAATATTTATGTCCATTTAATGTCATGTGTCCTTCACTTCCTTTGTTCTCCTATAGTTTTGAAAGTTTGATTATCTCACATAATGTTTGTTTAAACTTGGACATCAACAGAAATATCTTTAGTGCTAATTCTGTGATAGACAATAATTTCCAAGATTGGCATCGCATTTACACTGATGCTTCGAAACATACTTCTCAATCTCATGTCGGAATTGGTGTTAATCACAATCAATTTAATATAGTCCAAAAAATTAAGTTTCCTCCTGAAACATCTGTTTTTACAGAGGAATACTTTGGTATCCTCAAAACAGAATAAATTTTGTTAATGAAGTTGGAAAGAACCCTTATATTACCTATCTCATTCTAAAAACCCTTTAATGGCGATTCAAAGATATCCATTTCAATTTAAACCTATGTATCCTGTAATATTTAATATTAGAACTGCTTTACATAATTGTGTTTTAACAGAATATGTCCTGATGTTTTCCTGGATTCCAGGACACGTGGGTATTATTGGTAATGTTTTAGCTGATCGTCTGGCTAATGAGACTGTGGTGTGCGGTGACATTCATCTTTACACTAATTACTGCCATGATTTGACTACGCTGCCTAGGCTCTATCTCAAGGAAACTTGGGATGGAGCTAGGGAAACTAGCGCGAGAATCATGGGAAAATTTCATAAGTCTTTACAACCTAATATTCCTAGTAAGCCATGGTTTTCGTCTCTGTGGTTTGGTAAACAAGTTACTTCATCAATTATTCGAATGAGATTGGGTCACGTGTGCACACCTGTACATTTGGCCAGGCTTAATATAATTGATTCAAATTTGTGTGTTTGTGGGGATGTGGGTGATCGTAATCATATTTTCTTTACTTGCCCTTTGAATGACGTTTTTTCCTTTTCTATTCAACTCGTCTCTATCCGTGTACCATTACCTACTTCTATCAAATCTCTTCTTTCATGTTCTAATGCTGATATATATACAGCTTTATCTATTTTCCCATCTATACTAATATTATAAAGAGAAAAGATTTCTTTGTTTGTTTGTTGAATAAGCTCCGAAACTACTGAACCGATTTGAAAAATTCTTTTACTGTTTGGAAGCTACACTCTTCCCGAGTAACATTGTAATTGGAAAACTACCATTAAGTAATGGTTTACAGAGCATAATGCGACTCAGTGACGCACAATGCCGAATTATGCTGAAGCTTAGTTGAGCATTATGCCGCATAATGGGCTCTTATGCTGTAATTGGAAAATGGCCTAAAATACTTTTTAAGACAAAAATGTTAATCTGTATGTTATAATCAGATAATCTATTTGAAATATTGACACGTAAAAATTTCTAATTGAGAAGACAAAAAGTCATTAGACAAAGATTGCATATTTTGTGTAGACCGTGTAAGATAAATATTTCACTTTTTTTTTTAATGTTTTTTTTTGATCATATCATTTTTTTTTAATAAACGCATTTTTTTGCTCTATAAAAGGCAAAATGCACCCGTCACCATAAAAAAAAGCTCAGGATCTACTAGTTCAGTTGCGTTTTACGACAATTCGTCCGAAGAAAAGATACAAGATGTTACAACCGGTGCAACAAAGGTTTTTTTGGATTTAGATGAAGAAAAGCAGGATAAAACAGCGTTATATACTAAAACAAGAATGTTTGAGAACAGTTGTACTTACAGTATGTCCTGTATACTCTCATTCATTATAGGCTGCAGTTTTACATCTTATCTTTTGATTGCTGATCATGGTCTAAGAGATTATTCACAAGGTTTCTTTGAGGAGAGCCACGATTTTTTTAATTTTTACGTTTTATTTAACGTTATAAAACTCGTATTAAGCACACTGATACTTACAAATCGGTTCTGAGTGGAGGTCGTCCTGAATACCTAAATCTTCAGTTCCACAAGGATAATCTTTTATATCGACCATGTCTACAATATTCCAGAACATTCAAGATAGGTTCTAGTTGTTTCGAGATCCGTTTTTGCGCTTTGACCGATAGATGGCGTTACTCTGATCGACTAAAACATCCATGAAACGATTTTCTGTTAATCTAAGTTTCAAATATTTACCACAGCACGCCATCATTAAAAGTTGAATTTCGGTAAACGAGTGTATTACAAAGTTAAATTTAATCCTTCAACAGATTAATTCCATATTAACAACGGGGAGTACGCCATTTTCGGGTCGGCTTAATTATGACGATTTCTAATAAAGTTATTAATGACTAAAAAGACCGAAAGCGGCTTTTGAAGGTTGTAAGTTTTTAATGAGATAGATACACAGGGTTTTGCTTGACATGAAAGACTATTTGGCGGGAACGTGATAAGCGAAGTTTTTTTTTAGTTTTTTTTTTTAAACACTGATCGCAAACCGTTGATATATTGACTCTGTTTAATTGATTACCGATTATTGCGCAGTTTGATTATAAGTTATTTAGTATTGTTATTAAGTTAACGACATATACGACATTTCTGCAAAATATCTGAAAATGAGTTCAACGCTAAATGGATTAATTTAATGTTTCTTTGTGTCTAAAGTTTGGACATAAAGACATAAGTTCAGACTCCAAACGTCCAACAATGGCGTCTTGTTAACCGTTCAACAACTGTGAGAGTGTACCATTGTGAGAAAGAGCAGAGCCGCCGGACGTGGTTTCTCGGATTCCGTCATACAGCCGCTAAATTTTTTGTAAATTCCCACCATTTTACTTAGACGCCATTACATAATTTTATCTCAACACATTACGTGTCATTTAAATTCATCAATATTTAAATACGTAAAGCTTGACTTTTTTTTTTTCAAATTTTGACTTTGCTAACACTGGCATCCCATGACCCTGATAGCCATAATTAATTTAAAAAAAAGAAAACTTTTGAAAAATTCGAAACAAAAAAATATACACTTAAATATACAGACATTTTTTTTCCTACCTATGCTGATAGCCTTGAGAGGCTATTTCAGCTTCTTGACGTGTAGGTGAGCTCACGGGGCTCCAACCGGGAGTTTTGCTAACACTGCCCCTAACAAGAGCATTGCTTCGCAGAATCTACCATCGGATCGGAAACGCGACCCACTGAGAAGATCCGGCGAGAAACTCAGTGGGCTGTGTCTGTGGGGACCAGGCAAGAAGCTTAAAAGAAAACATAACACCACAATTTCGAATTGATATATTTAAGACGAAAATCACTCAAGCCACTCCTAGATGAGCGACCGTTAAATAAGCCGTCTGTATTAATATGATTTCTGTTCTTGGTTCTATACAATATTAACGCGATATCATTATTTAGGATGATTTGCAGACGTTTGTTTTCCACAATCGTAGTACATTGCGTGTTCTCTTTTTGTCTGTGTTTTTGTAGAGCGCTGTAAGTAAATAAAAAATTAAAACAGAAAACAAGTCAACAAGTTTAAAAGTCGTCGTGGCCTAAAGGATAAGACGTCCGGTGCATTCGTGTTGAGCGATGCACCGGTGTTCGAATCCCGCAGGCGGGTACCAATTTTTCTAATAAAATACGTACTCAACAAATGTTCACGATTGACTTCCACGGTGAAGGAATAACATCGTGTAATAAAAATCAAACCCGCAAAATTATAATTTGCGTAATTACTGGTGGTAGGACCTCTTGTGAGTCCGCACGGGTAGGTACCACCACCCCGCCTATTTCTGCCGTGAAGCAGTAATGCGTTTCGGTTTGAAGGGTGGGGCAGCCGTTGTAACTATACTGAGACATTGGAACTTATATCTCAAGGTGAGTGACGCATTTACGTTGTAAATGTCTATGGGCTCCAGTAACCACTTAAAAACCAGGTGGGCTGTGAGCTCGTCCAACCATCTAAGCTATAAAAAAAAAAAACAATATATAAATGAATATGCACGATACATAAATAAATTACAGTAATACCCCTTATAACACGATTCTCTAATAACGTGACACGATTTTGACGAAATAGTAACACCGCGTAATAAAATTCAAATTCCATAGCGTTAAAATTTGCGTAATTAAATATCCAATTGTGTGGCATAGACATCGAGTCTGCATCGAGGTGCTGCCCATGGGCTCCTATAACAACGTTACATTAGGCGTGAACGCTAGTTCAATCGTATCTATTCTATATCTATGCTTATAATATTACAAAGCTGAAGAGTTTGTTTGAACGCGCTAATCTCAGGAACTACTGGTCCGATTTGAAAAATTCTTTCAGTGTTAGATAGCCCATTTATCGAGGAAGGCTATATAACATCACGCTAAGACCAATGCAGGCGGAGCACCAATAAAAAATGTTTCAAAATAGGGATTTAAATGGCTTCTCTTCCTCATTTAATTATTCAAAAATATTTTCTCTTTCTACGTAAATGAAGTCGCGGGTAAAATTTAGCGTTATGCCAAAGTAACTAATCCACGCGAACGAAGTCGCGGGCAAAAGCGAGTTAAGATATAAATAAATAAATACTTTAACTTAAACAAATACTTAGTCTGGCCATAAATACTGTTACAATAAAAAATAAACAAAATATTACGTTTGAATTTGGAATCTGTCATTTTTATATGATTGCTCATTGAGTTTTCTCATTTTGGCGCCAATACATTGTACAATATTTTGCGATATTAAAATGGAGTGCGGTGATAAAGAGAACCGAATCGCTGTGATTGCATTACACAAAGTAGGTATGGAGCCAAATGCAATTTTTAAAACTCTCCATACGCTTGGTATTAGTAAAATGTTTGTGTACCGGGCTATTAATAGGTGCAATGAGACCTCCTCTGTTTAGGACAGAAAAAGATCTGGCCGTCCACGTAGTGTTCGTACGAAAAAGGTGGTCAAAGCAGTAAGGGAAAGAATTCGAAGAAATCCTGTCCGAAAGCAAAAGATTTTATCTCGGGAGATGAAGATAGCACTTAGAACCATGTAGCGTATTTTAAAAGATGACTTAGGACTTGCAGCCTATAAGAGACGTACTGGTCATTTCTTAACTGATAATTTAAAAGAGAATAGGGTGGTAAAATCGAAACAACTACTGAAGCGGTACGCAAAGGAAGGTCATAGAAAAAATTTGTTTGCAGATGAGAAATTTTTTACAATTGAGCAACATTTTAACATACAAAATGACCGTATTTATGCTCAAAGCTCTAAGGAAGCTTCCCAATTAGTCAACAGAGTGCAACGTGGGCACTATCTGACTTCGGTGATGGTTTGGTGGAGTATTAGCTATGAAGGAGTGACTGAGCCATACTTTTGTGAAAAAGGTATCAAAACATCGGCACAAGTGTATCAAGATACCATTTTTGAGAAGGTAGTGAAGCCCCTTAACAACACCATGTTCAATAATCAAGAATGGTCCTTCCAGCAAGACTCGGCGCCAGGTCATAAAGCTCGGTCTACGCAGTCTTGGTTGGAAACGAACGTTTCGGACATCATCAGAGCTGAAGACTGGCCGTCGTCTAATCCCGATCTTAATCCGCTGGATAATGATTTATGGTCAGTTTTAGAGAGTACGGCTTGCTCTAAACGCCATGATAATTTGGAGTCCCTAAAACAATCCGTACGATTGGCAGTGAACATTTTTCCCATGGAAAGAGTGCGTGCTTCTATTGATAGCTGGCCTCAACGTTTAAAGGACTGTATTGCAGCCAATGGAGACCACTTCGAATAAGCTTTTTATACTTTAAATTGTTTTATATTTATGTATTAAAGTAACACACTGTAAAAGTAATAAATGCTATTATTTGCAATAGATTTTTTTTTTCCTTTGTCTCAGTATTTATGGCAAGACTATGTATACGTACGTACCTTTGAATGTTGTGAATGTCATTGTAATCACTAATCCATTGATCGAAGTCATTGTACAAATGTTCAAGGCTGCTCGTGTTTTGTTTCTTTTCAACTGGAAAACAAATTTAGCGCTACATTAAACCTTTGACGGCCGTGTAGGTCACCGGTGTCCTACGCGGCGCACTGAAGTAATTATATCGATTTCTGTAAGTCACTAAGGCGCCGGAATATCTAGTAGACTCTGGGTAAGACGAATCCGAAGATACTGACAATGAATCTGTTTCTAAGAGACCTAAACGACTAAGACACACATTAACAAACAAAAGAAGGCAGAGTTAGTCAATCCAGGCGCCTTAGTAACAGAAATCGACGTAATTACTTCAGTGCGCCGCGTAGGGCACCGGTGACCTAACTACATGTTTCTTTTTGGGAGGAAGGGATTATTGATGGGTTTTCCGGTTTCACCAGGATGAGAGGGCCAGTATGGGCTCAGACGGAATGGGCGGGATTTATTAATAGCCGCCCGAGCCCGATGTTTTTTTTCATTGCTTAGGTTAGGGTGGACGAGCTCGCAGCCCACCTGGTGTTAAGTGGTTACTGGAGCCCATAGACATCTATAACGTAAATGCGCCACCGACCTTGAGATATAAGTTCTAAGGTCTCAGTATAGTCACAACGGCTGCCCCACCCTTCAAAGCCAAACTCATTACTGCTTCATGGCAGAAATAGGCAGGGCGGTGGTACCTACCCGCGCGGACTCACAAGAGGTCCTACCGCCAGTAATTACGCAAATTTTAGCAATACGCTTTTAGGAGCCTATACCATCATGCGTGTCACATATATATAAACGTCTAAAAACTGTTTTTGTTGTAAATAACTATACAGTAACTAACTAGTGTTAGCAACGTCCTCAGGTTAGAGCCCCGTGAGCTCACCTACTCGCTCGGTAAATCTAATAGGACCCCTCAAGGTCACTAGAATATGTAGAGGGGAAAAAAGAAGATAATGATTAAATGAAGACATTAAATATAGTTTTAATTGTGTCTGCAAATACTATATTTAGCTATATATTAATACGTGAAAGAAAAACTTTGTAATCTTTTTTACGAAAATTGCGCGGACGGAGGAGTATGAAATTTCACACACTTATAGAGAATATAGAGAAGGAGTGCAGAATGTTAATATTTTTTTTAATTATGCCTAAAAAATACATTAAATCAATAAAAAAACATTACACACACTACCATGTATTTGAGGCACACACGCACGCATACTATTTATTTATTGTCAAACTTTTGCTCTTGACGTCTGTGGTCAAATTGAGAATAGATTAAATAGTCTTGGCGAAATTCGTGATTATAGAAGTTATAATAGTCTTTGAAAATAGAAAATAATCTGATACTAGTGTACAAACTTACAATTTCAATTAATTATAGTCGAATTTCGACTACCGCGAGACCACTAGTTTATTAAGTTGCACCAACAAAGCGATCATGAATATACAAAACATCGACAAATTAACATGACCGATGTCACGTCAATTATAGATGCAAATGACAGTGCAAATAACCGACATCTTGAAAATAAATAAATAAGAATAATTATTTAAAAATACAATGAAATATGATGTATTATAAAAATTATGAAATCCATGACATATTATTATCATATTATGTATCTATTTTAACTTGTTTTAGTATAGTTAGTTATAACAAAAATAGAGACGGCCGACCACATAATTCTGTGTTTTTAGACGCTTTTATTAGCTTCATACGTATGCATGGTCCGTTTCAAATAAGAATGTGCACGTCAATGACCTTGATCTGTCAAAGTCCCAACTTTTATTTTCATTTAAATACATAATATTTGTTTTACTTATTTTATTATTATTTTAATATTATTGATGTGAAACATCTATAGCCGCACGTAAAACCGATTTCTGGCGTGGCGACGCGTCGCCACGGTATATGATGGTATATATATATATACAGTAGTGTGTACGGTGTGGCGACGCGTCGCCATACGACATCGACTGTGCGATTCTCTCCCACTCGATCCGGCGTTAAGCCATCTCTCTCGCTACACTGAGCTCGAATACCTATAGAGTATACTCCGTAGTGTATACAGTGTTGTTTACTACAGTACACATAACCTGTGTTTTACTTGAAAACAAATTAATTTTTTCGTAATATTTTATTTTATTATTAAGACTTATTTAGTTTCTATCACAATCTGTTCTTTTCTGTATATTACTTTTACAAAATAATGTCGATGTTTCACATCTGCCAGGCGTCCCGTGACGGCTCACATTTTTTATTTTTTTTTATTTTCGTAAAACGATCATACATACATACAAAACAAAAGCCATTGAGTTTATTCAGTCAGAGCTTCCCTGTAAACGATATCAGACGTTGTTTTATTTTTTTAAACAAAAGAACACCTATTGCGGCATAACTATAATAGTAAGATGCTGTCGCGACATTTTTTGTAAATAATAATGCGTTCTACAAAGTCATAGTACATTATTTTATTCTATCATCAATCGTTTTCGCAGCGCACGCGATGTAAAGAATATTTTAGGTATTTTTTTTACACCTTGGGTTACATTATTGGAGTTTTAGTAAGGATCCCTAATTTTTTTTAGAAAAGGATTATAGCCTATGTTACTCGGGAAGAGTGTAGCTTCCAAACAGTGAACGATTTTTTCAAATCAGTTCAGTAGTTTCGGAGCCTATTCAATACTAATAAACAAACAAATCTTTCCTCTTTATAATACATATTAGCATAGATAAAAAAGTACGTGCGTACAAAGTACACATGTCAGAAGTGAAACTTTTTTGGTGAACTAATTTATAAGTCTTGCTTATATTTATACAAATCTAATACGTTAGATTTCCGAGACTTAGAGGAAGGGAAAAAGGAAGATAATTCGACGCTTGAAAGGCAAACGTGACTAAGCGACAATAACTGCTTTGTACATAAATGATAGGCAATAACCATATTCGATGCGCAAAAAAAATATATTTCTAGGTCTATTAAAATCATTTCAATCCTACAGCTAGATTCTTTAAAATAGAACTTTTTTCAGGTATTTCTCAGGTATATTTAAAATTAATTTCAACTTTAAATTAGTCTACTGTAAAGTTCACGCATTGTCGCTTAGTCACGTTTGCCTTTCAAGCGTCGATTATGTTCCCGCCAAAAGCCTGTCATGTGTTAATCTCAAACCTCAGTGTTGACAGTCACATTATGTTGAGATTTCTAAATTGTAAATGACTAATATTTTGCCAATTGAATTGACTAATTTAATTTCATGCTATTTGATTAATGTTCCAAATTCTTTTCATTTCATTTCAATTCCTATTAACATTTTTCACAAAAAAATTATAAAATATTAGGCTGTATGGTATGATACATTTGCCTTTCCAGTTGGAAAAATACAACAACTACTACTACTGACATTTGACAAGTACTTAATTTCAATAGTAGTTCGATGTCACTTCCGTTGCATACCTGCGTGACGTTCTGTAAAAATTTTACCCCCATGCGCCTAAAGAAGCTTCACTTCAAAAAATAATATATTTTAAAGTTGGATTTTCTATAAATGCCTGTTTTTTTTAAAGTTTTTTAATCTATATTATTAATTATATTTTTAAATTATCGTTTGCGAAAATACATGTCTCATTCAATCGACTTCCAAACAGCGATAAGAAATTTCATATCAATCAATATTTACAAGTTTATCGGTCATTTCGTACGCAAGGTAAGGTCGAAAACATTAAGAGCCATTAATGTATTCCCAATTTTTTATTATTATTAGATGGGTGGACGAGCTCACAGCCCACCTGGTGTTCAGTGGTTACTGGAGCCCATAGACGTCTACAACGTAAATGCGTCACCCACCTTAAGATATAAGTGCTAAGGTCTCAGTATAGTTACAACGGCTGCTCCGACCTTCAAACCGAAACGCATTACTGCTTCACGGCAGAAATAGGCAGGGCGGTGGTACCTACCCGCGCGGCCTCCCAAGACTACCTACTGCCAGTGAAACTTGCCTTATTTAATTAAGCACATAAGTGTTATGTTTATGTTTATTTAGTTGTTAATAAGCCGCCATATTGTCCCCGAAATGTCAACGACATTACATTGTTGCCAAAAAGAAAATACAAATTTGTGTTTTTTTTTTTCCAATAAATTAAATTTTATTTTGCAGTCGTCAAACGCCTTTTTAAATCGACCCGTGGCTGCTATGAGAACAGCCCTTTCGGTATTATAAAAAAATAAATAATAGTCTACACTATTTTTAATTCAAACTTATTAAAATTTATTTTCCATTTTTTAATTGGATTTTCTATAAAAGCGTTTTTTTTTTAGTTTTTTTAAACTATTATTTATTTTCATTTTTTAGTTCAATTTCAATTTTTTCATATAAGTTTTTAAATATTGAATTGTCATCTGTCCTTATTAAGTGTGCCAAATTTCGAGTTAATCCGACGTTTTGAAGGGGGTCAAAATCATGTTCAAAGATTCCGTTACATACTAACATACATACGTCTGAAGCTAATAAAAGTGTATTAAAAAAACAAGGCTCATTTTTAATTGAAAATATATTAAGAAACTAGTTGACCCGGCAGACTTCGTAGTGTCTCAATCGATAAATAAAAGACACATCAAAGGAAAAACAAAATTGTTTTCATATAATTCCGAGCTTTTTTTATATTTTCTCACCTTTTAAACCTTCCCTGGACTTCCACGAATAATACAAGACCAAAATTAAATTAGCCAAATCGGTCCAGCCGTTCTCGAGTTTTAGCGAGACTAACGAACAGCAATTCATTTATATATATATATATATATTACGTTAAATTAGTGCTACGATTCATTCCCGAAATTCTAATCAGACGACCGCACTGTGCGCGCGCTTTCCGAATACTGACTGAATTTTGGAAAAATGTTGCAACCGCAAAATATCGAATAAGAACAATACAAATTATTACAAATTCCAATCCCGAAGAAGAAACATCGTTTTGCATGGTGCACCATAAGACCATAGAAATAAGGGTTATAACAGCACGAACGACTCGCAATATCAAGGAATAACATCGTGTAGGTAATAAAAAAAACGTCTGCATCTCGGGACGCTCTACAGAAGTGAAAACTTTAACTAACCTAAGTTTGAACTATTTAATATTGTAATTGTTTAACTTGAGAAAAGCTTAGGTTATTACTTAAATTTTATGTATATTAATATGATAAAACAAGGAAAATTGTAACATAAATTGAAAGAGATATATAAATAGTATGCGTGTGAGAAAGGGACGCCAGACGGACTGGCGCCGTAACGCGTTACGTAACGAAGCGGCTTACCCTCCCATAATTTATTTATTTATTTAGTCTACTTTACCAAATAATATAAACCAAAACATTTGCAAGGTATTAATAATTAACTTAAGTAATTTCTAACAACAGCTTTAAGAAGTTATCACTTCAAAATTAAACCCGCAATCAAATTTTATTATTTGCGTAATTACTGATGTTAGGCCGTTTTGGGAAACCGCGCACATAGATAACAGCCCCCTATTTCTGCCAAGAAACAGCAATGCATTCCAGTTTAAACGGCGGGGGAATCGTTGTACAAGTCAGACTTAGAACTCGTGTCTGAAGGTGGGTGGCAGCATTCACATTGTTGATGCCCATGGGCTCCGGTCACCACTCAACACCAGGTGGACCATGAGCTCGGTTACCAGTCCAAGTTATAAAAAAAAATCACGTAGCAGGAAAGGTAGCCAGCTGTCTATTTCTCGAAGTGAACACCTAATTCATAAAATTACAACTTATATGTTTGTGCAAAAGTAACACAAAAAAAAATAACGCGTTTATAATACGTCAGCTTGACGTCACCGTCATTGATGACAGTCGAAATGACATTGCTAATTGTTTGAATTCGGAACGTCAAAAGTGTCAACGAGCGACGTCCGCTATGACACTTATTGTAACTTTCCCCTTTTCAATTCCAGCCGCTAAGGGCGACACATCAATTTCATTTTACATATTATATACATCTATATATTAATACGTGAAGCAAACACTTTGTATCCCTTTTTACGAAAATTGCGCGGACGGAGGAGTATGAAATTTTCCACACTTGTAGAGAATATAGAGAAGAAGTGCACAGTGCTATTTTTTTAAAATAATGCATAAAAGATACATAAAATCAATAAAGAAAACATTACACACACTACATACTATGTATTTGACGCACACACGCATGCATACTATTTATTGTCAAACTTTTGTTCTTGACGTCTGTTGTCAAATTGAGATTAAATATTGTTTATCTTTGTTAATATTTTTTATAGTGTACAGTCTTAGCGAAATTTGTGTATATAAAAGTATAGAATACAATCATAATAGTGTACAAACTTACAATTCCAATTAATTATAGTCGAATTTCGACTACTGCGGGACCTCTAGTATATCTTTAATTTGTCACTTATGGACTAATAAAGATATCAAACTAATAAATACAGTCCACTCTCATTCACCACAACGCAACACTAATGATAGTTTCATCTTTTATTTGTCGTCCTGTGGATGCGATACCGGTCAGGATATTAAAGAGTGATATTACAAAATGATTGTGACGTCATCGGTCAGTGACGCGGGGGCGAATTGTCAAGTCAATGGCAATGATATTGCAAAAAATCCTTTAGACACAAACAAACAAACAAACAAGGTAATAAAAGCGTATTTGAAGTCGTCGTGGCCTAAAGGGTAAGACGTTCGGTGCATTCGTATGTAGCGATGCACCGGTGTTCGAATCTTGCAGGCGGGTACCAATTTTTCTAATGAAATACGTACTTATCAAAATATGTTCACGATTGACTTCCACGGTGAAGGAATACACATCGTGTAATAAAAATGAAACCCGCAAAATTATAATTTGCGTAGGTAATTACTGGTGGTAGGACCTCTTGTGTGTCCGCACGGGTAGGTACCATCACCCTGGCTTTTTCTGCCGTGAAGAAGTAATGCGATTTGAAGGGTGGGGCAGCCGTTGCAAACATACTGACACCTTAGAACTTATATCTCAAGGTGGGTGGCGAATTTACGTTGTAGATGTCTATGGGCTCCAGTAACCACTTAACACCAGGTGGGCTGTGAGCTCGTCCGCCCATATAAGCGCCTTAAAAAAAAGTAATAAAAATGAAAATCTTCATCAATTAACTACATTATTAACAAAAAAAAACACAATAAAAAAAAACAAAAAATCTTCGTCACCGACTGTACACATCGAAGGTTCAAAGGTTATTTTGTTTAAGCGATATTTTTGCAACATTGTGAGCTATTTAAAGTTTAAAATAATAAAAAAAACATAACAAAAAAACTTCTTCAGCTATTCAAATGGACAAAGCTTAATTGAAGTTCAATTAAAAACATCGAACTGTTGATGCTGATACCGAATAAAAAACGGACCTTTAATTAAAAAGATAAAAGACGCTTAAACGCAAATAACCTGTTCTTTTTGTTTCGATTCTTCAAAACTCACCTGTCATGTTCACGTACGACAAATTTACATTAAATATAAAAATAAAATCTAATCAAACAATGAAAACAAAAACAGCTGACTGCATCAGTCGGAGGACGATAATAAAATGATAATATTGTTTGAAAACATATTACGTGCTGCTACCGATGTAAACAATTTATTATAGGGTTCAATGTTTACGCGCTAGTTCGGAGACGATGTCGATAAAAAAAATATCGATAAAATTGCACGGCTTTTTTTTTCTTACCTATTCCAGTAACCTCGAGGGTTTATTCTAGATTCATCGAGCTAGTAGGTGAGGCTCACGGGACTCACGGGGCTCACGGGGCTCAAACCGGGAGTGTCTAGCAAGAGCTTTTTTTCCCTACCTATGCTGATAGCCTTGAGAGGCTATTTCAGCTTCACCGGTTCGGCGAGGACAATGACCGGTGCTTGAGGTATTGCACGGCACGTCATTAGACTAAAACATCGATTGGGGTATATAGCAACGCCAACTAGATTCCGACATGATAAGCAATTGGGATAGGCGTTTTGGAGTTTTAGAGGCTTAGGAAGAAAACAGAATAGTAGTTTGGACAGTAGCGGCCGATCATGGACATCAGCAATACCTAGGACACAGCCAAGTCGCTGCTGACTTCTGAGGATTTGTTACAAAGCTTGTTTGAAGAAGGACGGGCGGTCGGTATGTGGCAGCAAAAATGTCTTCTTCTAGTTCTAGTTAGTATTAATGAAATCCAATGGCAGATGATACAATCATAAAAACTAGATGATGAGACCAAATAACTCATAAGAGTACCAGTCATCGAACATAGCAAGATCGAGAAGTTCTAAACGATTTCTCTTTGAACCTCGTTTATAGGACATCATATAGCGGTAACATACACCCGTGTCTTCAGCTGGAAGAGCCCACGGCCCTATTGTCAAATGACTACTGGAATACCTATAACATTACCACGCCAGTGCAGTCATCCACCCAGACTTTTTTTTATTGCAAATGGATGGACTCGACAAATGCACACCCAACTAAGCAATAAAAAAATATATATTAGTGGTTTAAAAAGATTCCCTAATGTTTAAACCGTACATTCCAGCCATCGGCTAATACAAAGAATTGCTTCAACTGCAAAAAAAAAACAAAAAAAATATTTAATTTGTAAGCATTATTAAACATTTACGAATCGATATTATTTAACGATTTAGAACATCACTAGTTGTCGTGTTTAATTATATAATAATACTGTTATAACATTATCATTTTATTATTGGTGATTTATGTCTGTTTAAAATTTAATGTAAATATCTACTCAGCTTTCTTCTTTGGGTTAGTGCAAAGGCAAAATAATAATGATTTAATTCATTACAACTATATTTCTAAATTAGCCGTGCGCATTTAAAATTAACATTATTATTTATTGTCATTATTATTAGGGAGTCTTTGACCAGTCTGTGTTGCCAGTGATGACATATGGCACTGAAACGTGGTCGCTCACAATGGGCCTTATGAGAAGGCTCAAGGTCACCCAAAGAGCAATGGAGAGGGCTATGCTCGGAGTTTCCCTGCGAGATCAAATCAGAAATGAGGAGATTCGCAGGAAAACCATGGTAACCGACATAGCCCAAAGGATTGCGACACTAAAGTGGCAGTGGGCAGGACACTTTGCTCGCGGAACGGATGGCCGTTGGGGCCAGAAGGTTCTTGAGTGGCGACCGCGTACTGGAAGACGTAGCGTGGGTAGACCTCCCACAAGATGGGCCTATTAAGGTTCGCGGGGATCCGCTGGATGCAGGCAGCGCAGGACCGGTCTTTGTGGCGAGGCTTGAGGAAGGCTTATGTCCAGCAGTGGACGTCCATGGGCTGATAGAATAGTATAGAATTATTAGGGAGTGCAACACTCATGTAAATATAGCCTATCAATGAAGCACATGTATTTTCTACATGGATACCAAGTTTCAAGTCAATCGGATGCACGGTTCAGTAGTTATAACGGAACATCCTAGATTATTTAACGATTTAGACATCACTAGTTGTCGTGTTTAATTATATAATAATTCTGTTATAACATTATCATTTCATTCTATTTTTGGTCAGGAGGAAATCGCCAGACTTCATCTTTCTTTATAACAGTTTTTGGGCTAATACATATGCAAAATATTACGTATTTAATTCGCTACGACTAAATAATAATTAATGATATTTTTTTATTTACTTAGTTGATATCTGTGTCTTTGTTTTTTTTTTCTTTAAATTGTGTATTTACGTACGTGCTAAATTACAATATTTCAGCTGACAAAGTGATATTTTTATAGTTTTGAGAGCTATACAAATATAATAGGTTGGGGAAAAAGTTTTTAAGAAAATTCCACCGAAAAAATCTCAGTAAATGACCACCATTTTACGAAGATTATATTTCATTCCAGATCATCTCATCTCCTTTAATTTCATTCCAGTTGATTAATATCTCAAATTAATCATCTTCATTTCATTGCATTTCATTTCACTCCATATTATCAGTTTTCATAAAAATAAGAATATAAATTAAAACAAGGCATGACTTAAAGGTCTTAGGTCATAAAATCCCTAAAAAAAAATATAGCCAAAGAGATTTTATTACAATTTCATACTTAATATTCATACTACATTTCATGCATACTATTTTTCCCCAACCTATTACATTACCCATATTCGTGTCTCCCAGTATATTTAACTATCCAAGCCGTGTGTGTATTCGCTTGACTATGAGCGTTGTGCAAAAAAAAAAAAAATGAACACTATATTCTTGGTTTTTTTTTTGGCGCGAAAATTATGCGATCCGATTTGAAGCTTGCAAAACCTGTATTAGATTCGTAATAATCAAATACTTTAATAAAAAAGCTGTAATAACCATGAAACAAACATAAAAATTCCATTTTTACTTTACTTATTATAATTTAAACAAAAATGGCAACACGATTTAAACGAACTAGACGGGTTTTTTTTTGATAACGCCATCTTGTTGTGTATTTAAAGCGGTTAGTTGCTCTCAATTAAGAAAAATAGTATTATTATTCGCCAATAGATGTCGGGAAGAGTCATAAAGTTGATTATTGAAAACACGAATAAAACAACATTTTCTGAAAATAAATCGTAGCTAGATCCATTTATCGCCCCCGAAATCCCCTGTATACTAAATTTTATAAAAATCGTTGGAGCCGCTTCCGAGATTCAGATTATGTACACATATATTAATTTACAAAAAGCTCGTTTAAAGGTATAAGATATGAAAAATAATGTTAATTTATAGAATCAAGAAACAATTGATTTGACGTCATCCGAATCCACGAATTCTTATAAAAAATCGGTGGCCATTGTATGTTGAGGAAGTCGACGAGGGAAAAAAAGAACTACAAAATAGTACAAAATAAGTTTTAATGGCAATAGTAATTAAAAATTAGTGATCTTTTCTGTTGCGAACACGATAGGGATAAGGTGGAGATAAAGAAGAAGAACACGATATTTAAAGACGTTAAAGTAATTAAATATTTTTTTTGTTGATCCTTGATATGTGTGCCTATTTTCAAGTTAATCGGACATCTTTGATTTGACCGAAAATTGAAGAACTTCGTTAAACAGATTATGTTACAGTTCAAAATTGAAGCAGTAGGTATGTAATAATTTCATTTTTCCAACTGTAAAGGCGAAAGTCATCACACTATACAGCCTAATCTGTTTGTATATACTGTTTAATAAAAAACGGAACGTAACGAAATGAAGTTGATTAATTTGAGATATTAATCAATACGAATGAAATTGAAACGAGATGATATGGAATAGAAAAATAATGGTCATTTATTGAGATTTATTTTAGTGGACTTTTTGAAAGATCCCGAGAAGCCACGCCAAGTGGCTATCTCATTTTCCCACGCTTATGCACTTTTTCCTATACTACTAAACTAAGTCAATAAAACAACGTTATCTTAGGAGCCCGCATGGGCTGGCCGACCAACTACCCTGCCAATTTCTCTTATATGCGTTTCGGTTTGAACACTGGGCCAGCCAATGTATTGTAAAACTGAGGCTCACCATCCACTTCGATAAAGCGGCACGACACGAGAACCCTCTCATCGCAGCCGCCGGTAACTACATTCCCGATCCTGCGGAAAGAATGGAAAGCAGTCGACGTCGGCCTAAACACGTCATTTCGGATCCTCCCGATCCACTAACGGTGCTTTTAGGCACCTCAAGCACCGGTCAGCGTTCTCGTCGAACCTGTCGCTTGCGACGAAGGGCTCGTCGAGTAAATTAACCCTCAGACACAGCCCACTGAGTTTCTCGCCGGATCTTCTAAGTGAGTCGCGTTTCCGATCCGGTGGTAGATTCTGCGAAGAACGGCTCTTGCTAGGGCCAGTGTTAGCATAACTCCCGGTTTGAGCCACGTGAGCTCACCTACAAACTCGGTGAATCTAGAATAACCCCTCGAGGTAACTAGAATAAATAAAAAAAAGGAGCTTCAGATCTCATATCCGCTATGTTTGCATGAATCCTCATTACGACAATTTCATGTTTGCCTTAATGTTTATAATTTAATTTTAAGGTTATATTAGCTTTCAGTGGATTCAACGATCACTGATGACGTCATAGTGTAACAATTTACATGCAAATAATTTTTTTGTATTAATTATTATAAATATTGCCAAATTATGATGTTTTTTTTTTTAATTATTAGAGCAAATTGGGAGCAATATTTAAGGTTTTATAGCATTATTATTATTTTTAATTTTATTTTTTTAATTTATAAAGAATTAACTAATAGTGATAAACGTGGAGAAATTACGGATTCTAATAGAGCATTTAAAGAGCAATTAATTGGCATATCGCTTAATTAAAAAAAAAAATCTACGCTGACTTCCTTCCGGCATAACATTGCGCTATAGAGCGTGATTTATATAACTGTTTTCACTTTTAATTTCTGGTACGTGAAATAAAAACCACTATCTTCTTCTATTTTTCCACCTTATCCCACTAGGTGGGGTCGGCACAGCTAATTTTTCTCTTCCATTCTCTTCTATCAGCCGTCATCTCAACACTCACTCCTCTCTCTCTCATATCGTCATTCACACACTCCATCCATGTCTTCTTCGGTCGACCTCTTCCCCCTCTACCTTGCACTACCATTTCCATACATCTCCTAGTCACATGCATGTTCTCTCTACGCATCACATGTCCATACCACGCTAACCGTCCGAAATAAAATAAAAACCACTATGCTATACATAAATTATGTATTCTACATCGTTATTTATAAATTTCACACAAGCGAGACTAATGATTATGTTCGATATGTTCTAAATAAACACGTTACTTAACACGGAGAAATCGGATAGATGACAAATGATTATTGATTGGCCGCCTAATCACCGAAGGTCAATGACCGGCGAGTGACAAAAAGTTACTATTATAGCTAAGGTATGGGGGTTATCCCGAATAAAGGCTAACTCAAATTTGCCGAGTTATAAATTTGATTTGCAACAAACGATGGCGCGATACATTCTTATGTCTAGCGACATCTATTGAAGATTGTGTAAACTCAACTATTATAACGTATGAAATATTATACGTCTAACGACATCTATTGGATGGTTGTGAAAACTAAATTTGATATAAAACTGTGAGATTCGTTCATAATATGGAGGGCAGAGGTAAGGAGAACCATCTCAGTATATTAAAAAATGTCCACTGAAGGGCAGCAAATTAAGATGGCGCCATAGTAGCAAGTGGAAAGATTTTAAAAACAGCGCCATAAGCTTTTTTTTTAATTTATTGCTTAGATGGTTGGACGAGCTCACTGCCCACCTGATGCTAAGTGGTTAGTGGAGCCCATAGACATCTACACCGTAAATGGGCTACCCACCTTGAGATATAAGTTCTAAGGTCTCAGTATAGTTACAACGGCTGCCCCACCCTTCAAACCGAAACGCATTACTGCTTCACGGCAGAAATAGGCAGGGTGGTGGTACCTACCCGTGCGGACTCACAAGAGGTCCTACCCCCAGTCTTCAAACCGAAACGCATATAAGAGAAATTAGCAGGGTAGTTGGTCGGCCAACCCATGCAGGCTCCTAAGATAACGTTGTTTTATTGACTTAGTTTAGTAGTATAGGAAAAAGTGCACAAACGTGGGAAAATGAGATAGCCACTTGGCGTGGCTTCTCGGGATCTTTCAAAAACTCCACTAAAATAAATCTCAATAAATGATCATTATTTTTCTATTCCATATCATCTCGTTTTGATTTCATTCGTATTGATTAATATCTCAAATTAATCAACTTCATTTCGTTACGTTCCGTTTTTCATTGAACAGTATATACAAACAGATTAGGCTGTATGGTGGGATGACTTTCGCCTTTCCAGTTGGAAAAATGGAACTATTACATACCTACTGCTTGAATTTTGAACTGTAACATAATCTGTGTAACGGAGTTCTTCAATTTTCGGACATGGACTTTTTGGCGGGAACGCGAGGAGTGAAGTTGTGTGATTTGTTTTATTTTGTCTATTTAGTGTTTCTTCAGGTTTAAATGAGTAATAACGGTGGTTTATTAACTGTTTAATATCTGTGAAAGTGCACAAATGTGGGAAAATGAAACAAAGCCGCTGGACGCAACTTCTCGGGATCCTCCAAAAAGTCCACTGAAAAAATCTTAGTAAATGACCACCATTTTACTAAGATTATATTTCATTCCATATCATCTCATTTCATTTAATTTCATCCCAGTTGATTNTGCGGACTCACAAGAGGTCCTACCACCAGTAATTACGCAAATTATAATTTTGCGGGTTTCAATTTTATTACACGATGTTATTCCTTCACCGTGGAAGTCAATCGTGAACATTTGCCGAGTACATATTTCATTAGAAAAATTGGTACCCGCCTGAGATTCGAACACCGGCGCATCGCTTAACACGAATGCACCGGACGTCTTATCCCTTAGGCCACGACGACTTCATATGTGGTTGTGAAAACTAAATTTGATACCAAACTGTGAGATTCGTTCATAATATGGAGGGCAGAGGTAAGGAGAACCATCTCAGTATATTAAAAAATGTCCACTGAAGGGCAGCAAATTAAGATGGCGCCATAGTAGCAAGTGGAAAGATTTTAAAAACAGCGCCATAAGCTTTTTTTTTTATTTATTGCTTAGATGGTTGGACGAGCTCACTGCCCACCTGATGCTAAGTGGTTAGTGGAGCCCATAGACATCTACACCGTAAATGGGCTACCCACCTTGAGATATAAGTTCTAAGGTCTCAGTATAGTTACAACGGCTGCCCCACCCTTCAAACCGAAACGCATTACTGCTTCACGGCAGAAATAGGCAGGGTGGTGGTACCTACCCGTGCGGACTCACAAGAGGTCCTACCCCCAGTCTTCAAACCGAAACGCGTATAAGAGAAATTAGCAGGGTAGTTGGTCGGCCAGCCCATGCGGGCTCCTAAGATAACGTTGTTTTATTGACTTAGTTTAGTAGTATAGGAAAAAGTGCACAAACGTGGGAAAATAAGATAGCCACTTGGCGTGGCTTCTCGGAATCCTTCAAAAAGTCCACTAAAATAAATCTCAATAAATGACCATTATTTTTCCATTCCATATCATCTCATTTTAATTTCATTCGTATTGATTAATATCTCAAATTAATCAACTTCATTTCGTTACGTCCCGTTTGTCATTAAACAGAATACACAAACAGATTAGGCTGTATGGTGGGATGACTTTCGCCTTTCCAGTTGGAAAAATGGAACTATTACATACCTACTGCTTCAATTTTGAGCTGTTACATAATCTGTATAACGGAGTTCTTAAATTTTCGGACAAATCCAAGATGTTTGACTAACTTGAAAATAGGCACACGTATCAAGGACCAACAAAAAAAAAAGTAATTACTTTAACGCATTGATATTCATATAAATCCAAGATACACAGTTTCATACAAAAGTAGCACTCGGAACTGTCCCGAAACACTCACCAATTCTATCTACGTAGTTATAGTTAACTATAAACATATCTCTTGCAAATTCAACTTTACGCGCATTGTTTAAAGTTGTTATTACAAAGCAGTGTACAATAACCAATCAAAGTACATGGGCCACTCTCCATACATTGCACGGCCCACTAAACGAAGTTCAAGGACAGTAATGAAATTAAGATTAAATAACAGATTATATATCCCTTTTATTATAAACAAATTAAAATGAATATAGTTCATGGGGACACAGAGATATTTAAAAAATAAGATAAGATTTTTAGATTTAATGTGGATTGTTTAAAATATAAATATATTTTACCTATGGCAACTCCTTCAATATTATCAATGTAGCTTAGTCATGCTAATTTCTTTTTATTTATGATTTTAATTATCCCACCATTAAAATACCCTTAAATTTTATAATAAGTATGTAAAAATGAAATGTTTTTTTCTATAGATATTTCATTCGTGTCCTTGAGAGCACTAGTAGCTGGGCCGAAAATGGCCCATGTTAGCCGGCAGGACAGGACATGGAGTGGAGACGAATATTTGTATATATTTTTTATTTTAAAACATTGAGTTAGTATTTTAAGAGTTAGTTAAATTATACTTTTATCTGAGCATAAATATGTTTTTTGGGTAGGACGTGTACATCAATCTTTAAATATTTTCTCTAAAACTTTTAATGCGAAATGGTCTTTTTAACAAGTCTAGATTTTTTCTTCCTTAAGTTGTTAATGACTTTCTTCTTGCTAATTAGCCTTCTGCGGCATTTGTGGAGTTAACTTTTTGTGTGAACTTTTCGAGGTGTATCCAAAGTTGAGCCTATACTCAGGGAAGTAGTAGGAGATTTGAATTCCTTATTATTTTATAAATAAAACATTGAACCTGTACGACAGACTTCAGTATTCCCTAAGTAATCGATATAATAATATAATATTTATTAACTTTAAAAATAACACAATTCACACAAGCGAAGGATTTTTTTTTCTCCTACCTAAGCTGATAGCCTTGAGAGGCTATTTCAGCGGAACCTTAACTAGTAGGTGAGCTCACGGTGCTCAAACCTGAGGACGTTGCTAACACGAACCCTAGCAAGAGCCGTGCTTCGCAGAATCTACCACCGGATCGGAAACGCGACCCACTGAGAAGATCCGGCGAGAAACTCAGTGGGCTGTGTCTGAGGGTTAAGCGAGACTAATGAATATGACAATTTATGATAATTATGTTCTCGACATGTTACGTCACACGGAGAAAACTTATAGATTACTATTAGTATACTAATGATATCTGTTTGACCGCCTAATCACCGAAGGTCAATGACCGGCGAGTGACAAAAAGTGTTTAAAAGGTATATAACGTTTAACCATGGTCATTAAGAAACGTGGATTATCTACACAACTCACGCTACACAAATTTTACGAGTTATAAATTTGATTTGCAACAAACGATGGCGCGATACATTCTGACGTATAGCGACATCTATTGAGGGTTGTGTAAACTCAACTATTATAACGTATGAAATATTATACGTCTAACGACATCTATTGTTGGTTGTGAAAACTAAATTTGATACCAAACTGTGAGATTCCTTCATAAAATTCATAAATGTATTTGAGATTCGGCGCGTGTCACATTTTCGGATTGTTTAATAGAATGATATTATTTAGATGAATCTAATATAAAAAATGGCTGGGCCTAGTTTTCTGTTGTTTTCAATTACAATTAATTTAATAACTTTTATCAGGCAATCGGAAAATTATAAATTTTATACAGCATACTAAAATGCGTTGCAGTCAAAATGTCCGTCATTAAAGGCGGATTTACATTACGAAATTAGTGGCGTGAAATTAATTTCGTGACATTAGTTTTACTAACAGTTTCACGTGTAATTTAATACTTTCGTAATGCATGCATTAATTTCATGCATGCAAATTAGTTTCGTGCCCTGCGCGATTTTTTGGTGAAATTAATGTCATGCAACTAATTTCATAGTGTAAACGCGACGTGAAACTAATGTCGCGAAAGGGCCTGCGCTGTGCGGACGTGTGTATTGTTAGTTCGGACGCGCTTCAAACGTTGAAAATGGCAAACCAACGATGGAGTACAGATAAAAATATAGATCTTATTANAGGATCAGCTGTTGAGAGTTATCTCTCTATATCTCCACTCCATCAAAGACTTGTGCACTTCATTTATTGAAATTAATATTAATGAATATTAATTTAAATTATCGTGCGAATTTTGTGGTCAAAACATTTAAGTGTATTTTATAAATAAATATTCATTCTCAGTATTAATGTTGTTTTAATCTTCGATTGAAAAATTGGTTCTTAATGAAATTAGTTGGAGCTAAATGCTGCTTGGAGCTTAATATTTTCGAATAACATAAACACGTGACTTTAAGCATAAACATATTTTTTGGTTAGGATAATTAAACAGGATAATTTATATGCCTATCATTCTTAAATAATTCAGTAAATAAATAAATTTTGAAAGATAAATAATGAACATATTTACTTATTTGTTTATATTACCTATGTGAACTCATAACCTATCTTTTTTATACCTTCATAACGATAGGTAGGAGGATGGAAAAAATGCATTTGATCTATCTTTACGCCAATGCACATTATTTCATTTATTTATTTTTTAATTTTTTTAATTAAACTGTATACCAATTAATTGCTCCTTCAGGATTTATATTTGTTTTTTTTTTCACGAATAAAACCGCGTAGAAAGTTTAGGCATTATAGTTGACGCATGCGCAGTACACATATTTTGCATACATAATACATTTATTCAACTAATACAAATAGTTAATTAAACAAAAAATGAGTAATTTCGAAAGAGAACAAACGTGTTTTATATAAAGAACAATCGAAAATGAATATTTACGAGTCATTAAAGATGAAAAAATATTAAAAATTGCAAGAAGGGGGCTAACTTGTAGGTATATTTTTAAATATTATTTTTAAATAAATAAATGCAGAACAAACAATTATTAACAGTGAACAATCATGAACAAATGATGAAAAAACGAATTATAGAAAATAAGTAGAAAATATGAAACAAAAAAATTTTTGAGGGGCTAACTTCATTCACCTGTCAAAATGTCCGTCATTAAGTGTATAATCTATGATGTCCGTGGTACCAGAGACCAGGTGCCATAGATTATACACTTAATATATTCCAGGTGCATAAGTGCTTTTTTTAAGGGATTTTATGACCTGGTAACTAAGACCTTTAGGTCAAATTTTATTTAAATGTTTAACTCTTATTTTTATGAAAAATGATAATATGGAGTGAAATGAAATGAAATGAAATAAAATGAAGATGATTAATTTGAGACATTAATTAACTGGGATGAAATTAAATGACATGAGATGATATTATGGGATGAAATATGATTTCAGTAAAATGGTGGTCATTTACTGAGATTTTTCGGTGGACTTTTTGCAGGATCCCGAGAAGTTACGTCCAGCGGCTTTGTTTCATTTTCTCACATTTGTGCACACTCACAGATATTAAACAGTTAATAAACCACCGTTATTACACATTTAAACCTGAAGAAACACGAAATAGACAAAATAAAACAAATCACCCAACTTCACTCCTCGCGTTCCCGCCAAAAAGTCTGCTTAAGTGCTTATTATAAATATAACTTAATCATAATTAATCTGATCGAATGCAATAAAGTTTTATTTATATATTTTTTCTCTCACTTTTGTCACTCATGGAAAATGTATTGTTATTCTGGATTTCATAATTCCTAAAATGTTCAATTATATATTTTTTTAAATATTCTTGCTTATCTAATTTTAAGATATTGTCAAAGTTTGCACTGTCACTTGTGCCTATAATTAATGTGAAATTCTCATGTTTTTTTTATCGATTGTTATTCATTGTTTTAAATTGATGATGATTTCATAATTCCTAAAATGTTTTATTGTATTTTTTTTAGATATTCTTGCCTAATTTCTGGTGTGCCTATAATTAAAGTGGAATTGGTCATGTACCTTTTTATTGAATTATTCATTGTTTTAAATTGATGATGACAGCTTTTTGGTGTGTCCACGTTCAGGACAATTATTAAGTCGGTTTCTGGAAGCAATCTTATACATATCTATACTTCTATACTGATATCATGAAGAGGAAAGATTTGTTTGTTTGTTTGTATTGAATAGGCTCAGAAACTACTGAACCGATTTGAAAAATTATTTCACTGTTTGGAAGCTACACTATTCCCGATTGAGAAAATCTATAATCTTTTTTGAAAAAAATTAGGGGTCCTTACTAAAACTCCAATAATGTAACCCAAGGTGTAAAAAAATTACCTTAAATATTCTTAAAATCGCGTGCGCTGCGAAAACTAGTGATGATAGAATAAAATAATGTACTACGATTTTTTAGAACACATTATTATTTACAAAAAGTGTCGTGACAGCATATGTCTAACTATTTATTATAGTTATGCCGCAATAGGTGTTATTTATTTAAAAAAATAAAACAACCTCAAATATCGTTGAATTTTTTGTTAAAGACCCGAGCGGAGCCGGAGCGGGCCGCTAGTAATTAATATTTTTAGTCCGACTGTAATAATTAGATATTTTAAATATATGTAAAAAAAGGCGCCAACTAGTAATTGAGAAAAAAATACACAGATAATATAAAAACAATGAGCAATACGTTTCGTTTCACGCTGTTAAGATCTTGTACGTGGTGCAAGTTAATAAATAAACTAAAAAGAAAGATATTGAAAATTTATATAATACTTTTACGGTTTAATCTTGCGTGTTTTTTATTAAACTATCTTAAAAATAAAAATAAATGCTTAAATGGGTGGACGAGCTCAGAGCCCACCTGATGTTTAGTGGTTACTGGAGCCCATAGACATCTACAACGTAAATGGGCCACCACACAAAAAAAAACACCACAGAAATTGAATTGATATTATTTCTGTGCGTCACACTGCCGCTTAGGTACGGTCTGAAAAAAGGATTCGTTATGACTTTAAAAATGTAAACAAATGTTTGTTAGATTTTACTTTGCATTTATTGTTTTTAACAATATAATTATTATACATAGATAGGTACATTAGAATATAGCGATATCGGGTTTTTGTATTAAGGATCTGTATCTGTATCTGTATCTCTGGAAGCGCACTGTGGATGACCGCAGTGGCTCCAGGTAGTATGGATGAACTCTACTCCGGTGGCGGGCGGTGCGATGGTAAAAGCGAGATGTCGGTATCATCTCGAACAATTCCTCAATTTGTATCCCAATTGCTCAGTAACAATTTTTCTTAATGTTTCTTTTTGGCCTGAATAACGCAGATCCCGTTTTGCATTCTTGAAAATTTTATTTAAGGTTGGGATTTCTTTTCTGGCGGTGTAAAATGAATATATTTTTATAGGACTTAATTTGGCATTAGTACTTGGATGTGGCGAAGAACCTGATGTTGGTAAAGCATCTGGCTGCGATAATTGTTTGACTTCTTTTTGAAGTTATACTTCTTTAAGCGCGTTATGAAAAATTGATGAGAGTGAAATTTTACGATGCGCGCGCACCGTGACACGAAATTAACAGAAATGAAGTTGCCCACTAAATCGCTCATTACAATACGACCGACGTAACTTGGCGAGTCTGAATATAGCCGCAGGTGAACTTTCGCGCATGTACACTCGTAAAAAAAATGTGTTATTAGCATTCATTTTTTAACGTTAAATATTTATTATTAATAATTTAATATTAAAAAAAATAAAAAATAGAAATAAAGTATAACTTCTTACGCACGTACATAAGTACACGCACCCTTTTTTTATATTCATTAGCGTCCTCTTAGATATGCCGGTTACGTCACAAGTTCGCTGGATAACTTTATCAACCGGATAGGTCATCCTATTATTACTCGTAGCTTTTTCTTCTTCGAACAACTTCAATACTTTCAGGATTATATTTCTCCCTTCACTGTGTATCACCTTTCCTTTCATTTTTGTTGAAATGAACGTTAGCCGTTCAGTAACAACAGTACAACAAAAAAAAAACGGTTGTCTGTATAGTCGGCTTACTGACGATAGTACGTGACAACGTCATAAGAAAATGCTGATGGATTGTTTTCATTTTTCAAAAGAAAATTTTAATTTTATTTGTTTGATAGATATTTTGTATGGATATAGAGAAGAAGGTAAATGGAAATCACTATTGAATTGATCAAGTTACATCTGTGCTTCTTTGTCGCTTTGCTCGCTCTCGCTTGCACTTCAAGCCTTAAATGGAACGCCTCAGCGCGAGGTAACGCCGCATGAGTCATGTTTTTTCGTGCGTGCAGCCGGCTCCATCGAATTATAAGACGTTGTCACCTCAAAACTTAACAAAAAACAGTCCAGTAATATAACAAAACTTCAAAAAAAAAGCTAACAAGAACAATTCAAATATTTGAATTAAACGGATGGGGAGACGAAAACTCGTATGACGCTCGTCGGCGACAAAGATGCTAACCGTACTGACGCGATAGGGCGATCGCGGGAAGGTGAGCGGGGAAGGGAAGCGGGCGCGGGGCGCCGCATGCCAACGAGGTTAGCTTGGTCGAGTTGTACAAATCGGCAATTTCATACTTTAATCCCTATTAATCTGTATATATACCTTATTAATGTTCAAACTTATAATTTCAATTTTCAACATTATAACTTATAACTATAGTCCAATTTTGACTATTCCGGGACCGCTTGTAACTATAAATACTCACTCTATGAGTCTATATTAGACATGTGTAAGTAATGCGAGTGATATTACTCCGGTAATATTACTCTAAGATGTAATGCAACATCACACATTACGCGAAGGAAACAAACATCACACTATCACCCAACATGTTTCTTTCTTTGTCGTGTAATGTTGCTTAATACACGAACGGAACCGAGCGAGCGAGACAGACCGATCGACGCTGCAACGCGATGGCTTGACGTGCAGTGCTACAGCACTACGCAAAATAAATGAGCAAGCGACACGGAATTATTCCTAGTGATTTTGAACCGTATGCCCTGGTCGCTAGGTACATTTTTATACCTATGGTACGTCTGAATTTTAGACCGCGCCGTAATAATGCGTCTACTGCTCTCGTTTATTAACATTATCGTCGAGCTTAATTTGCAGTCTAAGTCGCCATATGAAATCCGTTCATCCCACAATAAATTATATTAAGTAAAAAATAAAATTATTATATTATTAAGTAAGTCAATCTCTGTCAAGTAATATAACAGTGTATTACAATACAAAGTACTATGAACACATCACTTAGGTAATGATTCGGGTGTATAGATACAATGTATTCGTCACAGTATCTATTAAACGCACCGAGTAATGTTAAGAGTGATGTGTAATGTTTTCGAGTAATATCACCTGTCTGTAAAAGTGATGTCATATCACATTACATTGGGAAGTGATGTTTTGCGCAAGTCTAGTCTATATCGCTATTTATAAATTTATAGATTTCAGACAAGCGAGAAAAGTTCGCTGTTCGAGGTTCAAAACTTCAAACACAACACGGAATGAAATTGCCGTGCAAACTCGTTTTCAATCGTTATTATAGACAACAGACAATTATTATATGACGCCCAGTCACCAAAATCAATGACAGGCGGATGACAAAAAGTGTTCAAGGGTATGTACCCTTTCCGTGGTTCGTCAGGAACATCGACTATCTTCAACCTTTTCTGGGCAAATTTGTCATCTTATAGATTTCATTTGCAACAAACGATGGCGCGATACATTTTTACGTCCAACGACATCTATTGAGGATTATGAAAACTCAACGATCACAATAATAAATGAATGATTATACGTGTAACGACATCTATTGATGGTTGTGAAAACTAAATTTGATAGCAAACTGAGATTCGGTCTTAAATGACGTATGACATTTGGCGCGTGTCGCATTTTCGGATTGTTTAACAAAATGTTACTAATAAGATGATTCTAATATAAACAATGAGTTGGGCCTAGTTTTCTGTTGTTTTCAATTACAAATAATTTCATAACTTTTATCAGGCAATCGGAAAATTACAAATTGGATACAGCATACTAAAATGCGTTGCAGTTAAAATGTCCGTGGTATATACCACAGACCAGTTGCAAAAGTGCTTATCACTACGTAGTATAAAACAAAGTCGCTTCCTCTGTCCCTATATCCCTATGTATACTTAAATCTTTAAAACTACGCAACGGATTTTGATGCAGTTTTTTTTAATAGATAGCGTGATTGAAGAGGAAGGTTTATATGTATAATAACATCCATTAAATAGTGGAAAAATACTGTTATTTTTGAGGTTTCTAATGTGATGTCGTAAATAATCAATAATAAAATTTCATGTTTCCGAAGCGAAGCGAGGGCGGGTCGCTAGTAATAAAATTAAATATAACCTAATCATAATTAATCTGATCGAATGCCATCTAGTTTTTTTTCTCTCTAATGAAGTTTAATTATTAAAACTTTTGTCACTCAATGAAAACGTATTATTGTGGATTTTATTATTCTTAAAATATTTCATTGTAATTTAATTATTCTTACTTGTCCGATTTCAAAACGTCGTCAACTATATTGCACTATCGGTTGTGGCTATATTTAAATGCTTATAATTAAAGTTATATTTTTCATGTACTTTTTGTTGACTTGCCGATGTTTTTAATTTGATTATCACTTTCTAGGTGTGTCCACGATCTGGAAAAATCATAAGTGGGCTTGTAGAAGCGATGTTATTTGATTTTGGTCCGACAATAGTAATCTATATAATACTATATATTATATATAAATACGTGAAGCAAAAACTTTGTATCCCTTTTTATGAAAATTGCGCGGACGGAGGAGCTTATATAAAAGAAGTGCACAATCCTAATATTTTTTTTTAAATAATGCTTATAAGATACATTATATCAATAAAAAAAACATTACACACACTACCATGTATTTGACACACACACGCATACTCATAGATTATACACTTAATATATTTGAGACGCATACTATTTATTTATTGTCAAACTTTTGTTCTTGACGTCTGTGGTCAAATTGAGAATAGATTAAATATTGTTTGTCTTTATTAATATTTTTCTAAAGTGTAGTCTTGGCGTTGAAAATACAACCATAATAGTGTACAAACTTACAATTCCAATTAATATTATAGTCGAATTTCGACTACTGCGGGACCTACATATTAGATAAAATATTTGTAAAGTTATAAAAAGGCGCCAAATTGATGATTTTTTTTAAAGGATTTCATGATCTGGAAATTATGACCTTTTGGGGCAAGTCTTATTTTAATTTAATATATTCCTATTCTTATGAAAAATTATAATATGAAGGGATATGAAATAAAATGAAATGAGATGATATGGTATGAAATATAATCTCAGTAATTTTATGACCTGGTAACTGAGCCCTTTAAGTCATGTCTTATTTTAATGTATATTCTTAATTTTATGAAAAATTATATTATGAAGTGAAATGAAATGAAAATGATTAATTTGAGACATTAATCAACTGGGATGAAATTAAATGAGATGATATGAGATGAAATCTAATCTCAGTAAAATGGTGGTCATTTACTAAGATTTTTTTCAATGGACTTTTTGGAGGATCCCGAGAAATTACGTCCAGCGGCTTTGTTTCATTTTCCCACATTTGTGCACTTTCACAGATATTAAACGGTTAATAAACCACCATTATTACACATTTAAACCCGAAGAAACACTAAATAGACAAAATAAAACAAATCACACAACTTCACTCCTCGCATTCCCGCAAAAAAGTCCCCAAATTAGTGATTTTTTTTTTTAAGAGATTTTATGACCTGGTAACTAAGACCTTTAAGTCATGTCTTATTTTACTTTGTATTCTTAATTTTATGAAAAATGATAATATGGAGTGAAATGAAATGAAGATGATTAATTTGAGACATTAATCAACTGGGATGAAATTTAATGAAATGAAATGATATGGGATGAAATATAATCGCAGTAAAATGNTTGTGTTTGATTTGAATTACTTAAGCACTTGTTTGAAGATAGTTTTATTATTTGTTTTAATGCGTGTTTAATAAGTGAAAGAAATAACGGCGTCTAAATGAAAGTACAGTCCTCCTTGGATGCACTTTGAGGATATCGCGCCGAAACAATGCATCTACTGCTCTCGTATATTAACATTATTGTCGAGCTCAATTTGCAGTCTAAGTCATAGATTATACACTTAATATATTTGAGTCTAAGTCGCCATATGAAATCCGTTCATCCCACAATAAATTATATTAAGTAAAAAATAAAATTATTATATTATTAAGTAAGTCAATCTCTGTCAAGTAATATAACAGTGTATTACAATACAAAGTATGAACACATCACTTAGGTAATGATTCGGGTGTATAGATACAATGTATTCGTCACAGTATCTATTGAACGCACCGAGTAATGTTAAGAGTGATGTGTAATGTTTTCGAGTAATATCACCTGTCTGTAAAAGTGATGTCATATCACATTACATTGGGAAGTGATGTTTTGCGCAAGTCTATATAGTATAGACAATTATTATATGACGCTAGACATGCGTAGTTCCGGACCTAAATAGTTCCTGGAACTATGTCCTCATATGGAACTATATCATTCAATCCGAGTTGTCAAAATTAACATGTTCAGACAGTTCCATTTCCATTCCAAGTGTACTGTTATGCAGGAACTACGAACGCGTTGAACATGACGGACATGCGGACATGATTAGAGCATAGGTACCGCGCGGCGCGGAGGCGTGGCGCGGCGAGTCCACCCGAACGAGTCTCGAACCGACACGAGTCCACGTAAAGAGATAAGGCGACATATGGCACGAATACGAGAGAGTGAGATGGAGCGAGTGCATGAAACTGCGTGTGGAGCTCTTTCATATTACATTTTTATTAATATTGAAGTTATGCTCTACGACCTACGTGTTACAGTCGATAGTTGAATAAATTAAAATGTTTTGCTATGGATTTTGACCTTGACCATGCATCATTCCTACGAGCACTTAACCTTAAGTGTTTGTGGACCATTTCTTAGAAAATCATAATTCAAAATTCGAGAATTTTAAAACATTCACCACTTTCGCTATTCGGTATCTCGGTTATGGGAAAAAGGTTGTAAGGCTACAACGAGCTTAATTTACGTTGTATATCAGAATAACGTGGTATTTTAATTAACAACTGATAGGTTATAGTTTCCGGTGCATCGTACAATACCTACATTGAAAAATAATGAAAGTAGTAGAGTAGTTGAAATTATGACAAAGTAATTACAGTACATTAATAAATTATGCAACCAGCTGTAACAATGAACCTAAAACTAAAAACCTTACAAAATAATAATTACAATAATAATTGCCATAAGCGGCAATCTATTTTTATATAGTGCTTTTAAAAAATTGTATTTTTAATACCTTTTTTGAAAAATATTGTGTAATTAATAATAACTTAATACGTGATTCGCTACACTACAAACAGCTACTAGACTTAACATGTCCGCGGAACTAAACAGCTTCAAACAGCTACTAGACTTAATATGTCCGCGGAACTAAACAGCTACAAACTACAAACAGCTACTAGACTTAACATGTTCGTGAAACTAAACAGTTCCGCGAACATGTTTACTGGAACTAGTTCCGACACTCAAAAGAACGATGTCATGTTCAATCCAGTTCCGAACATGATTAGCGCACGTCTATATGACGCCCAGTCACCAAAATCAATGACAGGCGGATGACAAAAAGTGTTCAAGGGTATGTACCCTTTCCGTGGTTCGTCAGGAACATCGACTATCTTCAACCATTTCTGAGCAAATTTGTCTTCTTATAGATTTCATTTGCAACAAACGATGGCGCGATACATTTTTACGTCCAACGACATCTATTGAGGATTATGAAAACTCAACGATCACAACAATAAATGAAAGATTATACGTGTAACGACATCTATTGATGATTGTGAAAACTAAATTTGATAGCAAACTGAGATTCGGTCTTAAATGCATGACATTTGGCGCGTGACGCATTTTCGGATTGTATAACAAAAAGTTATTATTAAGATGATTCTAATATAAACAATGAGTTGGGCCTAGTTTTCTGTTGTTTTCAATTACAAATAATTTCATAACTTTTATCAGGCAATCGGAAAATTACAAATTTGATACAGCATACTAAAATGCGTTGCAGTTAAAATGTCCATGGTACCACAGACCAGTTGCAAAAGTGCTTATCACTAAATAGTATAAAACAGTCGCTTTCTCTGTTCCTATCTCCCTATGTACGCTTAAATCTTTAAAACTACGCAACGGATTTTGATGCGGTTTTTTTTAATAGATAGAGTGATTGAAGAGGAAGGTTTATAAAATATGTATAATAAAATACATTAAATAGTAGAGAAATACTGTTATTTTTGAGGTTTCTAATGTGATGTCGTAAATAATAATCAATAATAAAATTTCATGTTTCCGAAGCGAAGCGAGGGCGGGTTGCTAGTAATAAATATAACCTAATCATAATTAATCTGATCGAATGCCATCTAGTTTTTTTTCTCTCTAATGAAGTTTAATTATTAAAACTTTTGTCACTCAACGAAAATGTATTAATGTGGATTTCATTATTCTTAAACTATTTCATTGTAATTTAATTATTCTTACTTGTCTGATTTCAAAATGTCGTCAACTATTGCACTATCGGTTGTGGCTATATTGAAATGCTTATAATTAAAGTGATATTTGTCATGTACTTTTTGTTGACTTGCCGATGTTTTAAATTTGATTATCACAGTCTAGGTGTGTCCACGATCTGGACAATAAATAATAAGTGGGCTTTTAGAAGCGAAGTTATTTAATTTTGGTCCGACAATACTAATTAGATAAAATATTTGTAAAATTATAAAAAGGCGCCAAATTGGTGATTTTTTTTAAGGGAAATCATGATCTGGAAACTAAGTCCTTTTGGGGCAAGTCTTATTTCAATTTAATATATTCTTATTCTTATGAAAAATGATAATATGAAGGGATATGAAATAAAATGAAATGAGATGATATGGTATGAAATATAATCTCAGTATGTGATGTATGGTGATCATTTATTGAGACTTTTTCAGTGAACATTTTGAAGGATCCCGAGAAGTTACGTCCAGCGGCTTTGTTTCATTTTCCCACATTTTTGCACTTTCACAGATATTAAACAGTTAATAAACCACCGTTATTACACATTTAAACCCGAAGAAACACTAAACAGACAAAATAAAACAAATCTCAACTTCACTCCTCGCGTTCCCGCCAAAAAGTCCCCAAATTGGTGATTGAGTGAAAAATGCACAGATAATAATAAAAATGATCATATGCGTTTCGTTTCACGCTGTGTAGACCGTGAACATGATGCAACTAAATAAATAAAATAAAGAAAGATATTGAAAATTTACATAACAAAGCTGTGAGGTCGTCCACCCATCTATACAATAAAAATAAAAAGTAAAATTCCAGTAATGGGGCGGATCTTTTTCCGGTGCCCAGGAGCGGCATTCAGTTTAATCCGGCCCTGGATAGAGGAGTTTGGAAGGAGAAAACATGTTTCGCCGAACCCAGGTGACTGGGTTCTATCATTCTGGGCAGGTGAATGATGATTGAAAATTTACATAATACTTTTACCCTTTAAAACTATCTTTATAATATTATTTCGTGTAACGGACGTGACGTCAGCGGTCAAGCCTTGCCGCCAGCCAAGCCGCCAAGCCATGTTAACACGCCCCCTTCCGCCACCGCCACCAGCCAAAGCCAACGAAGGGGGGATAGTGTTAATAAAACAAGCCATGCCGGCTATTTCTACCTGCTTTCTGCTTTCTCGCACAAATAAAAGAACTTGTCGTTACGCTGCTGGTTTTTTTGTCAAATCATTTGCAACATTCGAATGGTTCACAGTTTTCGTGGACGCAGACGACAGAGGTGTCTCTCGGGCGTATTATAGACGACAATGACTTGTGGTTTGTTATTTGTTGTTCGTATTCGTGGGATGTTATACTCCGGACATATAAAAGACAAACACATGACAAACATGACAAAGACATACACATTATACATATTGTTGAATTGGTAACAATATATATATAATGTGAACAATGTTATAATCTATATATTATATAAATGAATTGCTGTTCGTTAGTCTCGCTAAAACTCGAGAACGGCTGGACCGATTTGGCTAATTTTGGTCTTGAATAATTTGTGGAAGTCCAGAGAAGGTTTAAAAGGTAGATAAATATGAAAATGCTCGGAATAAAATAAAAATATTAATTTTGTTTCTCCTTCGATGTATCCCCCGTCGGACGGAATCCTTTTGTTTGTTTTATGTTTATTTTATACAAAAGTTTAGGTCTTTTATTTTATCGATTGAGGCACTACGAAGTCTGCCCGGTCAGCTAGTATAAACTAAAAAGAGTAAACAACGCTGGGCACTACAAGATACGAATTGAAACATAAAATTACGTTTTTACAATCAACTTATAAATCGACGCGCGCGAATCTCGTCGCGTGACGTCACGGGACACCTGCGCGTTCGGGAACTCCGATCGCATCCGATGACGCCCGATTGCAACCGAATGTTGCGCGCTACAGACTTACAAAACTTTCAGACTTTCGGATAAATGAGGCCTATAAAATCAAAGGCAGCTAAATCCAAGTCTGTCAAATATTCAGGTACCTAAACTACGAAAATCGGCCCTAAACACGTCATTACCGATCCTCCCGATCCATCGAAGTACTGCTCTTGCTAGGGCCAGTGCTAGCAATACTCCCGGTTTGAGAAGCTGAAATAACTGTTCGGATAGCTACGATATTCTTTATTTTAAAACAGATTTATAAAGAACGAGAATATTACTAATAATCTGAATTTTAAATGATAAAACTTCGTTTATTAGTACTTAATACAGAGTAAATATAAAATTTTTGAACTGAATTTGTTAGAGATTTAGCTGCATTTGTTATAACATGAAAACACTAAAGCGTGTCCAACTAACTAAACAAGATAGCGTCATTGTTAATCCATTTTACGACATTAAGGCATTTAGCTGCCTTTGATTTTATAGGCCTCAAATGAGGATTTTAATTTAAGCCTTTGAACGAGAACCGTCGATATATCGACTCTTTATTAGTGCGTATAAAGTTCGGAGCGTCGAAATACCAACTGTTGCGTAGTTTTGGTTAAAGTTAATAAACATTGACTTGTACGGACGTTTCTTAGCGCGCGGTGTATAACCTTTTTTAATTTAGTTAATAAAATTTATAAATAACCATTTAAATTAATTTTATTTTTTAAGGTCGTTTTTTTTGTTTCAAAATTCTTCTGCATGTTCAAGCGAGATGTTAATAAAAACATTATTATGAGAACGTCTCAGACTTAATGTAATGTAATGACCCATCGATACGAAACCATCAAAAAAAATCATCAAATTGTTTTATTAAAATTACTTAAGTAGATTAAAACATTACATGTCTGCCTGATTAATCTAAATATTAATTATAATTGAAAGTGAACGAAAACTATGCCCCGGCCATATTGGAATCATTATAATAATAATTCGACGCTTGAAAAGCAAACTTGACTAAGCGACAATGACTGCTTTATTAAAAAATGATAGGCAATAACCATATTAGATGCGCAAAAAAAAAAAAAACAAAAAAAAAAAACTAGGTCTATTAAAATCATTTCAATCCTACAGCTAGATTCGTAAAAATAGTTTTTTTTTCAGGTATTTCAACTTTAAATTAGTCTACTGTAAAGTTCACGCATTGTCGCTTAGTCACGTTTGCATTTCAAGCGACGAATCATTCTAATAAATAATTCGAAGATTCAAAGAATTTCGCGCCGAATTTCAGCTGGCTGTCAACGTTTAGTTACCACAATCGTCAATAGATGTCGTTAGACAGAATATTGTATCGCGCCATCGTTTGTTGCAACCAAAAGCTATAAGATGTAAAAAAATTTCACTGTCAGTGTCTATGGGTTATGACGGTAACCACTTAACACTAGGATTTTTGTCCGACTGCCGGTCACTGATTTCAGTGATTTGGTGGTTAATCAATTATTATTAAATCTACGACAGGTTTTCTTCTCTATTCTAGAAATATTCCACCGGATTGGAAACGCGACCCACTGAGAAGATCCGGCGAGAAACTCGGCTGTGTCTGAGGGTTAATTTACTCGTCGAACTTCTTCGTCGTAATCTACGAGTTTCATGTAATGAACCCAAAATAAACATCGAACATCGCAAAAATAATTATTAGCGTAATTACTGGTGGTTAGCGATGTGAACCGATTACAATTTCTGGCTCCGGTTTATTCCCGGTTTTTTAGATACTTTTAGGTTTTCCACCGTTTTTCCATAAAGGCTGAATAATCACTCAATAAAAAACAAATTTACGTGCAAACGAAGAGTTTTTTTCATACAATTAATTGGGTGAGCATATTTTATATAGGCTTTTAATGATCATATTTATATTATCCAATAATAATAAGCTTTTTAATTTTTTTTTATGAAATTTGATGCATGAAGCATAGTTGGTCCACTGCGTCATCCAGAAGCCTGCTCCTTCTGGATGTTAGCACGTACCCCGACGTCGAAATTATACGTTCGGAAGGCACAGAAGTTGCTGGGACTGATAGGTATTTAAATGCTATTTTGTTTAAAGGCCTTCAATGAGTATTGCTCATCCAAAAAGTGCCAGCAATTTCGGTGTGGTTTCCTGTGGCGGCTTCAATCTCAATATACAATCGCACTATATTCACTGCGGCCGCCGTGGCGTTCGGTATATCCCGTTTTTGCGAATGCAAAAAATCCAGAATACCAGGCTTTTTAAAATTGTTTGTGGTTTCTTCTGGCTGTTCCGATGATAAAGCGAGAAATTTCTGAGTGTTGGGTGCAGATATGTGGATATTTGGGTTACGGTCCTCATTTCGTACGCTAAAAGTCTACCAATCATATTGTGGATATTGCACGGTAGTTTTTAAATGTAATGCACGGTAATTTGAGTCTGAAACACAAAATTCATATATTATTATAAGCTTTTATTTTTTCTTCTCTTTTATTTCCTTCTTTACTTCTTTTATTTTTACTTTTTCATCTTGTTTCTTTTCAAAGGTTTTTCGTCATCAGTTCATCGTACATCAACTAAATTCCATAATATTAATTTATCTATAGAAAATACTGAACGTGTAATCAATAAATAATCATTATAAATTAAACTCCCGAACTTGTATTCCTTTTCAATTTCCAGAATACGAAATACGCAATGCTTTTTTTTTTTAAGAGATTTTATGACCTGGTAACTAAGACCATTAAGTCATGTCTTATTTTACTTTATATTCTTAATTTTATGAAAAATGATAATATGGAGTGAAATGAAATGAAGATGATTAATTTGAGACATTAATCAACTGGGATGAATTTAATGAAATGAGATGATATGGGATGAAATATAATCCATATAATCGCAGTAAAATGGTGGTCATTTACTGAGATTTTTTCAGTGGACTTTTTGGAGGAACCCGAGAAGTTACGTCCAGCAGCTTTGTTTCATTTTCCCACATTTGTGCACTTTCACAGATATTAAACAGTTAATAAACCACCATTATTACACATTTAAACCTGAAGAAACACTAAATAGACAAAATAAAACAAATCACACAACTTCACTCCTCGCGTTCCCGCCAAAAAGCGAAACTTATTTTTTTTTTAAGAGATTTTATGACCTGGTAACTAAGACCTTTAAGTCATGTCTTATTTTACTTTATATTCTTAATTTTATGAAAAATGATAATATGGAGTGAAATGAAATGAAGATGATTAATTTGAGACATTAATCAACTGGGATGAAATTTAATGAAATGAGATGATATGGGATGAAATATAATCGCAGTAAAATGGTGGTCATTTACTGAGATTTTTTCAGTGGACTTTTTGGAGGAACCCGAGAAGTTACGTCCAGCAGCTTTGTTTCATTTTCCCACATTTGTGCACTTTCACAGATATTAAACAGTTAATAAACCACCATTATTACACATTTAAACCTGAAGAAACACTAAATAGACAAAATAAAACAAATCACACAACTTCACTCCTCGCGTTCCCGCCAAAAAGTCCATACGCAATGCTTAAGCAACCATTCGCGTATTAAAAGCATCAGTGTTCCCGGGTCGTTTTCAAATTTGGGGCCAAAAGCGAGTTACATATTTGATTTAACTAGAGATCCCGCAGTAGTCGAAATTCGACTATAATTAATTGGAATTGTAAGTTTGTACACTATTATGATTGTATTTTATACTTCTATAATCACAAATTTCGCCAAGACTACACTATAAAAAATATTAACAAAAACAAACAATAAATCTCAATTTGACATCAGACGTCAAGAACAAAAGTTTGACAATGAATAGTATGCATGCGTGTGTGCGTCAAATACATGGTATGTAGTGTGTGTAATGTTTTCTTTATTGATTTAATGTATCTTTTATGCATTATTTTAAAAAAATATTAGCATTGTGCACTTCTTCCCTGTATTCTCTATAAGTGTGGAAAATTTCATACTCCTCTGTCCGCGCAATTTTCGTAAAAAGGGATACAAAGTTTTTGCTTCACGTAATAATATATAGATTCTTATAACCTTAATGTTATGCCGGCCACTCAAACATTGGCAAGGGCCGTCAAACATTCATTCTCAAACTTAGCGGCTGTGCAAATGGGTTCGGTTCTCTATTTGCGAACCCGTTTCCGCTTCCTCCCACACTTGTTTACGAATGTCTAACGAATTTCTCTTCCTTTTTAATTCGTCAATAGAACATTGAAGAGAAAAAGAGAATTTTTTTGAATTCTTTCCCAGACATCATTAACAGCCATGCTGTTTTTATGCGATTTCTTTTGATGAAGATACGCTACACAGTAGACGTCACGAACTATGAAAATAGCGAAACATCCGCCTTCGCAATCGTGGGCGCAACTGGTCACACGAATGTGTGGGAGACTACGCGAAGGATCGCGGTTTGCGCGCTTTGATGTCTGTTAAAAAACCAACACAGCTTGGAAAACCACGAATGCAGCGAAAACTTTGCATAATCATTCGCAAATGTCGTCCTACACTTGCGGGTTTGCGCATTCGTGCGAATGTGAGTGACCGGTATTACCGTTTGTTTTCATTGACAACAGGCACGTGATCCTATCAAGGGCGGATCCAGCTTTGGTGCCAGGAGGGGGTCACATAGTCATGGTCAAGTCAAGAACTTATAATTGAATTTTGATAATAATAGATACAAGTAAAAAGTAGGTATTTTATTAATGTACGTAAGTACTGTACTTAAAAATATTTATTCTTTATTGTACACTTGAAAAACTTAACACATAATAACTTGTACCTACATATACACGTACATATTGTCATCTTCTCTTGAAGACATCCAGAGAAGCACTATCACGCCCGGAATGAGGCAGCTTATGTATATTCCATAACCGTGGTCCTAAAATCATTATGTTCAATATGTGGTCCACCTAGGTCCTGGAACCAGCTCGGGGGGGGGTCATGACCCCCCCCCCCTGAATCCGCCCTTGGGTCCTATAACTATAAATATTCGTAAACATTGTTCAATTGGGAATTATACATTAATAAATAACAGTTTAAAAAAACAAAAAAAATACGCTTTTATAGAAAATAAATTTGAATTAAAAATAGTGTAAGAATAAATGATTTTATTGTAAAAAAAGGCGTGGTGTGCATGGTATCATTAGTTATAAATATTTTATGAACAGATATGAGTAGAAGGGTTATTTTGATAATATCCTGAAAAGCACTCCGCGCTTTAACGCTATTTTTAATTCAAATTTATTTTCTATGTTTCAGTTGGATTTTCTATAAAGTCGTATTTTTTTAAACTATTATTTATTTATTCTGAAAATGCCTAAATAGAAAAAAAAATTGGAAAATTATAGAAAGTTTAAATTCATGAAATCGTTACCTACTTTTTTAGCCGTAAAATTGAAATCGATCCTCCCGAAGGCGCCCGAACTTCGAGGTCACGAGGCGAGTGCTACGCTACTTACCCGCCCCGCTTACCTCACCGCCCGTGGCCGCGAGTCGAACCAAAATCATAATAGATAGATCGAGTTTGCAATTCAATGAACTCTGCTGTCACTTTTTACTAGTGGTAGGACCTCTTGTGAGTCCGCGCTTGTAGGTACCGCCGCCCTGCCTATTTCTGCTGTGAAGCAGTAATGCGTTTCGGTTTGAAGGGTGGGGTAGCCGTTGTAACTATACTTGAGACCTTAGAACTTATATCTCAAGGCGCATTTGCGTTGTAGATGTTTATGGGCTCCAGTAACCACTTGACACCAGGGCTGTGGCTCGTCCACCCATCTAAGCAATAAAAAAAAAAAACGTGATGGGACTATCATTACATATTGAAACGTCCATTGGTACAATGAAATCATTTTTCGTTTTAAAACTTGCACTGAGCTTATTGCTAGATCAAAATAGACTCTATTTTGATAACTGTAGATATAATTTGTCATGCATTTATTACAATAAAACTAGATTTTATTTGGGTTCAAGATATACGCGATAAAAAAAATCCGTAATTTGATCTTATTATTTCCTATTAACCATCTAAAATAACAAATTAAATAAACTCAACGCCAAACGACCTAACTAGAATTAGTCGAACATTAGTGCTTTTCAACTAGTTTATCATCGGTGTTAAACGATCTCATTGCAAAGACTGTACAATGAATGTACAATCGTCCATGTCCCGTTTCCAGATAGAATTGAGTCGTCTATTATCAAAGGTGACAACAATCTGTGCATTTGGACAAAAAAATGTTATTGATAAGTCAATACAGATGGATTTGAACTTTACCTATTATTTATCCAAGATGTCGTTCAGAAGAGTTTTGTGACTGCCAAATCAATGGAATATGGAATACAAAGTCTATAATTTGTTTTTCTGATTTACCAATAATATTGTCCAAAAGTCGCATTGCCGGCTTTGATAATTAGACATGTGTAAGTAATGCGAGTGATATTACTCGGGTAATATTACTCTACGATGTAATGCAACATCACACATTACGCGAAGGAAACAAACATCACACTATCACCCGACATGTTTCTTTCTTTGTCGTGTAATGTTGCTTAATACATGAACGGAACCGAGCGAGTGAGACAGACCGATCGACCAAAATAAATGAGCAAGCGACACGGAATTATTCCTAGTGATTTTGAACCGTATGCCCTGGCCGCTAGGTACATTTTTATACCTATGGTACGTCTGAATTTTAATATAGGTCTTTGTGTTTATATTTTTAATGCGGCCAGCCAGTAGTTCCCCGCAAGTAGTTATTTAATTTTTAATTCGCAACTTTTGTAAAATCGCTAGTCGCTCGTAATTGTTTAGTAATATTTCATATTAATTTTTGTGTTTGAATTACTTAAGCACTTGTTTGAAGATAGTTTTATTATTTGTTTTAATGCGTGTTTAATAAGTGAAAAATAGAACGGCGTCTAAATGAAAGTACAGTCCTCCTTGGATGCACTTTGAGGATATCGCGCCGAAACAATGCATCTACTGCTCTCGTATATTAACATTATTGTCGAGCTCAATTTGCAGTCTAAGTCGCCATATGAAATCCGTTCATCCCACAATAAATTATATTAAGTAAAAAATAAAATTATTATATTATTAAGTAAGTCAATCTNTATTTAAATTCATTAAGGAGCCCTCATCCGAAAAATCGGACACCATTTTTCGGTCGGAATCTATTGATCATGACACTAATCATAAATACCTCTTTAAAATATGTCATCAAAACATATTTAGACATTCTGTTTAGATATTTCGGGAAAAAGGCTACCGACAAAATCTCTTCGGAACTATTTAATTAAAATAGTTTTATTCCCAGTGAGTAAAACACTATTGTAAATTCGTTAAATATTTAATACTTAAGTGATTTTACAGAGGAAGTCACAAGGAATACTTCCCATTAAAGTATAAATTCTACAAATAAATAATACTCAACAATATTTAAAATAAAATGAGCCAGGAACGTTTATCGATAAAACCTGATAACATTGAAATCTTTTTTACAGCACTAAAACCGCCATGTTTTGTGGTCAGATGACGTCACAGTGGCACGAATTTTTGGTTGACGTTTCATTTCCATAGGTTTCCTACTTCAGTGTATTTTATGCTATGTCTTGAAAACATTGTTTTATTATAAACCCTGCGACGTGTTCGCCGGGAGCGGTGGCTATTGCTTGGGACCCCTAAAAACACCGATAATAGATAGGGAGGATCCGAAATAACGTGTTTTTATATATATTTTATTGCATAGATGGGTGGACGAGCTCACAACCCCATCTGTTAAGTGGTTACTGGAGCCCATAGACATCTACAGCGTAAATGCGCCACCCACCTTGAGATATGAGTTCTAAGGTCTCAGTATATTTACTAATAGCTAGGACAGCTGCCCCATCCTTCAAATCAAACGGAAACGCATTACCGCTTCACGGCAGAAGTAGGCAGGGCGGTGATACCTACACGTGTGGACTCATAAGAGGTCTTACCACCATTAATTACGCAAATTACGGGTTTGCTTTTTATTACACGATGTTATTCCTTCATCTTGGAGGTCAATCGTGATATATTCGGAGGTTTTTTTTTTTTTTTTTTATTGCTTAGATGAGTGTACGAGCTCACAGCCCACCTGGTGTTAAGTGGTTACTGGAGCCCATAGACATCTACAACGTAAATGCGCCACCCACCTTGAGATATAAGTTCTAAGGTCTCAATTATAGTTACAACGGCTGCCCCACCCTTCAAACCGAAACGCATTACTGCTTCACGGCAGAAATAGGCAGGGTGGTGGTACCTACCCGTGCGGACNCCGAAACGCATTACTGCTTCACGGCAGAAATAGGCAGGGTGGTGGTACCTACCCGTGCGGACTCACAAGAGGTCCTACCACCAGTAATTACGCAAATTATAATTTTGCGGGTTTCATTTTTATTACACGATGTTATTCCTTCACCGTGGAAATCAATCGTGAACATTTGTTGAGTACGTATTTCATTAGAAAAATTGGTACCCGCCTGATACCAATTTTTCTATGGTCATCGCTAGATACGAATGCACCAGACGTCTTTCCTATAAGCCACGATAACTTAGGTTTCCTACTTCAGTGCGATAACTCAACTCCACGTGCTAACCAGTTAAATGTCATTTATGATTTGACATTGACAAGTTAAAATCAAAGACAGCAAAAAAATCCCAAACATGTCAAAAATTTAAATCCAATCAGAGCATTGCCGATAAATCTGTATTATTTTATAAGTTAATTTAGAATAGGAAACTAGTAAAAATGACTAACCCGCATGTCGCAGGTAATAATTATCGTTTAGTATTATTTTCAATAGTTATGCTCGAAATAAAAAATAATAACCTTTTTTAGGTCTAACCAATAAAAGTATATTCTTGCTTGAGTTTAAAGAGCCATATTGTGAGAAAACCTTAAGAGATGAATCAACAACAAATGTACGAGGCATTATATGTAGCCCTAAAGGGTCTTACTTGGCCTATAGAACGGATAGAAAGTAAGTAAATTTAATTTCTAAAGGGAGCTCAATTTATTGACAAGTATTAACAAAAAATATTTAAATTTTGTGAATTTACTATTCATTATACACTAGATTGAAAGCTTGTTTTTTTATCTTGAATATAGTTTAAATATGATCTTAGTGTTTACTCAAATTTACTTCAACATACTGTGGAACATAACTCTGAGGCTTACAAAATAATATTCGCCAATATCAGTAACAAATATTATATTATACACAGATACCAAACAGTACAGTTAACAAATGTCTATGAAAAATTGAATCATAAAGTTTGTTCCCTAGTTAACCAGTTACTTCTTTTGTTAGAAGCATACATGATACCTAGGCTAGCTATAAGAAGGCTCTAAGTTCCATATCAGACAGTAACATAAATATAAGAAATGCTTTATTAGCACATTACATTTATGGTTGAACTATTTAATAGTATCATACAATATTCTTATTATAGATCTGAGATAGTCAGATGCTCAGACTGGTCTACGACAGCATCAATTGATGGAAACGTCAAGGAGATGTTTTTCTCTCCATTGGACAACTTTTTTATGGTTTGGGAAATGTATGCCATCACTAAAGATAATCCTGAGGTAAATAATGACTTTTTTCCTAAAAAATTAATAATTTTGGTATATTTTATTCTTAAAACAGTCATGTATTATTTTTAGTTCAGAATTGATTGAATAGCTCTTCATTGTCAACTATAATTTAACCGGAAATATATTTATTACTAGATTAAGAATTTATCAGTGGTAAAAAATATTACAAAATAAGAACTTTTAATCTGAGATCAGAATAATTAATGGGAATCTCTAAATAACTTCAAATTACCATCATTTAAAAGTTTTTTTTTATTTGTAATGAAATGCTGACAAACCATTTATTTAATAAATATATAACATAGTGATATATTTTATTGTTTTAAGTAGATAAAAGGAATATAAAAAATAATTGTATAAACAGCACATGTAAGTTGATTAAAAAACTATTCGAAGTGCTAGAAATAAAATACTCAAGATTAAATTAAGAAAGTAAAAATTAGGTAAATACTCTTAACTAAATTAAAACAATTCAAATTTTTTTACTTATGACTATGCTTGTAGATGAAAGTAAGTATTGTACTTTTTGACGAACCATGTTGCTGATAACTCTTTCTATAATCTGACGAAGCGTGTTGCAGATAATAGTATGTACTTTTAGGTTATTAAAATAATATTTTGTGTAAATGTTTGGAAATAAATTAATTAAACACATTTTAATAAATTTAATTCAAAAGGTGTGATATAACTCTTAATATGTTAATTTGACAGGGTAAACCAAACCTCAGAGTATTCAAATCAGATAATGGTAAATTAGTTGGATCATTTGTACAGAAAAATCAAATAGGATGGTGAGTCAACTTTTTTTATTTCTACTTACTTCATACAAAAAATTTTACTTTATAATTTAAAGAATAGCTGTAAGGAAAAACATGTAATAAAAGCAATAAATTTGGTTCAAGCTATCAGCTCTTCTTCTATAAAATTAATAAAATGCACTATGATTCGTTACCAATCAAAATGGAACCAAACCATGGCTAAAGCCCAGCAGCAATTTTAAATATATTTTTTACTATTATTTCTAACACATTTATGGCTCATCTGCCACTAAGTAGTTACTGGAGCCAGTTAGATATCAAAACAAGATTGCCCCCTGCTGCCACGGTTTCAATTGTATATCCCTAAAAACTGGAGTGCATAAATGATTCACGGGAGAAATTTAGTGACGGTATGTATCTACGTGGGTTTTGTGGACGGTGTAGCAATGTGGGTGTATCTATGTAGGTATCATAAGTAATTCTGCTATTTGAAGCATGCTACTAATTTCTATGAGTATTAATTCTGTGAGGATTAATTTATTTAATGAGTTGTGAATTCTGTGAGGATAAATTCCGTCAGTATTTTAAGTGATATTGACATTAAACTCTTATTAGCATAATAATGGAAAATTTTAAAGCACAATTTTTAATTAAATTTTTGCTTTTGTACTAGTAAAATGTCTATAAAATCAATCAGTTTCGAAATAACGCAATCCAAAATTGTATATAATTTTTTTTTCATATAAGTTCAGTATAGGACAATTAGATTTACATTGATAAACAAAATATATTTATGAACTTATGTTTGAATATGATTATTGCTTTAAATATTGAGATAACTCATTGTTTTTAATTAATTCTGTTATGCATAAGATGCTTTTGTTTTTAACAGGGAGCCAAAATGGTCAACGGATGAGAAGCTATTTGCTATTCAATTAAATAATAAAATCCAGATATATGAAGACGGAAACTTAGAACGCTATGTCCATCAATACAGTGCAGAAAAGTTAAAGGCATTCAGTCTCTCGCCGAGTCCTTCTCCGAATTATTATATTGCTGTATTTACATTAGGTAAATCAATTATCAAGTTAGTTTAATTCAAGCTCTAAGTAATCTTATTTCATTTATCTATCTCTTAGACAATTGACATAAAGAAAAAAAATTGTAACAGAACAATTCATATAAAACCTATTTTGTCGAAGTATATCTGACAATATCAGTGTGCTTAGTGCGAGTATTTTAACGTTCTCGATAGCGTAAAAGTTAGCTCATATTTGTATGGAATGGGATCGTTTACGTATGTTTGCCGCTAGGGGCGCTGTTCCAACTGCATACAAAATTGGCTTAACTTTTACGCTATCGAGAACGTTAAGAAACTCGCACTAAACACTCTGAAGCAAATAACTAACTTTTCAAACTCGATTCCAGGTAAACAAGGGCAGCCATCATTTTGGCGTGTATTTAAATACCCTCAATTTGATGTTAGTCAAGCTGTTGTCACCCGGTCATCCTTCCAAGCTGATAAGGCGGTGTTCCACTGGAACAGACGCGGTACAAATGTGTTTGCTATGACACAGACAGATGTGAGTTGAAAATAAAAATTAATTCGCGGGAAGGCTAACCACGGTGCGCTTTCAGATGCACGGTTGCGTTTCGAGAAATTTTCGGCCCCAGCAGCCATCTGTTCTACAAGCACTGTGGCCTGCCCACTTCAATCTTGCAATCCTTCAGGCTATGTCAGTTACCTATGGACCGCCGACCTGCTAAAGGTCGCGGGAATCCGCTGGGTGCAGGAAATCCGCAGTCTGCACAGGATCGGTTCTTGTGTTCAATGTTGGGCCTATGGTATGCCAGCAATGGACGTCTGTGGGATGAAAAAAAAAAGCATTCACACTATTTTCATTCATATTTATCCCTTCATTTCCACTTTTAAAAATACTCAATTCGTATGTAATTCAATTGATTATTTTATAGGTTAAATTTGATTTGATTGATTTGAAAACATCCTTCGGCAGGTTGACAAAACGGGCGGTTCGTACTACGGAAAACAAACGCTATCGCATGGCGACGTCAAAGGGAACTCTGGAATCGTATCGTTCAGTAAGTGTCCCGCTGTATTCAACTAAATGCCAGGTCTTGTTAAGCTAGATAAGTACTATACGATAAACAGGCCTTATGTGACCGTGACGGAACAACACAAAGCCAACGTCGCCCGAAACATGTCTTGTCGGATCCCCCGGACTTACTCTCAGTGCTTTTAGGCCTCTCGACTACGACGAAGAGTCCGACGAGCAAATTAACTCATAGACACATCCCACTGAGTATCACGCCGGATCTTCTCAATCGTTCGCGATTCCGATGCGATGGTAGTTTCTGCGAAGCACTGCTCTTGCTAGGGTTAGTGATAGTGATTCTTTCAAATTGAGCCCGTGAGCTCACCTAGACGTCCGGGCGTAGCTCTTAGGCTACCAGCGAACAGACAGGAATTAAAAAAAAAAAACGTGTGGCACTCGGGGACTGCGGCAGTAAAGTTATTGCATAGCATTTTTTATCAACTTATGCAATTAGACAATAATAATTTAATATTAAAACAATAATAAAATAAGACCACGCTATATTTATAAACATTAACAAAAGCAAAACATTAAGTGTCTCCTTCACACTCATAAGCTAGACCGCGTGAGAGAGAGATGGGCAGACTTTTCATGATGCGCATGCAGTGCGACGTCACGCCGCGCGCTTATTCACAAACACTACACAAGACAGGCTATTTTCTATATCAGAGCCGAAATCATCGAACTTTTAACTTAGTAGATGGCGCTGTGTGTAAAAAACCTCCTGCCTGCCTCCTTCCGAACTAGTACGTCAAGATAGGTGGTATACCCGTTTTGATAGCTATGGATTTCCCGTAACGTATTTTTTTTACTGCTTAGTGTAACATTCTCTTTGGAATTAGGTAAGGAAGGTCCCATCCACGCTATTAGTTGGAACCCGGGCAACTGGAACGAGTGGATAGCGGTGTACGGCCACGCCCCGGCCAAAGCGACAGTCTTCAATGCGAAATGCGAACCTCTTTTCGAGTTTGGCACCGGAGCTTGGAACTCGATTTACTTCTCCCCCGAAGGAACTCATATCCTTTTTAATATTTCAAAATTAGTGATTCATGGTTAAATGTAGCAAGGAAAAAATCATCTGCACCATATGTCACAGGCATTTTGGTCAAAGACAGTACTTGAGTCGTCTATTATCAAAGGTGGCAATCTGTGCATTTGGACAAAAAAATGTTATTGATATGTCAATACAGATTGATTTGAATATAATCGTCTCCTTCAAAGAATACGGTTCAAAACCTGCATTAAATAAAGGTTAATACTTAACCTGTTATTTATCTAAGATGTCATTCAGAAGAGTTTTGTGACTGCCAATGGAATACAAAGTCAATAATTCGTTTTTCTGATTTACCAATAATTGTCCAAAAGTCACATTGCCGGCTTTGATAATAGTCGACTCACTTGTGCTATGTAATAATTCTTAATATGAAAAACATTTTGGTTCAAATCATTACAATATAAAGTTTCAATGAAAATTGACTTGAAGAAAATTTTGCTTTTAAAAAAATGTGATATTTTCTGCTACGCTATACAGAACATCAAGTTTTGCTTTGAAATATCCATGAAAATGAAGTGCACACGTACTTACGTACGTAACTAACTATGTTACTCAGTACAATAAATTGTATTGCAATTAAGTAAATTCTGGCCATATATGCCGTAGAATTGACGATCGCTGGAGTAGACGGGTTCTAGAGTGGAGACCGCTGAGCGGAAAATGTAACGTGGGACGCCCCCTGGCTATATGCCATGACCCCTGAACAGTGGCCGGCAGGAGGTGGATAATAAGAGCCGAAGACCGGGCTCAGTAGTGTGGATTAGGAGAAACCTATGTCCAGCAGTGAATGAAAGGACTGATGATGATGATGATGAAATAAATTCCGTAACTCTTTCGAACATGTCCTTTTGGGAGGCTTTGGGAACATAGCGACCGGCCACATCGAGGTGTGGGACATGCGCGGGTACAAAAAGGCGGGCACTTGTTCCGCTCCGGATACAACTTTCCTGCAATGGGACCCGAGGGGTGAAACCTTCCTGACTGCTACTACTTACCCTAGGCTCACTGTTAGCAACGGGTGAGTTTAGCTTATTAGAATTTCCAATTTTATATTTTTGAAGTGAAACTTCTTTGCGCGCATGAGGGTAATTTTTTTACGGATAAAACGCAATAATCATAATATTAGTGACTCGAAAATGTGGGACGTTTTTGTCCAAGAAGAGGGAGAGAGCGATCGAGACAGAATGAGAGAGAGTGAAAGAAGGCGAACGTAGTATGAACCACAGCCATGGAGCGAGAGAGAAAGGGAGATCGTGAAAAAATACACGCTATTGTTTGATGTATTCGTTTATTAGTTAAATACATATCAGAACTTTAAATGGCAATTCTATTGCGTAATTTCTTGTACTACAAACTTGTAAACGCATATATTTTTTTATTATTTACATTATCATTAATATATGTACAGCGTGTAAACAGCGAGTTAAATTTATAAATAAACATTTTGTGATAAATTTGTAAATCGTCCTATACTAAGCATTTGTTCAGAGTAAGTAATATATAATATTTGTTATCTTTTTGTTAATTTTCAATTTTTTTTATGTTAATTAGTTTGAAGGTTAGGAAATTTCAATATTTACAAATAACATATGGCATTTTAATTTGCCACTCGTCATTTGAGAATTTAATGCACTATTTTTCATTAAAAAATAAAATAAAAGCCTTTCATAAATTCTCTTTACATAAATATAAAATGGATTTAAAAATTAGTTTGCCAAAGAAGTTGCACTTCTAACATGTGTACTTTGTACGCGCACACTTTTTTTTATTTTTTAGATGGCTAGACGAACTCACAGCCTATCTGGTGTTAAGTGGTTACCGGAACCCACAGACAACAATATAAAGAGAGACATGAGTTCTAAAGTCTCAGTGTTTACAGTATAACAGCTGTAAACCTGTAAACCGAAACGCATTACCTACTTACTGCTTTACGGTAGTAGTAAGCAGGGTGTGGGAACCTACACGTGCGGCCCCGAGCCGAAATTGTTATTATAATACATACTAGTACGTACTACATACTAAGTACTATTACTAACCTACTAAGAACAATAACTTACTACTAGTACTAATTGCCCTTCTGATACTATTATTTCTACTATTATTACTAACGTACTAACAACAACCTATTTTTGTGTAATTCTATATAATATAATTTTTGATTTCACAACGAACAATTAATCTATAGACAACATACTAATAATAATATAGAATATTGGTTGTATTTTATGTAATTTAAAATCCTAGAAGAAGCCTAGAACAAGAGTGGGTGATCGGCAATATTTTTTAAATCCTTTTATTGTTTTCAGATATAAAATATGGCATTACACGGGCGTATTGATGCACAAGCGTTCGTGTCGCGAGAAGGAGAATCTTCTAGCAATATGCTGGCAGCCTGGGTCATATCCCAAAACCGATCTATCGAAGAGCGCTCCTAAGGCTATCGAGGACTCAACGCCGAAGCCAATGGGCGCCTATCGCCCCCCAGGAGCTCGGAGCAGACCTTCAAACTTTACGCTACACGAACACGAGAAACCTCATAAACCTGGAGAGAGTCCTGCTGGTAAATATATTATGCTCTTGGTGCTAGCACGTGTCACAAAGGCCTGACTGCATATCGTTTATCCATGTTACGACAATTTCTTCTATCCCTCTCTAACACGAACATTAGAAGAGCATGGACAATCCTTCAAATCCCGTTTTTGCAATATCTATATACATATAAATACGTGAAGCAAAAATTTTGTACCCCTTTTTACGAAAATTGCGCGGACGGAGGAGTATGAAATTTCTCACACTTATAAAGAATATAGAGAAGAGTGTGCAGAATGTTCATATTTTTTTAAATTATGCATAAAAAATACATAAAATCAATAAATAAAGACATTACACACTACCATGTAGTTGACACACGCGCATGCATACTATTTGTTTATTGTCAAACTTTTCTTATTGCTTATAGTCTGTGGTCAAATTGAAAATAGATTAAATATTGTTTGTCCTTATTAATATTAGAATTGGTCCAAACTGTAGTCTTGGCGAAATCTGTGGTTACAGAAGTATAATAATCTTTGACAATAAAATCATAATAGTGTAAAAACTTATAATTTCAATTAATTATAGTCGAATTTCGACTACTGCGGGACCACTAGTGTATGTAATTACTAAAATCGGTTAAGACTCGAGGTGTGGTAAGATAGTTAGATTTGTGCTGTATATGGGCTTGATGAATGCATACTATGATAGCCAGGAACTATTTCTGTACATCTACACCATTGATTAGAATATATAAAATTTCTTCCAAACTTATTACTCTTTTACAGACATTTATTATGATAATCTGTTTTAAATACTCTGTTTGAACGTTAGAAGTCGTCATGGCTTACAGGATAAGGAGGTCGATTTATTCGTTGATGTGATGCGGCTATGCCTGTGTTCAAATCCCGCAGACACGGAGCATTATTTATAAGGAAATTTGTACATATCTAAAACGTGTAGACAAACTTCACAATGAAGGAATAACAAACAAGCGTAGTTACTCGTCTTCTTCTTCTTCGGATTCTTATCTTACTATGTGGGTGGTGAGGATGGGTAGCAGGCCTATCGTACGTCATTTCCGCACTCACACCCTTCTCTGACATGTCCCTTATTCGTACAGCCGTTCCATGATTTTTTAGGGCGCGACCTCCTCACTACCGTTTCTTATGTTGTAAATGCGAGCGGTTAGGTAGCTATTCGCCCTCATGTCTGTCGTGTTGTGTATAGGCCCCGGCAACCACCTAAGGCCAGGTGGGATGTAAACTATTTTCATCTATAGACGTAAATAAAAAGAAGAAAAAAATGTAGATAAAATAGCCATACTCCTAAGAAAAACGGTCGAAACAAACTCAACTGGCATATTTTTCTCTTATGACTTTTTTTTAAAATATACAATAAAATTTATTTCACTTTAAACCACGCAATCTGGAGCGAATACTTCATCCATATAACATTATGTCTGTGAATTAATAACTAGATGATGACCGAGCATTGCTCGTTTTTTTTTTTTTGATAACACCATCTTGTTGTGTCTTTAAAGCGGTTAGTTGCCCTCAATGAAGAAAAATAGTATTATTATTCGCCAATCGATGTCGGGAAGAGTTGATTATTGAAAACACGAATAAAACAACATTTTCTGCAAATAAATCGTAGCTAGATCGATTTATCGCCCCCGAAATCCCCTGTATACTAAATATGTATTATGAAAATCGTTGGAGCCGTTTCCGAGATTCAGATTATATTTATATTAATATACAAGAATAGCTCGTTTAAAGATCGACGCTTGAAAGGCAAACGTGACTAAGCGACAATAACTGCTTAGTACATAAATGGTAGGCAATAACCGTATTCGATGCGTAAAAAAAAATATATATTTCTAGGTCTATTAAAATAATTTCAATCCTACAGCTAGATTCGTTAAAATAGAATTCATTTTTCAGGTATTTCAACATTAAATTAGTCTACTGTAAAGTTCACGCATTGTCGCTTAGTCATCTTTGCCTTTCAAGCGTCGATTATTTTTAATTTGTTCATTAATTAATAATGTAATAAAAACAGTTGGACCGTCAAAGCAAGCGATCAAGCAGAAAGAGAAACGTGAAGCTCGAAAAGTTCGTAAAGCTGAAGAAAAGGCGAAAGGCGACGTGTCCCCGGAAGACGGGTCCTCGCCGGTCCCCCCCACAACCACACGGCAACCCTTCGTCTCGACGGGCGATCCCGAAAAGGATAAGAAAATCAAGAACATCAACAAGGTATGAACTAACATCACTAAATAGTATATAACAAAGTCGCTTTCTCTGTCCCTATATTCCTATGTATGCTTAAATCTTTAAAACTACGCAACGGATTTTGATGCGTTTTTTTTAAATAGATAGAGTGATCGAAGAGGCAGGTTTATATGTATAATAACATCCATTAAATTATAGTGGAGCAATATTGTTATTTTTGACGTTTCTAATGTGATATCGTAAATAATCAATAATAAAATTTCATGTTTCCGAAGCGAAGCGAGGGCGGGTCGCTAGTGTTATGTAGTTTAATATCTGGTCGTATAGACGGACTTATAAAACATGGATAACTCATTGTGAATTTAGAACATAAAAGTTTTTAATGTATATAAAAATATATATGTACCGTGAGCATTTTGGTATACCTACACTTCAATTTACGTTAAAATAATATGTCTATCGTTTAGAAAACAAGATGGAAACCTACCTTGTGTTAAGTGGTAATCAAAGACCAAGAGTACTTCAACTTTAACATTAAGATCGTTACCAACGCTAACTATGTCACGACGATCCCAGTCCCAGAGGTGGCTTAAATTAATAAACAATATCCGTAAATTTTATTTTATGACGAAGTTAAAAAGCCTTTCGAGTTTTTTTTTTAATTTCTTTCTTTCTGGCTTTTGTTACTTAGATTTAAATACAACTTTGCCAACGTCGGATAGTGGGGGTATCAACATAATTATGCTAAGACAACATTATATTTACAGGCATGAACTGATAACAGAGTTACCTATTTAGTTTTACAATTTTTGCATTGAACAGTTAGTAGGAACTAAAATACAATTTTATATTATCAGCGTCTATGAAAGTTCTAAGCGAGTAGACTACCTTTTTAGTGGGGAAAGTTAATGGGAAGTTCGTGTTGATGGTGAGGGGGACTATGTTTAATGGTCCAAATATTTCTGGCTACTTCGCCACTACAATCATCACTTGATTCGAGTACACCAGACGTCTTATCTTTTAGACCAGAAGGACCTAATCTCATAAATATACGGCCAAAAGCACACTTCCGAAACATTACCATAGACTGAAAATGTGTATTTTTTTTCCAGAAATTAAACGACATAGACAAATTGAAACAGCAAAAAGCCGCCGGGAAGCCGCTAGAGTTGAACCAACTCGCCAAGATCGACAACGAACAAGCATTACTGCAAGAATTGTCTCAGCTGAAATTATGATAAAAATGAATACCTTTGTTTAACATTTTTGTTACATTTCTTTCATTAAGATAGGTGAAGTTAAAAAGTTACATATTAATATAAGCTGTAAAGTCCAAATTTGTTTGAAAAGTTACCTTTTAAAAAAATAGCCTTTTTTATTTTAATTGACGGGTTCGATTTGCGGTTCCGACAGATTTGAAAAATCTCTCGATGCCGTTTGCTATTTATTGGTGTTTTTAGCGAAAATTTCATTGACTACAAAAAATATAGATGTACCAATGGGACACCCTGTATAATACTTAACTTACTACGCATATCTCTCAATAATAATAGTACCGGACCGAACGGCGGTCTCCAAGCAAATATACTGCCTAAGTGAATGGTCTTAAGCAAATAAAGTCATGTTCCATCCAGTCAGCGCACAGGGTGAAACGCCTCGGCGGTTCAGAGACCGGTTAAGGCATCGACCGACAAGAAAACGGACCGTCAAGAATAAAAAAAGGACCAAAAAAACATGGTTTCGGGCCGCTGCTCAATATAGATAATAAAATAAAGCGCGTACATACGCATATTGTACGACTGTGACGATCCGGCAAAATTCTCCATCCGTCATAAACGCGAATGCGTCTTAAAAGAGGATGAACCGTCTGAATTCCGGCAATTTAAACACAGTACCAATGACCGCACCGGTAAAGACATGCTTAAAAGCAAGTAATAGAAATAAAAAAACAATAGTATTGTAACCCTATAATAGGGTTGACACATTAAAACATTTTTATAAGTTCTTTCATAAAAATCTATATACTAAAATGAATGTTAATTAAAGATGAAATGTTACGATGTTATGAATAATAAAGATGTATATCGCCTATACAAATGCAACATGTTTTTTCTTGTTATTTTTTTCCTCAATAAAGGACAAGCCTGCCGGTACAGCCGGTTTTATGCACTTAAGGATCTCGTTGCATTTTTCGAGGTCGCCCTTAAGTAAAACCAGTTCGTAGTTGTTTTAAATGCAAACCTCACTTGAAATATAAACTGAAACAATTAAATTTAACAGTTTTTGTGATATTTCACTGAATACAGCACGAATATTTACAAATATCCAATAGCGTGTGTTGGGGTCAAAAATTCATGTAGTTGACCTTTTGAAATATTAATGTAAAATAACAAATTTCTGGCACTTAAGAAGAAAAAAAAAACAAATGGCGTTTCTTTATATGCAAAAACAAATCGAGTATCTTTAATTTTTATTGTTTAACATTTTAGTTATTGTATTGAGATATTCAAGCCGCAGATTATTCGAAGAGAAATATATAAATTTGATCAGTAATACAATCAGACTAATGAAATAAATTAATAAATCATGCATTTCATAATTACACAATTTCCCGACATCAATATTCGGAATGCCAGTCTGCCGTATAAAAACGCTAGTCCGATAAAAGATTTTATATCGCATTAGGAAAAGATAAAAATCGCGCTTCATATAACTTCTTAATTTGATGTTTTGAATACGTTAAAGTTTTCGAACGAATCCTTTTATTATTTAGAATTACGAATACCGAACCATTGTACCGAACACAAGACGTCTTACACCATCCGTGTACATAAATTCTGTATTTTGATCCGCGAAATCTACGAACGCTATGACGTTTATACTATAAGTTTTCAGTTTTAAAAAAATCGTTCTGAATCTTAAATATTAAGTATTAAATATCTATGATACCAAATAACAAGCGTCCGCGTCAGTGCGATACTGTATTAACGACCATGATTATTAATTGTTTTCTAGAACGATAACCAAATCAAATATTACACGAATAAACAATATTTTACTGTCAGCCAATGGTTCATCCTCTGTCATATTTTTTGTGTGTTTAACTTTGTCACACGGCTGTCGGAGCATGCCGCTAAGTATTATTCTAAAATATTTATATTTCAGTCAAATCTAGTTTCGCGTCCTTGTTTGCTAAACACACGATCAATAACGAATTTACCTCATTAAGTACACGATGAAAACAAAAAATCTTCAAAATTTTTAAAAAGGGCTTTTATTACTTATTTCAAGTTATAATAATTTTATTTATTAAATTTCAATCTGCCAATATTAATCGTATCACAACAGCTTTGCTAGGCGAGGTCTCAACTTACAAGGAAAGCGGAGCCGTACTTGCAATTACTGATTACCTCATAGTTGCATTATAACTAAACCGCAACATACATTTTGAAAATTGTCAAGATCTGTCAGATAAGGAAAAAAGGGAATGAATTAACTGAATAAACGGCCGTCTGGTGTAATGGTAAGTGACATGGTCACTACACAAGAGGGTCGCGGGTTCGAATCCCGCCAAGGGAAGATATTTGTATGATAAATATAAAATGTATTTTCCAGAGCTATGGATGTATATTAAATATACGTTGGTGTATAATAAAAATCTTACATTTATTTCCTTTATCTGGTACCTCTAATACAAGTTCTATACCAACTTAACACGGGACTAGTTAACGTGGCGTGATTGTTAGTAAAATATTTATTTATATTTATTTATTTATTATTTATCATTGTAAACGAAATTAACTAATCATAGAATATACTATAAATGGATTCAAATGATTTTCTTATCGTTAAAAGACAAATTACTCGAGCTTCCCCCTCCCTCAAAATACACTCATCGCCTCTGAAAATATACAAGTGACTCCTGTGCCCGGAAACTTTTATTTACACTCGATAAGATATCGATAATTGATATGCGACGGTGGGTTTAAACTTACTGTACAGTTATTAAAACAGTCTGGTGCAGTGCACTCGCGCCAACACGACGCCGCAGATAGCTCTTATTTCTTTGCGATCGAGACGAATTACGATTCAAGAAAAATGGATTTAGGGAGTGATGATTCCGATGAGATGAAGCTTCTGGGGGAAGATCAGAGGACTAAAAGTGAAAGTTCAGATAGTGACAGTAGGCAAGGATCACTAGACACACTAGTTTTTGATAGTAAAATTAATAAAACATCAACGCATGCTGGAGATTTGGCGGAGACATGGGGCGGAGGGAGGTCCCCACCAAACTCGGGGCGATTGCGACGAACACAATCATGGTCGGGAGACCCGAACGATGATGTCAGCTCGGAAATCCGAATATTGAGAGAAAGGTAGGTACTCACATACACCAAACTGAAATAAGTACATAGGTATTATGAATTAGATATCGCATATTGTACGTAGTAATCCATGTTGTAATCAACAACATGTGTAATTGATAACAAACACATAACAGTATTCATTTAGCGTCAGCTACGCCTACCATATTTTACAGATGGACACATGCGAATCGATTAAGCAAACGTTAATGTTCTGGAAGTAATAGTATAATGTAGTATAATAATAATAATGAATGCAACTAGAAAAACGCACTCATTTTTTAAATACAACATAAAAATATATAGTAATTTATTTCCGACAAAGAGAATGAATATTAAAAGCCCATGGGTTGTGCTCATTTACACACACTAGTACGAAGAAAAGGGCCATAAATGAAATTCTGAACCAAATTACAATTACAATAAAAGAAATGAAAAGTTTTCATATTTTGAATTTGCCATGAATATGAAATCACATAATGCGTTGAATAATTGAGAATTATAGATAGATCTGGTGGTACGGTATCTGTACTGGTAGGTTAACCGTGTGGGTTCACAAGTAGTAGTAAGTAGTAGCAGTAATGCCTCCCAACTTAAAGGGTGCGGTAGCCGTTTCAATATAGGACTGGAAACTGGGAACTCAAGTCTCCTGGCGGAATTTACGTTATTGCTGCCTATGGGCTCCAGTTGCCACTTAACATAAGGTGAGCAATAAGCCCGTTCATCTGACTAAGCAAAAAAAGACCTAGCTAAGACGTTTTACCCTGTAGATCATACCTACCTATTAGACATAAGAAGTAATCATAGTGTAATTTATTCGAACAAAAAGGATCATTACCTATACTGTAATAATGAAAATCAGTACAATAACATATTTCATTCCTAGCTACAGTCACATGCTTGGCGACCATGACTACTGCCCCATTACCTTTTCCCTCTATCTAATCGTTGATAGCCTAAGAGGCTATTCCAACTTCGTTCAGACCTGTAGGTGAGCTCACGGGCCTGAGAGAATGGCTAACACTGACCCTAGCAAGAATTGCGCTTCGCCGAATCTACTACCTGATCAGAATCGCGACCCACTGAGAAGATCTAGCGAGAAACTCAGTAGGTTGTATCTATCAGCTAGGTCGCGCTACTCGTGACTGTTTTAAAGCAGTGTATTGGTGGTGAGGCTCTCGATAATACTAAACAAAATCATTCTCAAAGCCATATCATGTATATTGGCACGCAACGTAACAAAAACCAAAAATAGCCTCATAATATTTGTAGTCCAAAGGGAACATCTCTGTCGGTTGCATCGCTTATTTATGCATAATTTAATTAATAGTCATCATCATCATCAGACTGTGTCTCTCCACTGCTGGATGTAGGCCTCTCCCATAGTCCGCCACAATGAACGATCCTACGCTCCGCAATTAATAGTGTTGAGTTTGATATGGTGCCCGTGAACATGACGCGATATTAATGTATGTAGCACATGAAGCCGAAGCCGCAATATTGTAACAGCTGCCCCACCCTTCAAACCTGAACACGTGACGGCTTCCCGACAGAACTAGACAACGTGGTAGCACCCACCAGTGCGACATGACAAGACGCTCTATGTTTACACCATGTATTTTTGTTGTGTTATGTATATATAATGTTTACAACACCTATAGTCTTGAAAGTGCTGGGGTTAGTTTGATTTTTTTGGATAAACTGGTATAAATGAGTTCATCTGGTGTTCCGTTAACATCAGAACCCATAGACGTGACAATTTGAATGCCGCCCACGTTGAGATCTGAGGTCTATTATCCAAATCATATTCTGTTTTAATTTTCTTCCTTTGGTTTTTAGTAAACGTTAGTATTCTTTCACCGCGGAAAGCATTCGTGAACATTAATTGTATACGTACTTCAATACGAAAACCGGTATCTGCCTACCGGACTTGAACACTGCTTCATAGTCTCATCGCTCGATACTAATACACCAGGCGTCTTATCTTTAAGAAAATATGAAAAATATGCTTTATAATATATATTTTTTATTGCTTTGACGGGTAGACGAGCTCACAGCCCACCTGGTGTAAAGTGGATACTGGAGCCCATAGACATCTACAACGTAAACGGGCCACCCACCTTGAGATATAAGTTCTAAGGTCTCAGTATAGTTACAACGGCTACCCTACCCTTCAAACCGAAACGCATTACTGCTTCACGGCAGAAATAGGCAGGGCGGTGGTACCTATCCGCGCAGACTCACAAGAGGTCCTACCACCATGGAATTATTTTGGTTGGCGACTATAGGCAGAGCTTGTTTCAACAGATTGGTGCGCACACAAAGAAAGCTACATCCAGGTGCATTCCGGCTGCTGAGCGGCCGACAACGTTTAACCTTGGCTTCACTCGCGATTGTAGATTTCATGAGCTTTTGTTCCATGAGCGTTATGGCTCCATTCTTCCCGAGAGAGGCGTCATCTAAAGGACTGTCAGATACTACATGCGGAATGGTGTTCAGTTTCTATGCTGTCATCATGTTTTTAACGTCGCCTTTATTCGGGAAATTCGTAAGTATTTAAATTTGATCACTCACGATCAGATAGGTAATTGTATTAAACGTATTACTATGTATTATTCTACTTCTAATTTTACCCGTCCAACCAAGCCGCTTTTCGATATTATATATATATATATATATATATATATATATATATATATATATATATATATATATATA